>KZ112423.1:0-522459 GCA_002120305.1 Hypoxylon sp. CO27-5 | reverse complement strand
TTATTTTAAATTTATTTTAAACTTTAAAATAATATAAAAAGATTTATATTAATAATACTTTATTAATGCTTTTAATTTAAGCTTATATATATTATTATTATTAAAATTAATATTTTACTTTAATATTAATAAATATAAAAGTAATTTAAAAAGTTAAATATTAAAAAAGCTTAAGGTTTAAACTTATAATAAGTTATTAATTAACTTTATTTATAATGATATAAAATTGTTAATAACATTTTTAAAAGGTAAGATATTTAAAATATAAAACCATGTATTTTTACCATTTTTATTTATTAAACTATTAGTTTTTAAACTTTTTTTATTTTTTTTTTCCCGGGTAGCTCGACTCGAACCTTGTAAAACTTAGGCTTTTATACCACTAAGGGTGGCTTTTTAGTATAAAAGGTTATTAAACTATTATAAAAGGTTATTAAATTATTAAGTTAATAGTAAATATTTAATAAGTAATTATTTAATTTAACGATAATTTATTAAAAGCTTATTAAATATTTAATAAAATATTAAATAAAAATTATTAATTTTAATTTAATAAAAAATAAAAAAAATTAAATAAAAAATAAAAAAATTAAATAAAAAATAAAAAAATTAAATAAAAAATAAAAAAATTAAGTAAAATTATTTAATTAAATATAATTAAAATAATTTTATTTTTTTATTTATTTTTTTATTAAAATTTAATAAATATTTAATAAATATTTATTATTAACTTATAATTTTTTTAATAATTTAAAAACCTTTATAATAATTTAATTAAGTTAAATGCTTTTATATAAAATACCTTATAATAATAAATAAAATAGTGGAAAAATAATAGCTTAACTTATGCTTTTTTTAAAATGTGTTAGCGCAAATCACATGTTAGGAACAGCTCTTATATTTATACAACATAGCTTGTCCATTTTCGCTATTTACCTTGGCATAATTGACGGGCTGGCGGTAGATTTCACATTGGATTATTAATAGGTCCTAAGAAAGAGTGGGGATGGGCGGGGCGCAATGGATAATAAACTGGCCCGGCACCCGGCAAAAATTCAGGACCTGAGAGAACTAGGTATGAGGTACCTACCTAAGTTACCAATCCGTCGATATCTATTTTGCGCCGATACTTGAGTCTGGTTACCACAATTCGTTATCAGCGTACTAGGCATAGATAAAACTTCAATCATATTTAAATTACCTATGTAAGTTTTTATATACCGATCAACACAGTCTGATCAATATGGATATGTAAACTTGTATAGCTTTATGGTAACATACATTAACGGAATAGGGCTACACTATAGATGCTGGTCTCACAATTACGTCTCATAGTCCTTGGCAACTAAAGCCAAAAAGCCCCTTGATGTAGGGGGTATAATCCGAACGAAGGCGTAAATAAAATTCAAGTTGTTCTTATACAGGTACCTCGTTTCTCAATTTATGAAGATTACTTTGAAATTAATATTTCTCGGTAGTCCTAAAGCTCAACACGGCGTTCATCGAGACCATCCGCGGTAGTAAGTCTCATTCTAACTGGCCATGAACTTTTCAAACTAAACAGAGTGGTCATGATTACCCTTTCCAAGACTGCCTTGTCCCGATTAAACAACTCCATATCCTCGTTCAATGCTCTCGAGTGTGATTGCCACTCTCTCCAAACTCCTACCTCCGTTTTGATAGATAGCCACACCATGTAGGGGACCCACAAGGGCCAGACGTGTTCTATGACAAGCCTACAGGCACTCTTAACCAGCCAATGGGCGCCTATGAGAAGTATCCCAGCCCTTGGAGAAAACTGTACATTGGCTATTCGCATCAGTCGTCCAAGAATCGGCCCCTTCATCATAGACTCCGGTATCTCTCTTAGAAGCCCGTGTGGATGGGTCGTAGAGATGCCAATGCAGACTATTTGGTAGGCTGTGTATGCTAACAAATGCATTGCGGTGGCGCGGAGCAGCGCACTCATGAGTATATAGAAGAAGTCCGGGACTTCTCCCCTCACGATAGATGGCGTTTCCGATCGCGATCGACATAAGAAGGCGCATAGGAACAAGAACGCAGCCGCCCCTATTTGGAATAATGCAGGGACCCCAAACTCCCAGTATAGGGTCCTAAAACTGGATACTCCATCTAACCCAGGTGTTAGGAGGTCGAGAGTCGTCGGCAAGTTCGAGATAAAGTTGGCAAAGTCGTCGGTCGCGATGAAACGCGCGAATAAGATAGAGTAGGCACCCAGGTCGAAATGAACGTTATGTAAAATAACAAAAATGAGGTAGTGAAATAATAGGAATCCAAATCCACGCACTGCGTGGCGAATGGGCTGGCGAAGGCTCGCTGGGTCAGGGTCAATATCGAGCCCAAGAGCAAGCCCGTCCTCGTCAACGGGGCCCCAGTGCAGGCGCTCAATAAACAAAACGTCTAGAAAAAGATAAAATCTGGCCATAAGTGCTCCTGTAACCAAATTTAATATCCTGCCGACGACCTCGAATAGAAACGTACTGAAAAAAGATATAACTATTGTGTGAATTGTCTTACACAAGATTCGCAAGATATAATGGGTGTATCCGTGGCTAAGTAGCCATGTTGTGTCTAACTCGGTGTGTACGGCAAGTATAAGTACGAGCAGTGCTACGCAATACCATGTTGGCCTCAGGTTAAACGGGAATGGGGGTTGTTTTTCATCTAGAGTCCAGGCTCTGGGAGGTGGGAGAGGTCCAAGAATATCTACAACGACTTCTTCGCCGTCTATGATGAGCATTGACCATACCTCCCAGTTAAACATTCCACCTTCGGGCTGGTCTTCGTGGCCACCCTCGCCTGCATCTGCACCGTCCATTATGGGCTACAGAGGTTAGATTTAAACTGATAATTGTTCGCTCGCTATGATAAGAATTTTCGGCGATGGGAAATTGTTATAAAAAATTTAGACAATGGGAAACATGCACCACAGTATCTATATTGAGAAACGTGAAAGAACAGGTCGCATTTGTGTTATAATTATAGAAATGAAAGGAGTTGCGGTAGTCAATGGGCGTGTTTTGCAGCACAAAGAATTGAACTGGCCTAGCCGAGTGAAATGAATTCACCTAGTGAATTTGGATACAACATACGATGTTAGTGAACTACTGTATTGTGGAAGACTGTATACCTAGGTACCTAGCTATCGGTAACCGCACGTTGTCGGAAACAACACGAGAAGCAGCATAGTAGGTATCTTCCACGCTCAAGGCATCTCTTCCACACCAGTTCCCTGTCCCCCATTGCCCCCGTTGCTATTGTCATCGTCGCTTGTTCTCTTAGTCCTTTTAATTCTATTATTTTCAGTAGATTTTTACCACCAATTCAAGATCACGGTGGTGGGCTGCCTGCTTAAAAATCTGGATAATTTCCTCGCAGGGGACATATCTCGGTAGGGCGTACCAAGTTGCAATCGCCACCTTTCTCCTTGCAACGAATGTAAATAAATGGTAGTAGTAGGAAGGTGTGCCTATCTCCCGGGTTAATTGCGCTGTTAAGTGCATTGCCCAAAGCTTTGGCATTCGTGTAATTGCGAACGCGACAGCTCGATAGAACTCATCCAAGCGGGTCTGGATGGGGTGCCGTTGCCCGTCTATCTGAAAGAGTCGTTCGCCACTAGGCATTTGGGGTTCATAATCAATAACGACGTAACTCAAGTCCGGCCAATAAGGAGTAGGTAGCTCTGGCGTAGGTTGTTTAGGCCAAAACAGTTGGGGCGAGCCAAGTACGTCGCGGAACTCCAGACTTTCAAGCTTCTGTGACAGCCGGCGTAGCGCTGAAGCCACCCTATCTTCGGAGTCACCAGGCATAAGCGTCATAAAGTGATTTTCATGTCTGGAAGCGAAGCTGTTGAAGGTGAAGGATTTGACCGGTGGCACGTTATTGAGGGTCTCGATGATTTCTAAGAAGATGTCAGAACTTATGATCCGACCTAGGAGGAAGATGTTGAAAACTTACTATATTGTATCTCTCGTATACGTCGGCGAGAACAACGTACGTCAACAACACCCAACTCCAGGCGATTTAAACATGTGAAATTGGACGTCGTGCGGAGAATTGCCCCGATATTCGGAGGAGGGCCAAAGGTTAAGTGTCGAAGGCATAAGTGGACATCGAAGAGAAACAGAGGAGTACGAGATGAGCGTAACCATGTCTTGTGGGTGAGAAGGTCTTTATAATCTGCCGCCGAAGGTACAGTCACCCAGATGTCTAAGTAGATCTTCCTAGCAATGAATGGTCTGAGCTGGAGCCAAGACAGAAAGTCGAAGAGCAGAATGGTTTGATCGATCTGCTTGGGATTCATTATGACATATAATGCCCTTAAGCTTCGGATGCGATGCGGGAAGCGATCCAAGATCGATATGGCTTTAGGAATCCGGTCCTCGGTTAAATAGAGGATTGAGAACGTCAGGCGCTCCACTATCACTTGGAAGAGGCGGCTTACTCTAGCCAACCTAGCTACCTCGTATTTGTTCTTGGCGATTTGGATTATGTCGTCGTTGTATGGCATTCTTTCTGTATTTATATCCACCACCTTGTGGATGATATGTTCCACCAACTCTAGTGGAAGTCGATCCATCATGGGAGAAGCTGTCAGAAGGTGAAGACAGTGGAAACGTAGATTGGTCGATGATGATGAATGTATGGTGGTGGTGAGTGCCAATGAGCGATGATGAACCTGAAATACCGTAGAAGTGAGAAGGATAAATAAGTCAGCGATTGCTGTCTGTGCTTTGAATGGTGTGGAGTGTACGTCTCAATATTTATAAGAGGAAAATAAATTTTTGTGTGACATGATAGTGAATGAATGGTCCATAGTGAAAATATGGAAGGTGTGTGCAAAATGTGCACACGCCGACTTGGCTCGTGACAGGAAACACTCCCCGTTAAGGCCGTTCCTTGGCCTCTGCGTACGGTGCGTACGGTGCAGCTGCCGTGTGAAAGATAGTACTCCTTAGCTGCTATTTCCTTAAAAAATTGACAGTGATGAAAATCAAATATTGCTACTCCACTACATCTGCCTGAATCCATGGCGAAATCTGACACTTTGTAATGTCAATAACTTTGAGCTACCTCTAAAATCGCGTGTACTGTATGGTATAATACTGTAAATTTACCATTTTCTAATGCTGCTATCAACTGGAAGATTTGGAAGAGGGACACACCTATATAGCGGTACGTAGACAACGAGTTCACTTTTTCCTTTCTCTTGTATCTAGAAGCGATAACTAGGTTACCTTTGTTACCCATACCTTCTTATACATAACATCTGTTCTCATCGTGTACTTGGTCCCCTTCGTCACTTCTACTCCCTCGTGATACATATCTCTTTGCTGAAATATTACTAGACTTCCTGCTTTGGGGTTGACGTCTAACCTTCCCGCCTGAAGGTCCTCGAAGTCTACTGCGAACCTTGTCGCCCCCCCTTCCACCGCGTCGTCGTTGCCGCGGCCCCCATTCAGGTACAAATGCAGAGTTAGGAAGCTCTCTGCACCGTCCTTATCGACGAAGTGGCCATCACAGTGCGGCTTGAAGTACTGGCCGGGTCCATATTTGAGAAACCGCAACTCATCTCTTAGCCTGCAGATTCGCCACGTCTCCTTGCGAATGACGGGGTACTGGCCGGTGATGTCAGGTGCATTTTTCAGTGTTACGATTTCAGGGGGTATATGTGGAAGTATACGCTCTAAGAGCTGGTCTGCGATAGTTTTGGAAGTGTAGAAGATCCGTTCACAAAGACGCGATTCCGGGTCCAGGATCTGTGAACCGTTGTAAGCTGTCACCGTGGCGACGGGCCAAGCGCCGTTGTTGGGCGGACCGATGAAGGTCAGTAATTCTGCGCACTCCTTCGGTGTTACGACGTTGTCAATCGTCATTGCGAAGTAACCCGCGTAATCTTTGAGGTCGGTTTCGTTAAAATCGATTATATGTGCCTTGATAGAAGCTGGGGTAGGGCCGCCCAGAATCTCAGACTCTTTGATTGTCGTTTCATTTGCTGTCATCTTCGCGTCTGACGCTATTCCTTGCTAAGGCATCAAAATGAAAAAAATAAAGGATAAAGCGAATTATCCAACGCATTGTATACGAAGATTGTTTACATCCCTCAAGAATGTCGATGCCTATAGTGGGTCTACAACATAGACCATCACTTTCAGGGGTATGCGTCAGGGTCCATAGTTTGGAACGGTCGCACCATATTGAAGCGTTCTATATAACTGATTATAATGAGAAAGCCATCTCGATAATTTCCAATATTTTTTATCATATCAGAAATTGCTCATTGACGAGTTTTGAATGTCTTATAGTCTTAGGGCAGGTAATAGCCATTCCCCTGAGATGGTTTGACGACCGCGACTGGGGTGCCGAACCTTGTAGGATTGGCTACGTAAACTTGGCTGGAAGAAGGATTATGTAGATAGAAATGCCAAAGCATTGCTACCTGCTACCTGTCTTTCTTTCTATGGCTTTGATGTGGTAAACCTGTAGGTATATATCACACCACAAACATGATTATCTTGTTTTTCGACTTCCTCCACATTTTAGACTAGAAACAACTTTGGGGTTGAGGAAGAGAAATATCCTTTTGATTCTCGCAATTATGAATGTTAAGGATATTCTCCGGATGTCCATTGAATATACTAATAATCAAAGCGTCAACATGTTTTCAATATTAAAACGTTATAGATACTGGCAAGCAATGCTCCCTTTCAACTCCTTGCCTTTTGTAGGCAACCAAACCTGCCTGATTGTAACTTGATCCCATTCTAAAATATGCTCTAGTCTATCATTTTGGTTTTCAAACCCATTTTCTGGAACTAGCCTTGGCATTCTAATTTGGCCTTGCACTCTCCTCAGTTGCGGACATGACGACAGTTCTCGTCGACCCTCCCATGGGGCCAGTTAGGGTGCAGGTTAACGGATTAAACTTGCCCATTTGGAGGCAGAACATATATGCGTTTGGGTCGCTGGGATTGCCAGGGTTTGATGTGAGATAATGTGTGATATCCAAGCCCGTTCTAAATATGCCCCTGCGTTAGTAACACAAACAGTTTCACAGACTGACAAAATAGAAGAAGGAAGCAGATAAGATAACAACAAGAAATTAGAATAAGTTTACTCACCCGTCGGGTGTCAGTTCCTCCCAGAATTCAACTCGGAAGTTCGTGGTGCTCGTCCATCCATCTGCAGGTAGACGGAATTGCAATGCTGTATCTGCGCATGGAGTCCAGGCTGTCGGACCTGGGTTGGTACCGGCCGGCCAATCAACTCTGCAGGTCGTGTTGAGAGTTTCTTCGTTTGTATATGAGATGTCCGAGTAGCTTAATGCAACATCGACGAAGGAGTTAACCGAGTCGACACCGTAAACACCGGGATACGGAAAGGTAGCACTCAAACTGGTGATGTTGAATACGGGTGTGTCTCTGGCCTCGAGAGGAAGCGCAATAGCAAGAGAGAGAAGAGGAAGAAGAGACGGTAGAAGGGTTGGCCGGTGCATTTTGCAGGAGTGTAAAAGGATCTACGAAGTAGAGTAGTTAGGATTGAAGAAATCGAATTCGTATATTTTTCTCTGGACTCCGAATTGAATTTTAATAGTGATATAGTCTATTCATACGGTAACACTTTCTATTTATATTGTTGAACAGAAAAAAAAAAGGGCCGGAAGCCGAGATACAGATACGGACGTAATAATCCAATTTGTCGGCCCATTATCGTTCACCAAACCACTCGACGTGATCCCTCAACAAGTATATGGTTCTGTGGCTAGAGATATCAATACTAGAGCCCGTATTCATCAGCCGTATCTATGCAGGAGATTCCATAAGGCACAGAAATCTCGTTGCAATACGGGTCATTTAGTGATGCGGCTGACTAAAACGCGAGAGAGCCACATGGCCGCTGACGTGAGGTGGCGATACTAGTCGGAGCTGAGCCCCCCTGCAGTTGACAGCTATCGCATTTTAATCCAAACAAAATTCTCCGAAATATCTTAATAATTTCATAGGCTTTCTTATAATATGATTCAATGGGGAATATACGGATAATCTTTGGGCTATTTTTGGCATTAAAGATGTTGTTTTTAATGCATGGAAATTAATTTCATTTAGGAATTAGTAAAGCTTTTAAAGGTTTTATAAAATTTAATTTTTTTTACTTAAGTATATATATATACTTATTAAATAAATATTTAATATTTAAGTATTAATGCTAATAATATTTAATGTATTACGTATAAACCTTTTATTTTATAATTTAAATAAATATTATAAATATTTATTTAATTATAATCGTAAAAGTAATAATTATTAATTTTATAAATTACTTTAAAAGGTTTTAATAAAAAAGGTTATAATAACGTAATATTTTTAATAAAATATAAGCATTATTATAAGCGAATGTTAAATAATATATTTATTAATTATTTTTTTATAAAAATTAATGCTTTAAACCTTAACTTTTACCTTTAACTTTAATTTTAATTTAACTTTAACTTTAATATTAAACGTAAAAATCTTTAAAATTAGCTAAGAAAATTAATTATACTCGTGTTACGCTTTACTTTATTTAAGTTTGCTTAAGCTTATTATTATAAAGGTAATGTTAATTAATATTTTTTACTTATTATTAAAACTTATTATTTTATAAACTTATTTAATTAAAAATTTTTAATAAGTCGTTTTAACTTATTTATTTTATATATAAAATAATTATAAAACTTTTTAACCATTTTTTATTTATATTTTTCTTTTATAATTATTAAATATTATTTTTTATAATTATTAAAGATTTTTTTTTAACTATTTTTACCTTTTTTTTTACCTTTTTAATAGCTTTTTTATTTAATTATTTCACTAATTTTTAACCTTTTATAACTAATAAAACATTTTTTAATTTAAAAGGTTAATTCTTTATAACTTTACATTTTTTTTATATATATTTAATATATTTTATTTAACTTAAGTTACTTTTAATTTATATAAACTTAATTATATTAATAAAACTATTTTTAATAATATAACTAATATTTTAAACTAATTTAAATATAATAATTACATTTAACTTTATAACCTTTTAAACCTTATTAATAACTTTATTTATTTATTATAAAATTACTAATATATATACTAATAATAAACTTAATAATTAAAATTTTAAAAGAAATATTTTTTTAATTATATAATAATTAATTTACTTTAATATAAAATATAAATTAAAAAAATATATACCTATTTTTTTAAATATTAATTTAATTATATTACTTTTTATAACTTATTTCCTTACATTTTTAATATAATATAAAAATTTAAGCTTTATAATTTTATTAAAGCTATTTTAAATTATAACATTTAACACTTTAACATAATAATACTTATAAAATTAAAATATAATAACATTAAATAATTATAACAAATATATTAAATAAAAAAATAATTTAAACAATATAATATTATTATTATTATAATATTAAATAAATTTAATTATATAATAAAACTTATAATTATTTAATATAAAAAGTTTTTTTCTATTAATTATTTTCTTTTTAATATGTTTATTAAAATATTTTAACCACTTTAATATAATTTTATTATTTATATAATTATTAATAAAAAATATAATCTTTATATTTAAATTAAATTTACATTATTAATATTAATTAATTATATAAAACTAATTTAATAATATTAAAAAAGCTAATATATAATTACTAATAATATTAATAGCTTTAATAATTATATAAAATTTTTAATTTTTTAATATATTAAAGTAATAAGCTTTTTTACGCTTTATAATTATAAGCTAATTTTTACTTATATTAATATAAAAACTAATTTTATTTATATTTTATATATTATTAAATAATATACTTTTTTCTTTTACAACTTTTTTAAGCTTATTATAATATTTTATAACTTTAATAAAATCTTTAATTATTTTTTAATTCGTATTAAATATTTTTTAAAGTTATAAATAATAATTATAACATTTAATAAAATAATTAATTTAACACTTACTAACTATAATAAAAGGCTTATTTAACAACTTTTTTTTATTTAAAATTAAATTAATAACATTTATAATAAATTTAACATATATAATAAAGTTTACTTAATTAAAATAATTAATATATTAATAAAAAATAACTTTTTTAACTTTAAAAAGCTTTATTTTAAATATTTTAAATTCTTTTTTACCATTATTACTTTACACATATATTTAAAAACGATTATATATAACATTAAATTTTTAAATAATAATATATATTTTTATATTTAAATTACGCTATATATATTTATAAGCTTTTTATATATAATCCTTTATTTTTTTTAAATTAAAATAATATAATTTAAGTTAAAAAATTAAGTATTTAATTAAAAGGTTTATAAAATAATAGGTTTTAACAATAAATAAGAAATATTAATTAGCACTACCTTTATAGTGGTAAGCCTAAGCAAACCTAAATAAAGTGGGGCGTGGCACGGGTAGCAATTGAATATAATGGTACGATGCTCATTCCTCTGGCATAGGAATTATATTATCTGCCTGTTACTAGCAATAGCTATGGTAGGGAGTGGCGTTATTAACTCTGCTCTAGCCAGGCGGACGTACAAGCTTAAGATGAAGTAAATATCAAGATGGTATGGATGAAATGCATATCTGGATGGACGAATTCAAACAGCAAATTTAATCTCCACGAGAAAAAAGCAGAATGAACAAAAAAGTAAACAATTAGACGGGAAAATTAAGTAAAATATTAGAGGGACCTGCAAGTGAGGAGGCACCGTAGTAGAAACCGTCGCCAATAAGTACGAGTATGATTCGCTATTAGTGACTTAATTACATATGTACCCAATCACTTTTCGGATGACGAAATCCCGGGGGAATTCAATAAGCCTAGAGATGAATCCAACGGGGAAAGCACCTTCTGGACAAATCAGCTGAGGAAAATTACTTGAATGACTGATAACGAGACGTCTAAAATCATCTAGAACATTGCGTCCTTCCGCGTGAAATACGGGGGCACGATTTTGGTAACGCGATGCATTCCTATTCGTCGTTGTACGCATGCGGCGCAGTAAAATAAATTACCAACATTACATGGACTTTGTGCAGCTGAAGCAAACACTTGACATTCTATGAGTTAGTACCTGGTAGCCTAAAGAAATACAGAGTTACCTTTGCCAACGATTCATGCATTGATACCGAGCACACAAGACGAAGAAAGAAGTCAACTTGGCACTTGAGATCTCGCTCGCGAATTCTAACTTGATACGTCCTCCATTGCAACCTTACATCGCAGGTTACATGACAGATGCTTGCTTACATATATCCTTGAACTACGTAGTACCTAACGGTTCGCTTAGTCATCAGATAAGTAGTCACTCAGAATTGATTTCGATCCAAGGTTGTTAGACGCTTCCAATAAAATGATGTGCATAGTCGGCGGATATGTTCATATAACAGCAATAGGACACTTAATATGTGTCTAGAATAATGGCCTAGCCGCCTTATTTGGGAAGGCATCTGTATTATGGTAGCTAAATTAGTTGATTAACCCACAAAATATACACGAGCCTTACTGACACCGGGAATGCCGTATGAATATTAATACACAAGCAACTGAAAACATGAATTGAGTGTAAGTCTTACTATCACCGATCGTTAGAGCTTGAATAGAACTACAATTAAATTAGAAGATGGTAATAACTTATCACTCTCCCCATTTTTCTTGACCCGAAGCTTTTCTGTAAACATTGATGATGCTTTACTGCGTGGCACGGCACTATACTAACTACCTAAGTAAGGGAGAAAGCATCAATAGAATACTACAGCGTCTGTTATGAGATGTCGAAAGGGATGAGATTTCAACAACAGGATTTAATTAGCAAGCCCAGTCAATTTGTGACCTCCGTGTTCTATTGGTGTTCGGCCAATACAAATGATGCCATTTTGATTTCAGATTGACTTGAGCTTTTTAAAATCTCTCGAATTCACAGGATCTATTCTTCCATCCACAACTTCATTAATATATATAAGGCGCATTTAGTGCCTGTCTTACGTTATAGAGATGTTCGACTCTCGCATCGTCGAATTATCCGCTAGAATAGCGGCGAACACGACCAAGGTCAATGATTATCTGGCTGCCCACAACTTGCCCCGACCTTCATTTGATCTTGATGCCCCTGTACAGTCCTTGATTCCCAGTGATGAACCAGATATCGCATCAGCACGCCAGGCGGTCATCCACGATTGTCTAGAGCTCCGTGAATTGATGCTCGGGCCCAAGGACCACTTGGTTAGTTACAGACACAATGAACTAATAAGTCAACATGCGATCCTGCGCTTTCGCCTAGCTGAGGCGTTCCCTATCGGCGGTGAGACCACATTTGCCGAGTTGGCTACGGCGAGCGGGCTTAATGAAACGCATGTCCGTAAGCTCCTCCGGCACGCAATGACACAGCATATTTTTCATGAGCCACGCCCCGGAGTGGTTGCTCACACGGCCGCATCGCGGCTTCTAGTTGAAGATAAGGGACTATACAACTGGCTGCGATTTAGTACGGATGACCTCTGGCATGCTGCTTACCACACTGGAGACGCCATGGTAAAATATCCGGGATCCGAAGAACCACACGAAACGGGCTACGCGATATCTAACCAAACTAATAAGGACATGTTCCACTTCTTCTCTGATCACCCCGAGCGCGCAGAACGTTTCGCAGCCGCGATGCGCTTTTTCACCGAAAGGCCTGGCCTGGAGCCCCACCACGTTGTCAACAACTACCCCTGGAACGAGGTTCGCGAAGGTGGTACCATTGTAGATATAGGAGGCTCACATGGTATCATATGTATTGAGTTAGCGCGCAGATTCGAAGGGCTCCAATTCGTCGTCCAAGATCTAGACGAATCGGTAATCCGAGAGGCAGAGCGACAGAGGCCTGTCGAGCTTACAGATCATGTGAAATACATGGTACATAACTTCTTCACGGAACAGCCCATCCATGGCGCCGATATATACTTTCTGAGAGCCATTTTGCATAATTGGTCAGATAAATACGCCGTGAAGATTCTGCGAAATCTCATCCCCGCATTGAAACCAGGCGCAAAGATCATTCTCAACGAAACTGTGATCCCGGAGCCCAAGGACGTGCCACCAGCGCAAGCTCTACGACTAAGAGCCAATGATCTCGTTATGATGGAACTACAGAACGGAGATGATCGAGAGATGGGCAGTTGGGAAAGACTCTTCGCAAAGGCACACCCCGGCTTCCGTTTCCGCGGCGGTAAACAGCCACCGGGGTCGGTTTTATGGATTTTAGAAGCTGAGTGGATGGGGGAGTGATAGAGATAATTCTAAATCAAGTGCTAGTTAGATAGTAAGTATCAATGACTAGGTGGTTATTAACTCGTATCCCCTAAGATCGTACAGCGTCCCTTATACAACAGTGTAGCTAGGCAAATGCTTCGAATCGGCTCCACTTTTACTCCTGAGACACTTGCCATCAGGTAAAGGAGGCGGAAAACGACGCTAAGACAGAGCACGGAGACGGAAATACTTGAAAAGTCAGGAATATCAACCTCAAATACTACCGAAATAAAAACGAAGCATCGAAGTGTAGAGTACCACAGGTGCCTTGGAGGATCAAAGAGAGAAATAATGACCGAACTCCCATCGCAAGCACGAGGCTGCTATCGAGCAGGCACTCGAGAAGCTTGTCGCAACATAACAAAATCTGAACAGTATGCGCAAAATCAGTAGGCGACAATAATATCTCTTCTACACACACAGAAGCGAGGGAATAGATGTGTCAGGGACACCAATGGCTGCTCTCGGAACGATGAAGGTGGTTGGTTCGAAAGGACGTTGGAGAAGGGTGTAAGATACGTGTCGCGGTATGGGATTTTGGCAAACTTTGGGTGGGCTGGGTCTTTCAAACTACATACGTGTACGTAGTTCCTTCTTTGATGTGTGAGTTACTGTTTTGTGTATTTGGCATGAATTGACTCACCACTGTAATGGTTTTGTCTAGGTAGGCACCTGTATTTAAGACACATTTATGATCCGACTTGGCACCGCTTAGCGTCGGCTTTTTGGCGGGGTGGGCTTTCTTCGTACTGTAGATTTCTCACATCATGCTGAATGTGCATGGCGAGATTCTAATCCGGCCTAAACTTAAAATTCTGTCGTTTAGTATTTGCTCGATTTTGGATCTTATCATACATAGACTTCACTCTTTCTCATTTCCCAAGTTTTGGTGGCACATTGCAAGGCCCTTTCAAGTCTCAATTTAGATTTACTTATCTGAATACTTAGGTACCTACCTTCCTACTGCCATGGCCATTACAAACGGCACGAGCGGTACCATACCGCACAACCCGCCTCATGCGGCTACTGTCTTGTCGGCGACCGAATTGATCGGCAACACGCCTCTAGTGCGTCTGAACAAGATCCCCCAATCCCTTGGTGTCGAATGCGAAGTCTACGCCAAAGTCGAACTCTTCAATGCTGGCGGCTCCGTCAAGGATCGTATCGCCCTGCGGATGATCGAGGAGGCCGAGCGTAGTGGACGCATTAAGCCTGGCGACACCCTGATCGAGCCGACGAGCGGAAACACGGGTATCGGTTTAGCGTTAGTCGGTGCTATCAAGGGCTACAAGACCATTATTACACTACCCGAGAAAATGTCTGCTGAGAAGGTTTCTGTGTTGAAGGCCTTAGGCGCGACTATCATTCGTACCCCCACACAGGCGGCCTGGGATAGCCCCGAGAGCCATATTGGCGTGGCAAGGAAGCTAGTTAAGGAGATTCCTAACGCACATATCTTGGATCAATATTCCAACGAAAACAACCCTCTTGCTCATGAATTCGGCACAGCTGAGGAGATCTGGGAGCAGACTGGCGGTAAGATAACTTGTGTGGTAGCGGGTGCCGGAACGGGTGGTACGATTACAGGCTTGGCAAAGGGACTAAGGAAGCACAACAAGGACATCAAGGTTGTGGCTGCCGATCCACAAGGAAGTGTACTGGCTCTGCCTGAATCGCTCAACGAGGAACATCGGGATGAGCCGTATAAAGTCGAAGGAATTGGCTATGATTTCATACCTGATGTCCTCGACAGGGAACTCGTCGACAAGTGGTATAAAACGGATGATAGGGAGTCCTTTAAGCTTGCACGACGATTGATTGCCGAGGAGGGTATACTCGTTGGTGGAAGTTCTGGAAGTGCTTTGAGTGCCGCGTTGAAGGCAGTCAAGGATTTAGCACTGGGCAAGGACGATGTTGTCGTCGTTATCCTACCAGATAGCATACGAAGCTATCTGACGAAGTTTGCCGACGATGACTGGTTAGCAGCCAATGATCTCCTACCTACGACCGACGAGGCGGCCAAGGAAGCAGCGGCAGAAGGTGACTCTGCAAAGAAGGCAGACGACCCGTATGCTGGAGCGACCGTTCGTTCGCTCAGATTAAAACCCGTCATCTCGGTCCTTGCCTCTAGCCCCTGCTCTGAAGCCATCGAGACCATGCGTGACAAGGGTTTCGACCAGTTGCCAGTTCTTGCCAGCGCAGGAGGCAAGCTCGTCGGTCTGGTCACCCTCGGCAATCTACTCAGTTACGTCTCGCGCGGACGTGCCAGTGGACAAAGTCCGGTGAAGGATGTTATGTTCGATTTCAGCAAAATTGACGAAGTGGTTACCGATCCTAGAGAAGGAAAGGGAAAGAAAGGTCGCAAGTTCGTCGAGATCACGCTGGATACGCCTATTACGGAGCTCAGCAAGTTCTTTGAGTGGAACAGTGCTGCTGTCGTCACCGAGCCTAGTCAAGGAAAGGCGAAGGCCCTTAGCAAGCCTATCGCTATAGTCACTAAGGTTGACTTGTTGACGTGGATGGTGAAGCAGGTTAAAGCCTAATCAGGAGCTGATCGTTTGGACAGGGGCATTCTATCATGATAGATTGGAGGATAGGTCATTTGCAAGGCGTTACGGCGGGAATTGCATATGTGTCTTGGTGGGGGATCGATTCACGGACCTAGACTTGGGCAGATCGGATTACACATGGCAGACTCAACGTCTACATTAGTTTAGAGGGGATTGGCGATATACGACCTTCCCATAGATTTGGCTACCTCCCTATCTGGGATGGATTATGATAGTGGTATAATCGTTGTTTCTGACCTTTATCGTTGTTTTTCGTCGGTTGTCATGCTACAATGGTGAATATTGGGCCCGGAGCCCTCTTGATGCAAGTTTATGACAACTACGATATTTCAGAACGTCATCTTAGCAACTTCAGATGCTGGGCGTATCAGTATCCAGTTAAGCTACTCCCCGACAAGTATAACGTTTGCCTCTCGGGCTTATTATGGATGTATCAAATTTGCATAGCAACGAAAACCCCTAGGCAAAGGGTGCTCTTTGGCAACTTTATATAGGCATGCTTGAGAACTGCATTGGCGTACTTTCTCAAGAGCAGCTATGGGGTTTCCACATAGAAGGAATGAGGCGGATGAGCGAGCCAAGCAAATCGCCGCGAACCAAAAATATTACCAGGCCCGACTGAACAGACCAACATTATGACTTATTACGGGTATGCTTAGATCCGTTCTGATATCCAGTCCCACCACTTATCCACCTTGCCCTCAAGGACGCTGCCTCCGATAACGTCTACTTCGATATCGAACTCCCTCATCTGCCCGAACGTAAACTTCTCCGACCCGTACTGGCCTAACCAATCGTCCTGCTCCTCGGATCCAACTTCGTCGACACCAACGCCCGAGTCCAACAGCCCCTTACTACGAGATCGTCTTATCCGGCTTAGTTCGGCTTCAAGATTACTCTTCACGAGCGAGGCGGGCAGGGCGGTAAACAGGTCTAGCTTGTTCGCTGCGATAAGGACGTGGATCTCGTTTGGTGTTTTCGAAGTCTTCCCTGCACCCGTGCGCTTCTGTAATGCGAGAAGGACGTCATAGAGATAGCTCGCCGCGTCCGCTAGATTATCATCCAGGCTAGCAGCGTCGAGTACGTAGACGATGCCCCGCAGCGTGTTAGAGGCGATATGGGTCATAGCATGCTGATTCCGCAGCTTGCCATGCCCCGGAGTGTCGACAAGTAGGAACTTGCGGTGAGCCCCTGGGGCATCGATGCGCGCGGCTTCTCTGAAAGTGTTGGCGCCGTGGTCGTTCGAGGTGGTCAACTCGATGGACTGTGGGATTTGCGAGGTATGTGTTGCTGAGGCCGAGTCGCCGCGCTCGAGTAGGGTGAGCAAGGAGGTCTTGCCACCACCAGGAGGACCCACGAGTAAGATCGAAGGCAGACTTGTGTATGGTGTGCTTCGGGCGATGTAGAGGTGGACAAGAATCGGTACGATGAACACAATGAGGAGCCCGACAATGAAGATCTCGCCCGAGGGCGTAAGGATATACTCAAGGAACTGCTTAGCGATCTCCATCTTGCCGTGATACGCGTTGGCGGTTAGAAGAAGGAAAAGAGGAAAGGAGACAGAAAGGAGACAGAAAGAAAGGAAGTCAAAATTAACAGCTCATGTCGTGTCGAAAGCTAATTGTAGCTTCCTTGGGTTACAGTGTCATCATTCGATGCCAAGTCCCTACGGCAATTTTAGCTTTCACGCATGTGGATGCACCGTAGTCCCGGGAGAGTTACGTACCCTGAATTCGGGGAATTATTGGCCAATCAGATCTCATAGCTCAGTATGCCAGAATCCCAACAGGGGAAAGGGTGGCTTAGCAATAACGAATACGCCCCATCACCAAATGTTTCTGATTGCGCCTCTAGTGGCTGACTTTGATCTGATAATAATTCACCAACGATGATCAATTAATGAATATTCAGGGTAAATCTTGTCACGACGCGAATTGTTCTTCTGTCCGAAGACTGGGACCGCGTTGTTATGTTAGTTCAGCCCATCGATTAGATTTATAAAGAACAAGGGCTATACTATCTTTTCGAATTCAATCAAAGCATTACGTCTCCAATCATGCCCCTTTGCTGCCTACCGTAATACCTTAACCGACACGACCAACATCCCGGAAGATCCGCAAACGTCCCGACTAACCGACTTCTAGTCACATCCAAAGAGTGACCCAGACCCAATGTCTCAAAATACAGTGTCCAACACAAATGCCGCCGGCGCTCCAATACAACCATCGTCGAAAGGTGCCGCGGCTGCGCCCAAGCTAAACTCGCAAGACATGGAGATGGGCAACCTCCCGACCGGTGACGCGCCACCAGCTGAACCAGACATCATGCAAATTGCGAGAGTAGGCGATATACCAGCTATGGAAAAGCTCTTTGAGACTTCAGATTACGACGCGACATACACAGACGATGAAGGCATCACGCCGCTGCACGTATGTACCTAACCGCGCTCATTGTAGACTGGAGGATTCTTTGCTAATTCTCAGAGATCTAGTGGGCAGCAATAAACAACCAATATGCCATGTGCAAATTCCTCATAGAGAAGGGAGCCGATATAAATAAGAAGGGAGGCGAGAGTGTCGCGACACCGTTACAATGGGCTGCCCAACGATCCAACTATTATACCGTCAACCTTCTACTCCAACATGGAGCCGACCCTCTAATTACCGATGCCCAAGGCTACAACACACTACACATATCGACTTTTAGTGGAAATGTATTGTTGGTGGTATTATTACTACATCAAGGAATTCCCGTTGACGTAGCCGATGCTTACGGCCATACATGCCTTATGTGGGCTGCATACAAGGGCTTTCCACAGTGTGTGGATCTCTTCCTCCGATGGGGTGCGAGCGTCCATGCGACAGACGAGCAAGGCTTCACGGCATTACACTGGGCATTGGTCAAGGGGTCACCACAATGCATACTGAAGCTCCTAGAATATGGCTCGGATCGATTCGCGAAGACGGAGACCGGAAAGACGCCTGCAATAACAGCGAAGGATCTTAACACCGTCAACGCTTGGCAGCGAGCCCTGAAAGAATGCGGCTACGACGAAGATGGACATGCTGTTACACCGTGGTGGCCTGGTTCATCCTTCTTTCTAAAGGACAAGCGAGGATTTATGAACAAATTCTTGTTTCTCCTGCCGACTGCGCTTCTGTGGATCGAAATGATGATTATGGGTCACCTACCTATCGTGTTATCTGTTCCGATAGCACTTCTGGTTGGATTCGGGTTTCAATGGATCACGAATCAAGTTCTGGAGTATGCGCCTCCGGATATGAGACATCTGCATAGGACGGTACGTATTTGAAACTAAAGGAGGAAAAACAAGCGCTAATGAATCGCAGCCTTGGCTAGCCGGCATATTTGCGGCATCTTTATTCCTGGTAGGAGTACGCTGGATTTTTACTATACTTCCTGGTGAGTATTTTGCTAGCCTTGTACAATACTATATCAGCCAATTGACCAGATTTAGCAACATTCTCAACTCATCCGTTAATCAACTTCGCGTTCCTTATTACGTACAGCTTGACAGCCTACTTCTATGCTGCATGCATGGTCTTCGATCCTGGATATGTTCCGAAGCTTAATGGCATCGCGGAGCAAAAGGCTGTCATCGATGAGCTCTTGAGCTTGTGGAAGTTTGATGAATCCAACTTCTGCGTTACTTGCATGATTCGTACTCCTCTAAGAAGCAAGCACTGCAGACGGTGTCAACGATGTATTGCGAAACACGATCAGTAAGTTAATATTGAAAAGCAGACATCAATCTAGTTGAGTTGACTAACACTCAATAATAGCCACTGCCCGTGGGTAAACAATTGCGTTGGTGTAAACAATCATCGTCATTTTGCCCTCTACCTGGTCAACCTCGTCTTCGGCATCCTATTCTTCGACTGGTTGCTATACTACTACTTTTCTGAGTTACCTAAACCAGATGCTCACGATTGCCTCATTCTGGCGGACTCTATCTGCTCCATCGTCAATATTGATTCATATACGGTAGTACTCGGCTTATGGACCACATTGCAGCTTACATGGGTTGGCATGCTTATTTTCGTCCAATTCGTACAAGTCGCCCGAGCCATGACCACATACGAGAACATGTATGGCATACAAGACGGTTCGGCCGCATCGCTAGGATCGGCCTTCACTAGCACCGGAGCGCCTCTCGACCCGAACCACCCCGATGCCGGCGTGCCCCCATCCGCAGCGGACGACCCACTTGGAACCGGCCGAGGAAAGCACTCGCACCAGCATAGGGGCTTTTTGAAGCAGTGGGGCCGACTTCTCGGCGTCGACACGTTCATCGAGACGGCTACCGGCCGGGGCGCCGCTACGGGCAAGAAGATGCGCAAGAAGCGAAACCCGTACAACAAGGGTCTGGTGCAGAACTGCCGCGACTTCTGGTGCGACCCGGCGCCTATTTTCGGACGAAGGGAAACGGGCGATGCGATGCTTGGCGGTGAGAAGATTAACTACACCGAGATTTACGAAAGCCCCGCCGCGATGAACATGGGGCTTGGTTCGAATGGAAGAAGGAGAGATGGATATGAGACCGTGGCTGGTGATGAGGTGTAAGGAGCAGCTTTATAGCTAGGTAGCTATACGACAGGTTATTGAGGTTCATGATTTGGTGCTGATGAATATGGATGGTCCTTTTTGGACCGCGAATGGATTCGAGCGTTACTGACTGCCGTTATGGGGTCAGGGGTAAGCGGTCAGCGGTTAGGGGTTTCGATGACTAGAGTGTATAGTACATATGATTAATCCATGATATCCAAAAGCGTCTTTGGCTCTTGGTGAGTCGTGCGTAGTACGTAGGTTGGTGTCCAGGCCTCCTTGAGGGGTACCTTACCGATAGGTAGAGTTGGGAATTTTGATTTTGAACAAATTCAGCCGAGTCAAATAGACTCATACATAGTAACATGAAGGATCATTTATCATTTCCCCTCAAGCATTTCGTGCATCCGTCAGATATTTCCATCATACGTTGTTAATTAAGTTAATAAAATTAACCCTTGAAACGTTCAGGCGACTTCATTAAATCTAGAGCACCTCACCTCACAGGATGCAAAGACCAAGAACGAGAAGAGCATCACAGCCAAAATCTGTATAAAATTCAATAAACGAAAGACTATGAAACAAATGACACTTGATATGTACGTCCGTGGCCTAACACCAACCATCGGAATTCGAAAAACTTCCAACACAAATGCGTCAAAACACGAAGCTTATTTTTAGCCCATGATCTTAGACCAGTCCTGGGCGGCGTTGGCATTAGAAGCACCCTTCATCACAGCAGCAATATCTGTGTCGCTCTCAACGAAGATACCAAACTTGTCGCCACTGTCCTTACTAGGATCGTAACTGCACGTCTTCTTGGGCAGGAATTGCCAGTACAAGTTAGGAACGCCGGCCTTGTTGATGTCGTTGGCCTGGGCGGGTAGCTCGGTCCTCGGATTGTTGGACCCAGTGTTGACGCCCCATTCTTCGATGAACACGAGCTTCCCGCCAGACTGGCTGATCCACTGCTTGGCGCTACCCGACCACTGCCCCGGGTTGCTGTTTTCGCTGCCACCGTATCGGTGCACGGCGATTAGGTCGATCTCCTTGCATCGGGTGGCGGCCTTGATGAAGGTGCAGTCGTGCGAGATGTCGCCGCCGATGCCGCCGGTCGCGATTTGGATCTTGTTGTCGGCACCGAGGACCGAGCGGAACTTCTTCGCGCGTCCGCAGAGCCAGCCTTTCGAGTCGTTGCTCTTGCACACTGAGGTGTCTGGTGACATGGGTTCATTCTAATTTCTCGTGCGTAAGCACCGCCCACTGGATCTTACCGATAAGATCAACGCGCGCTTACCTGAAGATCGAAAGCCATGATGGCGTCGCTCCAACTTTTCCACTGCTTCTTGGAGTACTTCCCCGTATAGTTCAGAATGTGCTCGATTCGCCGGTCGTACGCGTCGAAGGCGTCCTGCGAAGTATAGAACGAGTTCTTGCCCCATTTCTCGGAGTACACATCCCTGTTTGTTAAAATGCCCATCGTCAACCCACGAAACTTGAAAAAGAACACATACCGTATCAAATTGAGATAGGTCCTTACTTCCTGTAGTCTCCCAGAAGCGAGTTCGCGTCGTGGGGAGAGATGATGGCTCTGATGCCCTTCTGGGCCAACTTGTTGACAACCTTGTCGACGGCATCGAGCGTCTGGTCGTTGAATTTGCCCAGCGTGGTCTCCAGCTGTGGCACGCTGTTCTGGAGCTTGCTGCCTTTTTCGCAATGCCCGCTTCCAGACTGCTGGTTCACCCACACGCGCACGACCTTGGCGCCATACTTGGCAAGGTCATTGACGTAAGTGTCCTGGTCCTGGTCCGACATGCCCGGTAGGAAGTACAGGTTCGAGCCCATGAACGATTTCGAGTTCGATTGTCTAACTTCGTTCTGGCTCGAAAGGGGTGTGGCGGATACGCCAAGCGCAAGAGCGCTGAGGTAAAGGAGGAATGATGCCTTCATCTATAAGTTTTGAGCTACTCTATCAGAATGAATGAATGCTGTATTGAGAAGAAACTGGCTGGTTGGCTTGGTGTTATTCCTGAGAATGAGGCGGGCTAAAGAGGATATTTATACGAAGCCTTTGAGAAGTGAAATCATCCTTCTTGCTTTAGATAAATGTTCCGTATATGCCCCCGTAGCTTACAGCCTCGCTGGACGAGTCGAATAAGCCGAGGTCACGCCAATCCCGACCATCGATGTCGAATGTGAAGATATCCGTTCCTATCGCAGCATGAAGCTCTATAGCTCCCCTCCTTAGTCTTGAAGAGTTACTTCGTTGCTTAGCTGACTACGCGAGAAAGCCTTTCACTTTCAATACTCAGCATCGAAAGTTGGTATACCTCCAATTTGGGGATAAAGGGGGATCATATCCTGCGGGGCTGTGCTGAATTTCTTCGATTTTGTTTAGCGAATCTGGGAGAGGGTGTAGAGCGAAAGTGGCAATTTCGCACCATCACGCTAAATCAGGATAGAATCTCAATTGCATCGTCGTAAGACATCTCGTTAAACCGCGTAGTGGAACACTGATCTTTTCAAGACTAGGACCCGAAATGCACTTCGATTGAAAACGGTGAGTCCTAAAAATAGTTATATATTGATCAATTGCTTTTACGGCTGCTGTACTAAGTTGGACGACTACCTACCTACTTGGACCTCATCTACTCTAATCCGAGGGCCAACCGGGGTTTACTAGAAGCCTCGAGTGCGATAGGTATGTTTTTGTTTCTGTAGATGATTTAGAAAAATCTCGTAGGCTACCCTGCCTATAACCGTACCTTTACCTGGAGCAAGGAGCACATGCGGCTGCACGATTCAGGGGTTCTAAAGTCCGTCTGGGTGAGTGTGGTGGTATAGGTACCTAGGTAGCCTGGGAGCTCAGCTGAGGCTCTCTGGCGGCTCTGTGACGTCATTCCGAACCAATTTATCACACACTACGAGCCCTAGACTGGCAGACTGGTAGAAACCTAACAATGAGGTAGTGCAGGTAGGTAGCTGTTGTCTTTTACAACCTGATAAACGGGAATTCGGCCTGCAATTCTCGCTCAAATATGATGGCTCCCAATAATTTATTGCTCACCATCAAGTCTTGTATGACTGGGAAGGTGAATTAGACCCAAGGGCATGGCTCCAGTTACGTATTATCAGTTAGACTCGCCCCTACGCTATCACTCTTAGTTTCATCTAAACACTGGCATTGCGTCAACCCAGTATTAACAAAGCGCCTCTTTGCTCGGCAGGCGACCTATCACTTCAAGGACTATTACATGTTTCATTCAGCTTACCATATCTTCCCAGCCAGATCAATGATATAGTAGCTCAGTTTTATATGAATTCAAGGCGCTATTACTTTGACCTCACCTGACCTGTCCTGTCATTCCATGCATGCCATCTAGACCTTACAATTACCAATCTACCTAAGAAAATAAAATATCACCACACGTGCGAAGTCGTCCTAGATTCTGTTGGACTACCTGTTTGATATATATTACACTGCATTGGCTCGTCCGGGTTACCCGTGGTCGCACGCTAAAGCCGTAGGGATGACGGTATGACGCGAGCTCGGATCATGACTTCTTAATAAATATCATTTTCAGGGGAAGGCGGCTTGCGTAGGCATACTTAGGCGACTTGCTTCATCTTGAGAAATAAATATACGATTATCCACCTCCTAGACAAGTAATCTCTTAGTGAGTAATTATTCACAGTGGCCGCTGTGACAGGTATCTTCGATCCTATCAATCCTCTTAAGATGCCGATTATAAGTTCATCTCAGTCCAATTCATATAGTATGAACAGTCCGTATATGAAGGCTTGGAAGCCTAAAGAGCATTTTCTCAATCCAGATGCGGTTACTGTCTCAATGCACACTGAGAATCAGGACCATATTAGTCGGTGCTGCGTCTCGCATTGGCATGAGCATGTGGTGAAAACTCCGCCAGCAACTAACGACGGATCGTCGGATTCTCCAGATATGAGCCCAGCGCCGTTGAGAATCCCAGCTGACAAGACGCCACATCCACCGACTGAGGAGTTGCAAACGCCGCCCCTGGACTATTCTTCTGAATACTCATTTCCGCTACCACCAGCGAGCTTGGCGAAGTTTCGTTCGCGGCTTCCGCCGCCTTATTCTTCACTAGTTCCACCGACATCTACGCCTCCGATGAAAGATCACGTCTCGACGAAGAGCACTAGTGGCGCTGTCAAGAAGTCCCTCCATACTGTTCGGCGCACTCAATCCTCCACCGACATTCAGAAGTTCACAAAATGCAAGCCGCTACCCGCTCAACCCCCCGTAGAGGTCAACGAGAAAGAAAGGGAGGAGACTAGAACATTGAAACCAGGGAATTTTAAACTGACGCCAGTGTCAGCTGGACATTCTAGCAGAGGCGCGAATTCCCGTAGTCACACCGGCCCTATGGTGAATGCATACAGTGGTGAAAGGGTACCACTACAAACTGCGAATTCGCCTAGAGAGCCGGTGCCTGGGATTTCGGTAACTAGGAACGACACACAATTACAGGAAGGGGCCGATGAGAAAGCCAGGAAAGAAGGGGGCCGGAGCATGAACCACCGGAATAACACAGATAACAGCTGGGACGAGAGTAATACATCTAAAGGGAAAGCCGGAACTGAAGTGTGTAATCGAGAAAGTCAGAGACTTACATCGGAGCAAATTTTATGGTTGCATCGGAACTATAGGGGAGAAGCAACATTTCTGAAGGCTTGGGGACTCCATATAACTAGAGATTCCGATCGGGAACGTGGCCTCGAGATTATGCGCGAGCTAATGGCCGCAGAGATACCAAAAGAGAAAGAAGAGGTAGTGAAACAGGGGCGACAGCAGAAGCAACGGGACCAGCAAGGCAGACTACAGTTCAAGGCACCGCCAACCAGGGATAAGGGGGCTTTGCATGCAATCGAGGAGGAAAAGAACAGTCACGAATATCTTTATTCAGGGAAAAGGAGCTCGAGCTGATATCTTATGGGAGCAGCCCTCGTGTAATCACCCACATTAATACACGGGTTTTACGACGTACTTAAGGTACAGATATCAAGGTATGCTATCGAACGTAATATATAATCTTGAATATTATCGGACTGATTGACAAACCCATGGAGTTAATGAGTTCCCTTATCTTGTCCAACCAGAGCTACCTGAATCGCCTTCCTAGGCTTCATCCCTATCTAGCGTTACACTACACAGGTGAATACCTGCCTACCTGGGTAGGTAGCCAAGGTGACAGTTTTGACGAACACAAGAACGTGTAGGAAACGAATTACATCATAATGACGATTGGGTACTATTCTGAGCATATTCAAAATGCAAGGGATTGATACGTTCGAAGTGGGCTTTGACTAGTAATAAGCAAACTCATAACTTGTCAGATGATGTCCACACTTAGACCAGGGCACATAGCTTGGAAACTTCGTATTTACATAATGCTCGGAGGTTGCCTTTTGGGGATGTAATATACAAGATAGGATGAAGCGACACGGAAATGAAGAATTGCGTCTTGTATCACCAGCCATTTTAGGACGGCTCCGCAGAGTCGTAACTTAAGGCAACAGGCGTTCCGAAATCCGGGGACCCATCCGCCTTGGCTCCTAGGATTTGAACCATGGTGTAGCGACTATCATCACATGCACCATTGCTGTTTGAGGTGGCGTGGTAGACGTTCCAAGTCTGAGTGCCATCCGGGCTACGGAAGAAACTATTGTGGCCAGTGCCGTAATGACCGTTGGCGCCGCCGGAGAAGACACAGCCGCTCGACTTGGTCCAGGCAGCGGCGGAAGCCGGATCAGTGTTGCCGTCCCACTCGAGCGTCGCGATGCAGTAGTCAGGTGTCCAACAATAGTTGGCCGAGTAGGCGATGTATGTTTTTCCCGTAGCTTCAATGTACAGAGCCGCAGGTCCTTCGTTGACAGGTGTACCGCTGCGTTCCCACGTTTCTGTGGGCTGAGAAATGACACTAATGCTGCCTTGTAGAGACACATTGTCACTCCCTAGCTTCCGTATACACAGAGACTGGTACTGCACCCCGTGGAAGCACGAGTACGCCAAGTAGTTTCCCCACTTGTTGAACCGCACCACGGTCCCATCAATGGACCATTCGTTAGTGAGCTGCCCAACGTACGTATAGTCGTCCCAGGCAGAAGGACCACCTATTGAAGGGTTAGGAACATGGACCTGATCCAATCCAATGGCATACCATAAGTCTGATATTCTCAGACCTAAGTTACCCCTTTTTGGCGGGGTAGTGGGGGAAGTGGGGAGGGAAACAAGGGTTCTTTTTAGGGGAGCATGAAGTGCATAGTAGGAGAGTGCTCACCTTTTAGAACGTGCAGATTCTGCCCGTCAAGGTTATCACCGTTTCCCGCCGTAAAGTAGATGTACCACGTTCCGTCGAGATAATGTGTCTCGGGGGCCCAAACATTGCAGCATCGGCCCGCTACGTTTGAGCTGTAAACGACCTTCCGTTCGGCTGTCTTGAGGCCTTCGATGGTCGTGGCTCGCGCGATCTGCACATTCGTCCACGTCGTGGACAAGAGGTAATAGTAGCCTCCTGAGTACACGATCTGTGGATCGCTGCCGCCCGGACGGCGAATGGGGTTGGTGAATGCCGTCACCGGGTTGATCGAGAGGCAGGATGCGACACCGAGAACGGCCGTGATGAATTTACTCGCGGCGACAAACATGGTGATGCCCTGCACTGCTAGGAGCTTCGAAACAGACTGAATATAAATTGCATCCACACCCAACTCGCTGAGCCATGAAACCCTTATTTTTCTTGATCATCTTTTCGGACTATTTCAGTGTTTTATATGCTTTCGCCTAGTTAAATGATCACTTGTATCAGATGTCTACTCACCATACCTTTTCTTCGCTTTGAACGCGTGGTATGATACTATCACGAGGGGTGAGGCCTACTCAATTGGAGCGCATATAAATTGCCCAGCTCTACAATTATGGAGTGAACCATCGTATCCGAGTAATATTAGGCGACTTCCCTTTTCGAATGGAGATGGACGAAATGGTGGGCTCTAATTCGCGGAAATCATTCTCTTCCCGGTGTTACCTAGTATTCTCCAATTCGCTAGACTGGGGGCATACACGCGGTTAAATAAGATTCCGTAAGAACATAATGGTACGAACAGTTTAACGTGTCACCCTATTGTTTTATAATCATCAACTTCATCGTACAGGGAAAATCAACTCATTATGGGAGAATGCTGAACATACCGAGGTGGGAGGTCGGTATTAAAGACACATCGGCCGGCCTGCCACCTAACTTACATCAAGTTCTGGTGTAGCCGCCAAGACATTAATGCGAGTAACGATTCCAATAAGTGGAAACCGATATATTCTTAATTCCCAGGGCATCATATCGATCTCGAAACATCTTGGGCTGAGATGGAATTAAAGGGTCCTGGTTAATGTAAAATGATTTATGATATGGGCTAGAAGAATAACGTGACAAGAGACGCAAGTCATCCGTGGCATCTCTACCTCTGTACCCTCGGAGCTGAACAGATCTTCCTTCGTCCACTTCGTTCAATATACATCGATGCTATTGATTAGTTTCGCAGTCTCACCGCCCCTACTATTAGCCACATTCTCTCATAGCTTGGGGTCTATTGATCGGTCAAAGACAGAACTTGGCTGCAACTTGGCTTTATCACATGAGAAATGATTATTGGTTGATTGCTGAAACAGTGGCGCAGGTTGCTCGGATTCCGAGGCGCCACACTTCGTATCGGCGCTAATAAATGCCTACAGCTGAGGTTTCCTTCATTTACTATTCCCCCAATGTTGATTCTTTCTGATGCTTCGCACATAAACCGGTAAATCCACGTCGAAAGGCGTTATTTCTAAACCAAGGAACATCGACCGCAAGCCCTGCGCATGGTTTGGGTGCATGTGGATTGTTGGAATAGTGTAGCGCGCTCTAGTGCTGTTTGCCTCTACGGTATTGGACATCGCCAGACTCGTTCTTTCATAGGTAGCTTCTCTCCGCTACTTGATCCAAAGTTTTAGTTCATATATCTTATCTCACTATTCCCCTGATAATTCAATGGTTAACACAGATCCCTCGCGCTAGCAACGTTCTACTACTAGTCCTGGATGCGTTTCCACCCCGCTGCACGTACGGTACACTATATGGTAGCATTGAAAAGGATCGAGTGGTACCCACAAGGAGCGCGCCTAGGAGCCGCATCAATTTACGGAGACGTCTTCCTTTCACATATTCTCGTGCTGACATGTACGGGGAGTAACGGGACACCTGTGGAATTAGTACCTACCACACCCTTATCGAATACTACGTGGGGTCTCTAATGTAACGATAACGGATTATAAGATCCTTCCGGTATTATATCTACCTCATGCGCCTCGTATGTGATTGTATCTATAATTATTTTCATAGATTTGGCCATGCCTTGTTTTATAATTGGTTAGGAGGTGTATTGTTGTACGACACCTTCGTTGCAATAGAAATATAATGGAACTTACCTATGAGGTACATATTTGGAGATGGATAAATACTACCGTAGTATTACGGAGTATCTTATATAATTAACTTATATCAAATAAATCGTTCTTGGTGTGTACCCATATCAGCAAGGCGAGACTCGTGTGGTTCACTACAGGTCTTGTGCCAGACACGCCGGATAGTACAAGGAAGAGCAGATGCAATCTTACCTTCTAGTTGATGTGCTTACAAGATTGTTGTAGACTCGCTTTACTCTCGGGAATTGATGAAAACGTGATGAGTTCGATAGTAGGCGAATATTCCATCACCTATCTATGACCTATACATTGCATTATGAGTGCCTCTTCACTATGTATGTCGGAATCTTCGTTCCATGTAGGTAGCAAATTGAAATGCAGTACGGGTTGAATGAAAGTGCAATTATTGTTGGGTCGGCATTTAAGAAACATGCAAAATATCAAAATATGATCTAACGTACCTATGACACTTTATGCTTTATGTAGTTAGTTTAAAAACCTGCAGTATCCTAGAGTCACGCCACCAAAGTACGGACCATAGATACCAACGAAGTTCGTTTCCATCAGATGAAGATGGCATGGGGCTGCTTACCAGCTGAAGATGCACTAGCGACATCTTTACGGCCTAATCTTACCAGCAATTATGGATATTTGCCTATTTACCAACTTACTAGTAGTCAACATACGCTTGAAGCACGCAGCCTTGCTTTGATATCATAAGTTCGTAGGTTCGGAGTTAGTCCTTATCACAGCAGTAGACTTATACCGCAGATAAGTCACTCAGGATTTCTACTTCATACTCTTTTCCATGATCTCCGTACAAGCTATCAGTTCAAGATGTCTGATCTCGATTTTTCCCATTTATCGCCCGCCCATCTCGAAGATGCGCTTAATGGGCCCGCTCTCCGGCCACCAGCTGGCGTTACTCCCAATTTCGAACACCCAGGAAATAAGAACGCGGTATCCCTAGTTGCTCTAGTTATCTGCTTAGTGGTAGCGTCGACATCGCTTGTGATCAGGATGTATGTGGGGTTTCTCAAAATAAGACAAAAGCACATCGGAGACTGTGAGTATTGTTGGCTTTGCAACTTGGTTTTTCTTTTTAGAGGTGTACTGATGATCCTGCATAGACTTGATCATGTTAGCATACGTAGGAAATTACTCCTTCCATAATTGCAAATTTAACCTGCGAATGGCGTTGACTGGCGTGAACAGTTCTTCTGGGTAGTTGTAATTGTGGGATCTCTTCGTCGAATCGTCGAATCCACGGGCCTATTTGTGCATCAGTGGGAGATGCGAGGAAAGGATATGGCCGGTTATCTCCAGGTATGCTCTATTCCATATGATACATCATGAAAATCATATTAAAATTCTTTAGATTATATTCATGGGAATGTGTTTCTGGGTGGCAACGATGGCGCTAGTAAAGTCTTCGATTCTTATTGAATGGATTCGCATATTTACCCCGATGAATACGCGTCCCTTATTTCACAAGAGTTGCAAGGTTTTGCTCGTATTTAACGTCCTCTTCTACGCCGCGGTTCTCGTTTCTCTGAATTTAACATGTTTTCCGTATCGAAGGATATGGGACAAGACTGTCCCGGGAACTTGTGTCGACATCAAAGTAATCAACCTTGTCGCTACCGTCATCAACTTCGTCCTTGACATTGCCGTTTTAATACTACCACAAAACATAATATGGGGCCTGAAGTTGTCAATTGGCAAGAAAATTGGTATTTCAGCAGTATTTGCTGTGGGTATCTTGTATGTTCACCCTGTACAATGCTTTATAAACCAAACTCCATGGTCACGCTAACTCAGACGAACTAACATAGTGCCTGTATTGCCGCCGGATGCCTATTAGTAGCTATCGTGGAATGGATTAGGTCTGATGATATGACATATCACTATTCATCCGTGGCGCTTTGGGCCATTGCCGAAACAACATGTGGCGTTCTAATATTTTGCGTCCCCGCGGCGCCAAAGGCGTTCCTGGGCCTGGAACCCTCAACATGGTTTTCTAGGCTTAAGTTATCATCAAGAAACTGGTCGAGACGCTCTACGAGGAGAGAGCAAGACGTATGGCCTCAATCAGGCTTGGTGTCGCTGAAGCCCCGTCAATACCAATCGATCGATGGGTCGAATTCAATGATCCTCCCACACCGACCTGGGTCTGACAGACCTACGGACCAGCAATACGGTATTATCTGTACTACTGACATTATAGTAACGGAGACTTATGAGGACAATTATCTAAAAGACCAACGGAATAATCGACGTCCATGGCTTCCAGGCGTCGGTGAGCCTGTGTGATGGGAAAGCAGATTTAATTTGATAGGACCGTTTATGGAACCCTTTCACAATTATATTGGAGCCGTCGTGACCCTACTCAATGGTTATTGGATAATTAGTGAAGACAACATATGCGATACCGCCCTAAAATAGTAGGTACTTGGTCGGCGCTTTAGAACTGGTGTGTTACACAGTAGACAAGCCCAGGTCACCGGCGATGGTGGAGCAAAGTTGGTTGGTCCAATGTGACGGGATGGGATAGAACCACGTAGGGTGTAAGTGATGAAATGTAAGACCCGAGAGAGTCTCCTTTCGGGACCGATATAATCTTATGTAATTTATGCAACTTGAGCGCCAACAATGCTACCGATCTTGGCTGCTTTTGGAAGGCCAGTCATCGTAATATATTGCTGAGCTGTAAAAGAGTTTATCTTGGAAAACTTAATAATGCATAATTTGGGAGTTCTCAAGTAACGCATCGTTGGATGTTGTGCACATGTAAAACTGTTGTTCTGTTGGCGCTATTGTATACCGTATACCTTGTACATGTATGTAGGTGCATCGGGGGTTTCAAATTCTGTCGTGGTTGTCGGGTACATGTATCTCATACATGTATGTAGGGCTTATTGGATATTAGCAACGTATGTACCTAAGGTGCATACTTTGTAGCGGGCTGCACATTAACAGGACTTCAATGTTTACCTACATGTATGTACCTCTGTAGGCTTCCGCCCAGCCGCTTCCCCCCACCCTCTCTTTTGTTGCAAAATAAGGGATTCACAGTGTGACAATATTTGGACGGCCAGTCGTAAGTCCTTGTCCAAAGAACCGCTCCTCGGTCTTTTAGACAACGTCCTCGTTCCTCGTCGTCGCGATTTTTAAGGCTGTTCTCTGTTTCAAACACGCCTATGATTCAAACAGCATAATGTCGAAGATATACATTTGGTAGAAGCTCCCTTCACTACGTGTACTGATTATTACGACATCAAACGAACTCCATCTATTAGAACTTCTCAATTGCCGTTACCATGAGTTCAAGTAAATCTTCCACCAAAACCGGCTCCAACTTCGTCGGGGAGGAATGGATCAATAGATCTCGGGAAGAGAAGTATATCTCCTTACAAGATCATGACCGCGATGAATACAATTACATCACCGGGTGGAAGTCGCATGTTATCATGGCAGCGTAAGAAAATCAATGACCGCGTCCAAAAAGAACTTCTCGTTAACTCAAATATAGGCTCGGCCTTGCACTCTTCCTTGTGAATCTCGAACTCACCATCATTGGCACTGCTCTCGTATCCATCACCAACGATCTCAACGACTTTGTAAGGGCTAGTTGGGTGGTCACGGCATACTTGATAACTTATACTTGTAAGGAAACTAGGCTACCTGCTCTCCTGTATAATGTTATCTAACGGGAATCTTAGCTGGTCTGGTAATATGGGCCAAAGTCAGCGATCACATTGGGCGGAAGAGCACCTACATTGCTTCCCTGATCACCTTCAGCGCGTTCGCTGGGGGTTGCGGCGCGTCTCAAACTATGGTCCAACTGTTAGTACTCTCTATCTCCTAGATCCTCCCCGCATTTATCCTTCCCGGCGACGCAGTTTAATAACACTTCTAGAATAATATGTCGTGCATTCCAAGGTCTTGGCGCTGGGGGCGTCTACGCAGTTGCCGTCGTTATGCTTTATGAATTAAAACCACCTAATAAACTCCCTCAAATAACGGCAGTGTCGGCTGGCGCAGCTGCACTTGGAAACGCCTTGGGACCTATATTTGGTGGTTTGATATCCCAAGGGTCTACATGGCGATGGGTATTCCTGCTGAAGTAAGTCGAGTTAACCTCTATTATGATGGGATACTAACGATGATATCTAAAGTGTCCCATCGGGTGCGATCGCGGCCATAGTAGTCTTTTTCGTAGTCCCGAACAACTACCCATACCAAGGACTTCAGCGGCAAAAGCAGCGACTAAATCTTAAGACTATTGATTTCACCGGGGCGTTTCTCATGCTTACAGCATTAGCGCTTCTTATTAGTGGGCTTGAACAAGCGGCTTCGTTGTTATATTGGACATCAGCTACGGTTATTGTCCCTATCTGTGTTTCTGCCATCGTCTGGGTGGCATTTTTCATCAGTCAGTGGTATTTCACTCGCCCTCAAAGCCTAGTTGAGCCCGTTTTCCCTTGGCGGTTCTGTCAAAATCGCGAGATAATAGGGCTCCTGGTGTAAGTCATGTGTTCCCAACTTTCCAGCTTATTTAGAAGCTTACTGACATGAAATCTGAAGAAACTCCTTCATGACGGGATCAGTTAGTATAACATGTATCATCCAACTTCCGATTCGCTATCAGACTTCAGTGGGTGACAGCCCTCTGGAGGCTGGTGTAAAGCTATTACCATTTGTGTTATGCGGGCCGCTTGGCGTCACCCTCACAGCTATGATCTCCAAAAACCGACGTATCCCCCCTTTATACGTTGGACTAGCCGGATCGATCTTCCAGATGCTAGGATTAATCTTCATATCCGAAGGTCCGCCAAACAACCCGAACTGGACTCCATTGTATGGGCTTGAAGTTTTGACCGGGATGGGCATGGGGATAAGTATAGGTATCGTGACTTTATTGACACCATACATTGCGGAAAAAAGAGATCTAGGTGAGTATACTATCGAATCATGAAGTTATTTTCAGCTAACAGTTGTAAATAGCGGTTGCATCTGCAGCTGGAACCCAATTCCGCTTTCTCGGAAGCTCTTTTGTAGTCTCTATTACCACTGCTGTTGGTAATGGATGGATAAAAGATCAACTCTCTAGCTCATTGACCTCTTCACAAATAGATCGTATTTTCGAATCAACGGCGTCCATTAACGACCTCCCAGAACAATTACAGCCTACTGTCAGAAGTACATTTGTTAGGGGATTCAACCTCCAAATGCACATTGTGCTTGGGTTTGCAGTTGCCTCGGTTTTTAGCATAGCGTTAATGTGGCGAAGGAAGCAGATCAGAGTGGATTGAATCCCCAAAGTAACGGTTTTCTTGCCTTATAGTTGTAGATAATATCAATTTGATTCGGTTCAGTTCATTATATTCGGGAGAATCACAAGAGAAGACATTATTGGCGAGATCATCAATGTTCTGATCATTCTATTCCTTTATGCTTGATGATGAGTCTCATGAGTTAGTGATATAACTCTACGGATTATTCGAACGCTCGATTTGACCGCAGCATTCATTCTAGCCCCTGGAATCTCGTGGCTCCCTGGGTGAACAAACACCTGTCTTGTTCCTGAGGCACATATCCCGCTGACACTAGATGCCTTAGCTGACGAAATATCACACTGTCCCCAAATATGGGCTGTGGGAATATGAATAACTTCCCCGTCAGTTGGCAGTGACAGGGGGCGGAGATGATTTTTCCAGAGGAGATCTGGGTCATATGCCTCCCAAGCAGAGAAGAACACAGCACATTTAAAGGGTGGAGCTACTCGCTGCTGAACCGTATTTTGCCTTGCCTTCCAAACGATATAAGTGGCTGCAATCATAGCTCCCTGCGAAAAGGCCCAGACTCCATCGAATGGACCCTCTTCCGAGATATATGTATCGAGATTGATTAACGCTGACACGCAGCTATCCAGGTTATCCAGATCGATGTACGAGAAGAAATCGTCTTTCGGAGAGACTATTCCGTTAAATTCGGGGGCCAACACGCTTGGTAGGGCACCCTCCGCAAACTCATACGTATGGTGATCCCCCAACTCATAGCGGATGGCAGCTCAACAACCAATAGGTTAGCACTACGAACTTGATTTCAACAGGTCCTACTTAATCAATAAAGGACTCACCGGTCTGGGTTTCGAAAATCTAATAAACCAGTTAATAAACACGGGATCTTAATCCTACTAGGAGGTGGCTTACCTGAGAGTTCGTTCCTGACCCATGCAGGCACAAAAAGCGCATATTGAAGTAAGTATGTAGCACTAGATCAACCGAAAACTGGTGTATAAGTGCGCGGAATGAAATGGGGAATAGGTTCGGAGATACATCGACTTGACAGCACGGCCGACCTCTCACACAGTATCTCTTATTAGTACCGTCTTCCGTCCCGAAACCCAACGCCCAGGGTTGGGGGGTGGCCCAATTAGTTAGCAGTGGTGTCGAAATACTAAGTACCTATGACTAAAATGACAATTAAACTGTTGGTAGTTACACAGATTCATGCATATAGGATGCCGCGGATGCAAACTAGCAAGCCATCGTGCACCAACACGTTTTAACATATTAAGAGGCGTGGCATGGGGGGTGGTAAGCTGCATTGATTTGCGCGAAGATTTCTCTCCATGGATGTAAGGCTTACTTGTCGTCCCATACCGCACCCTACTGGTGACTTTCCATTGACATATGCATTTTGATGGAAAGTCCTCCAATCTTATAACGACTGCTTTAGTTATTGCTGCAGGGAAGGGTCATGCCACCCGACTCGAGCCCGAATCCTGCTATGGCGCCGAATGTGCCACTCAACTCTTGTGAGACCACTCGCACGGTCAGATCTGATTTCCATTCATTGAGCTGTATTAGCAACCATAGATCGCGAGATATTGCAATCATTGGATTCTCTCTCTTGTTTCCTCAGGCAGACTCTACCGAGTCCTTCTGGGATCTTTTGATGTCTGGTAAATGTGTGGCTTCCGAGTTTCCCCCAGATCGCCTTCGTAACGCTGGACACTATGAAGAAGGCAACAGCCGTGCCGGTCCTGTGAGTACTTATGATATAATTAGAATTGTTCGTGGCTTAGTAATTCTTGTACAGATTCGGCCAAACAAGGCCTCTTTTTTGGAAAGAGACATTAGTACATTCGATGCTCGATTCTTTTCGATGACGTCGGAGGAGGCAGCAGCAACAGATCCACAACAGCGAATCCTGCTAGAAACTACTTATCGTGCTCTTGAAAATGGTGCGCTGTCTCCTATTAGGCTCTTTTTTCTAGTGGTCCTAAGCATCCTGTGTACCCTATGGCCACTAACGTGCTTCAGCCGGAATCTCGACGGAGATCATCAGCGGCTCCGACACCTCGGTATACACTGGTTGCTTCACCGCGGATTACACCCTTAACTCAGCAAAGGACCCGGACAAATTACCGAAATATGCAGCTACTGGTTTGGCTGGTAGTATGTTGTCCAACCGGATTAGCACCTTTTTTGGCTTGACAGGACCGAGCCTTACCGTCGACACCGCTTGTTCGAGCAGCCTCGTAGCCTTGGATTTAGCATGCCAATCTATCATAGATGGTCGGTCGAAGATGGTTCGTCGACATGCAATATTTTCACCTCGTATTGAATATTTCTCTTGCCTGTGCTAATACACCCTCAGGCTATTGTGGCTGGTTGTAATCTCCTATTGACACCTGATCTTTTCATTAGCCTTTCTAGCCTCGGCTTCCTTTCACCAGATGGTGTATGTCACAGCTTTGATGCTCGGGCAAATGGGTATGGTCGCGGCGAAGGGTTTGGCACTTTAATCATAAAGGACCTCGATGCCGCTGTCCGAGATGGTGACACGATTCGTGCTGTAATCAGAGCCATTGGTACAAACCAAAATGGCCATACTAATCTTGCCCAGCCAAGCAAGGAAATGCAGAGGCAGCTTATACAGGATACCTATCAGAAGGCGAACCTTGACATGTCACAGACGCGATTCTTCGAAGCCCATGGTACCGGAACTGCAGCTGGTGATCCTTTAGAAGCAAGTGCAATTGGTGATGCATTTCGTCCAGGGAGAGATCCAAGGGATCCATTGATTGTGTAAGCCAACTCAATAGTCCTCTGTCACTTGGACTGACTCTCTCAGGGGCGCACTTAAGGCGAGTATTGGTCACCTTGAAGGCGCAGCAGGCGTCGCTGGTGTGATTAAGGCTATCCTAGTGTTGGAAAATGGTGTTATTCCTCCCATAGCGGATCTCAATGAGCTGAATGAACATATTGATACTGAGTTTCTTAACCTGAAGGTATTATTATCTCCTATTCAAGTGGATACTTAATTCTCTAACATAGGTGGCAGTTCCCAAAATCGCCCGTGCCGTGGCCGCGTGCAGGACTACGTCGTGCCAGCGTCAATAGCTTTGGATTTGGGGGGACGAACGCCCACGTTGTCCTAGACGATGCGTTACACTACCTGGAAGCTCGGGGGCTAGCAGGCAGACACTGCACATCACGCCAAATTTCAAGAGAGCCTACATCTAGTCCTTGTCTACCCCCCAACGGAAACGGAACCTACACGAACGGTGTTGCGTGTGACCGGCTGTTGCTCTTCGTTTGGTCCGCGGCCGATCAGAAGGCGACAGTACGCATGGTTGAGGCCTATCAGAAGTATCTTGAGAAAGAAGTTAGCAATAGTGAGATCCCCCAGGGTTACCTCAGAGCTTTAGCGGACACCCTTTCTCAAAGGCGTAGCCTGCATTCTTGGAGAACATTCGCCATTGCGGGCTCTGTACCTCAACTCGTAGACCAATTGATGATAGGTACCACGACCCCTATTCTATCGGCATCTAATCCCAAAGTAGCATTCGTATTCACAGGCCAAGGGGCGCAATGGGTCGGAATGGGTAGGCAACTATTTTCGTATCCAGTATTTCGAGATTCCATTCTCGATGCAGACAGGTTTCTACATACCATTGGATGTTCTTGGAAAGCAAGTGGTAAGAGCCTTAGAGTATATGCTTCGACCCTCGACTAGTTACTAATTAACCCTTTTCAGATCTCTTATTGGGTACCGACGAAAGTCAAGAAAAGATTCACGAACCTCGGTTTGCGCAGCCTCTATGTACCATACTACAAGTCGCGACCGTCGAGCTCCTACGATCATTCAACATCAACCCCGCTGTCTCTATAGGGCACTCTAGTGGAGAAATCGCTGCAGCTTTTACAACCGGAGCCATCTGCTCCCAATCTGCTTGGAAGCTGGCCTACTTTCGTGGCCTCCTTTCAAGCAAACTGGTTGAGGCATCAAGAGTAGATACTCCACATGGTGCTATGATGGCCGTGGGTATGTCCGAATCCGCATTACGCCCGTACCTCGACAAAATTCTCGCGAACACACGAGGTGTGTTATCTATAGCTTGCGTCAACAGCCCCCAAAATATAACACTTGCGGGCGATAAAGCGCTCATCCAAGCTATTCAGACTCTCTTAGACAAGGATGGTATCTTTACTCGAATACTTAAGGTTCCAGTGGCTTATCATAGTTCACACATGACTACAATAGCGTCGACATACGAGAGGCTCATCGGGACGCTTAGTGAAGGCAATATACCCTCGCACCATGTCAATATGATATCATCGGTGACCGGTAATGTCGTTTTGGCGACTGAGCTTCGAAGGCCTGGGTACTGGGTTAAGAATATGGTCTCTCCAGTACGCTTCGCTGATGCAATGGAACGTTTATATCGCAACTCTGCGAGGAGGATAACAAAGAAGATCGATATGAGTCATCGAAACTACGTCAAAATATCGGACATAGTTGAGATTGGGCCGCACTCTGCTTTGCAGGGACCGATCCGCGAAATTGCCAAATTGGCTCCTCCATCGAAGTTACAGATCTCATACACTCCTACGTTAGTAAGAGGGAGACCAGCTGATACTACTCTCCTTGAACTTATAGGCAATCTCCACTGTCGTGGTTTTGGTGTTAATCTTCGGCTTGTCAACGGGCCCTATGACCCGTCAAAAGGACCGACACGCATGCTCAAGACATTACCTGAGTATCCATACGATCATTCGCAACTGTATTGGAGCGAACCACGTATTGCGAAAAACATTCGACTCCCTTTACACCCATATAATGAGTTTCTGGGGCTTCCCGCGGCGGATTGGAACCCCTTGGAGCCACGCTGGCGAAATACCCTAAAGACTTCATCAATCACTTGGCTTGAAGATCATAAGGTACCTAGTGGTTGTGGATCATTTTCTATTTGGCGCAATTGCTAATCTACCACTCACAGATCAATGGGGAGATCTTATATCCCGCCGCTGGAATGCTTGTGATGGCAATTGAAGGCATCACTCAGGTCTTAAATGGTCGTACAATTACAGGATACGAGTTCAAAGACGTACATTTTCGTTCAGCTCTCCCCATAACCACGGATGATAGCGGCATCGATGTACAGTTCCATCTCAAACTCTTGCCAGACGTTTCCGAGAAGTTAAGCTCTTGGGCATCATTCTCGCTGTATGTTTGCAGTGATCAGTTCACTGAAGTCTGTCGAGGATCTATTAAAGCGATCTTCTCTACCACCGACTCCCTGGAAAGTGGTGACGACAAGCACCAGATCAAATATATAAACGACCTGATCGAATCTGTCAATTCGTCATATGAGACTGAGGCATATTCTACGGATTTTTACACGGCCTTTCGCAAAAATGGATACCAGTATGGCCACTTTTTTCAGGGGGTCCAACGATCCACATGGAACAATTGCGACCAGGGGTCGGCGACCGTATCACTACAAAGTCCAGTGATTGACTCGCCTAGAAAACATTTCTCGGTATTGCATCCATGTACGCTTGATAATATTCTCCAACTGGTTGTTGCTGGCGACATTCAAGGGAGAACCAATGATAAGGCTGCAACATGGGTCCCTACGTATCTCACGAAGTTGTGGATTTCAAGTTCAGGCTTCCAAGACATGGGACAGAGAGATACTATGGATGTTTACGTGACAAGAGAAACCATGAGCTCAAGACTGAAAAGCTCTAACTTGTCTGCTATGAGTGGAGATAGAAGCCGGTGGTTGATTGAAGCAGAAGGTATCGAGACTACTTTGATCACAGACAACATACATGCCAATGGTCGAGAAACAGGCAGACCAGCAGTGAGAAAACTGTGTTACGATCTCGTATACAGACCAGATGTCGATCTGGCGGGCCCTGGATTGGCAACTCAGTACGTGCGAGACCCCGCTGGGCACGAGCCCGGAACAACTGAATTCTTTCGCAACTTGAGACTATTCATATTTACATCAATCGTTCGGACTGTAAATGGGGTACCTAGTTCGACTATCTCCGCAACCGAGCCACATCTTCAGAAGCAATTTGTCTGGATGCAAAGTCAGGTTAGACAACTGCTACCAGATATCCAATCAGACTGGGCAGAATACATTCCAGATTCTTCATTCAAATGCTTAAAAAGTTATCTCAAAGCACATGGTGATCTTGGAGAGATATTAGTTAATCTGGATGACCATATTGCTGATATACTCCGAGGAATAGTAGAAATTGGTCAGGTATTCGACAGAAACAATATGATTGAAGAGTACTATAGGCTATTATCCGGAGATAGCAAGCTCAACTATCCTTTGATTCGGTATATTGATGCTCTAGCACACAAGAACCCCGGCATGAGAATACTGCAAACAGGAGCTAGCATCGTTCCGATCACCAAGTCCCTCGTGCGGACGCTGACGACACAGACATCCAATGGACCGTTTTGCCGATTCTCGCACTACGATATCACCGACTCATCCGAATCAAGAATTGAGGTTATTTCAAGGGAAATAGGCATGCTACCAAAAACGCAAGTCCGCTTACTCAACGTCGATGATGAGCCGACTCACCAGGGTTACGAAGAGCACTCTTACGATCTAGTTGTAGCAGTGATGGTAGGCCTCTATCAATCTCAGGACCCTACATTGATGTTGCTAACATGTAACCAAAAAGGACCTTCGTACTTTAGAATCCTTGCGTCTTTCGCTCAAAAACCTTCGAAGGTTATTGAGAGAGTGGGTGGAAACTTCATATGAAATGAGCACCCATATTATTGCTAACTATTAACTTAAATAGCGGCGGGAAGCTACTTATTGTGGATTTCACCAATCCAAACTCCATGATAGGCCACTCAACCCTTGGCTATCTTCAGGAGTGGTGGCATGGTATGTTATTGCTGGCAACTCGCTAGGTACTTATGCTTTAGATTCCGTAACTAAGTCAAGATCTAGGCCAGGATCTCTGGGAAGAGGCTAGTCCTAGTCTAGAAGATACACGATGGTCTCAAATACTGAAGTCAAGTGGATTTTCCGAACCTGAACTTGTCTTCTCAGACTCTGAATCTGAAAGGGACAGTCTCTCTACCATACTCGTCTCTTCCCCTACAGGACCGCCTTTAGACTTCAAAAACCTCGAGTATGCCAAAGACAGGGCTGTCCTAGTTATCCACGGCTTCACTACTTCTTGGGAGTCGCCCTTGGTGCAATTGGTTTCTTCTAAGCTGAGAGACACAGGGTTAACGGAAATAAGCGAAGGCAGTTTCTATGATGCAGCTACACTAGATGATCTTGAGTCAAAGCTGATCGTCATCATACAGGACCAGCAATGGTTTTCACTCGAGCATCTGGGTGAAAAGGAGTATGTGCTATTCCATACGACCGTTAGTCGATATAAGCATATTCTGTGGCTATCGGAGGTTCTTCCAACATTAGGGGTCTCTTCTATTGACCCTATTCAAGGCTTAGCCAGAACCCTGCGAATGGAGAATCATGGGCATATTTTCGCAACAGTTGGCATTGACACATCTCACACCGCTGTTTTAGAAGCACACATCGAGAGTTCTTTATGGAACTTTCTTCGCGGAGTGAACACAGGTCTCTACGAACCGGAGCTAGTCCAAATAGGAGACCTCCTCCAAATCCCCCGAGTCTATGAGTGCGACTCGTTGAACCAAAGGGTCTATGAATTTTCATCGGAGTCTCTCGAAAGACCACAACGTTTCGGGGAGCGCAACCTGAAGCTTACGGTTCGACAACCTGGGCTTCTCGATACCTTGTATTTCGAAGAGGTTCCTGATTCCGGTCCCCTTGCTAGTGGTGAAATTGAGGTTGAGGTAAAAGCTATAGGTGTCAATTTCAAGGACTGTCTCGTCGCCCTCGGACGGGTCCCGGAAGATAGGATCGGATGCGAATGCGCTGGCCTAGTATTGAAGGCAGGGTCTGAGTGCCGGTTCCAACCGGGTGACCGCGTCCTTGTCAGCGCTTTAGACACTTTCAGGGGTCGAATTCGATGCCAAGAGATGCTGGCTATGGAGATTCCAAACGGAATGACATTCGCAGATGCTGGTGCATTATCAACAAACTTCGTTACCGCATATCATTCCCTTGTCGTTGTTGCGAGACTTAAAGCTGGAGAATCGGTTCTGATCCACTCTGGCGCTGGCGGAACAGGTCAAGCTGCCATCCAGATAGCCAAAATCTGTGGCGCACAGGTATTCACGACGGTCGGCTCACAAAAGAAAAAGGAGCTACTGAATTCACTATACGGCATCCCTATGGAGAACATCCTCAACAGTAGAGATCTCTCCTTTGCTGCAGGAATAAAACGGCTTACGCAAAATAGGGGCGTCGATGTTGTACTCAACTCCCTGGCAGGAGATGCATTGATTGCTTCATGGGAATGCGTTGCCTCTTTCGGAAGATTCATCGAAATCGGCAAGAAAGATATCTTCTCTCACAATAAGTTGTCAATGTTCCAGTTCGCCAGGAACATCTCCTTCAGTGCCGTTGACACAGCAGCCATGATCCTGGAAAAGCCAGAGCTTGTACGAGATGCACTAGTTGCTATCTGCGACCTTTTCAACCGTAACGCCTTACATTTACCTTCACCATTGAAATCTTTTCCTATATCTCAGGTAGAATCCGCATTCCGTCATCTACAGAGTGGTACCAACCTCGGGAAGGTCGTCGTTGAGGTTGACCCAAACGATACTGTCTCAGTGAGTATTATCTCGCCCGTAGTCCTTCTATACGGGATGTCTAACTTCGAGTCAGGCCGTTATTAAAGAGTTATCCAGCTGGAAATTCAACCCAGACGAGACGTTCATGATTTCTGGCGGCCTAGGAGGGCAGGGCCGAAGTATCTCCAAGTGGATGGTATCAAAAGGGGTTAAAAACCTCGTCTTACTCTCTCGCACGGGGCCTAAGAGCAGCCATTCAGTATCATTCATACAGAGTTTAGAGAAAAGGGGTGTTAATATCTACGCCCCTCAATGTGATATCGCCGACGTAACTTCACTAGGTTCAACCTTGGATTATTGCAGACTTCACATGCCACCGATTAAGGGGTGTATTCAAGCAGCAATGAATATCAAGGTAGGGCATTATATGACTAATTTCGAATAATGTCGCTAACACGACTTAGGACTCTATGTTCGAGAACATGAGTTATGAGTCATGGATTGAGTCCCTAAAACCAAAAATCCAGGGGTCCTGGAATCTACATGAACAGCTACCTCGCGGTCTAGACTTCTTCATCATGTTCTCATCTATATCCGGTATAATTGGCTCCCAAGGACAGGCTAATTATGCGGTAGGCAATACCTTCCAGGATGGATTAGCGAAATATCGACTGAGTCGAGGAGAGAAGGCCATATCGTTGGACCTCGGGATTCTAGCCAACGACGGGTATGTTGCAGAGAATCAGGGCGTATTACTTCGGTTTCTTAAGATCAAACAAATGCTTCCAATGGCCGAGGCTGAAGTTCTTTCCCTTCTCGAGCACTTCTGCGATAAATCACTTCCTCTCGATCCAAGCCGGTCTCAGGTTGTTTTAGGCCTTGACCTACCTGCCAATATCATGAGTCAAGGCTTGGAGCCAGCGAATTGGACCTACGAACCAATGTTTGCAAATCTGCGCCAGATGACTACAACCATGATTGCCTCTGATAATCTCGGTGCCACTGTTAATAGTGGCTCGGATTTGGTTGAACAAGTGGCTAATTCGAAGTCATTAAGCGAAGCAGCAGACATTTTAGCTGATGGCCTTGCGACAAAGCTAAGCGCGATCTTCTCTATGCCGCTGGAAAGTTTTGATCTGAATCAACCCCTACACACCTACGGAGTTGACTCTCTCATTGCTGTGGAGTTACGGAATTGGTTCATTAAAAATCTCAAGGTTGACTTGGCTATCTTCGAGATCTTAGGTGGTGCCACAGCTACGACACTAGGACGAATAACAGCAGAGAAGATGCGAACATGGGCATGAATCCCAGGGGCTGGACCATGGGAGGTAAAAAGAAAGATAAACTGTATTCCACACCTAAATAGAGAAAGCGCAAGTAAACACCATTTGTCCGGTTTCAAAGTCTCAAGCTCCCCCAAAGTAAGACAAGACTAGGTACCTATCTAACTTCGAAGAAACCTACTCCTGTCATTATGAAGCTGAACGTCAGCCACTCAAATTTAACTACCCCCCATACAACCATTTATCCTATCTTCACCGAGAGCGGATTGACCAACTTTTATCCTCTTCGAGGAGAGAGTACTGCCTCTGTGTAACTTTCACTCGTGTAAAGGGATGATTAGATAGCATTTGCAGCGCACTCCTTCCCCTCCTATTCGTGGGCATAGCGATACATTCCTCAACCGACTCTCCACCCGGGTCGGGGCTTAATCTCCGGTCTCAGCCACCTCAAACCATCATATTCACGCCGGCCGTTTGAGTGGTAGGCTTCTCGTACCCAATTCCTCTTTCTTTTAATATTTAGATTTCGCTCGGGCCCATAGTTGCTCTTTCAGATAGAAATGATCTAGTATAATGATTATTATGGCAAAATGTCTTCGTCTCACGGGCAGAACGATTTTCCTATCCAACATAATGAATACCCAGAAAGTCCAAACCAATATTTAGAAGAGCATAGCACAAATCGTCTCACAGAAGTCATTGAGTACAAGCCAATGCCAGACCCAGGAATCGCGTACCCTAGCGGTTTATCCCAGCAACAGTTACGCACACATAATCGCAACCCTTCCAATCTAAGTCCCCTTACTTTCGGGGCACTCATTTCACTCATAACGACGTTAATTGTCGGCGCTGCTCTTGGAGGCGGTTTAGGGGCAGCACTAGGTAAAAAGGCAGCATACGAAACGAGCGCACCCGTGACGACCAGTGCCAGTAACCTAGAAACACAAGTATCAACGCCCACATCGACCACCTCTTCAACGATATCCACAACGTCATCGGCGCTATTCGACTACGCCGCTCCAACACCTTCCCTCGTTGAGACTCTGTATATCGACTGTCCCAAATTAGACAATACAGTAATGCAAGACACGGCTTCCAACGTGGATAGAATACAATGTGCACGTCGCATAATAGGAGGCGGGGCTGTTTCAACCCTGAGTGCCTTGACCGCCTACTCACTTCAAGATTGTATCCAGGCATGTTATCTATTTAACTACTGGGCGATAGAATGGGAGTCGGAGACGATATGTTTGGCCGTATCGTGGTGCAAATCCATGTCGTATTGCTCGGGGACGAATTCTGGGGCGAATTGCTGGTTGTTCAATGCTTCTTCGTCAATTGAAATTGAGGATAATAGCACGGTCGCGGCTGTAGATGGTCTTTCTTCCAAAAGACTGATATAGCAATGATGATAGCTCTCTACACGCTCTCGGAAGAATCTCTAGAGAGATAGAGCCTAGGGGTATTTGAGAGGGGCATGTTTGCGTCCTGGAGCGTCGAAGCACCAGTCAAGCCTAGAAATAGAGTAGGAGTAGTAGTGAACAGACTGGATTAATTCATTATGGAGGTAATATGTATTATCTTGTGAACCGTGAGGTAATCGGATGTTGCGAAAGTTCGCCTACTTTTTGCGTTAATATCCTCGGACAAGCCCTTGGTCTGAGGCGGCGGTCATTTCCGGGGTCTCAATCATTAGCGATATAGGTACGTCGAGAAGACCCAAAACATCCCAATATCGCGAAGAATAGGGAAAAGTAAAAGATTTATTCTTCGCGATTGTAAAATTGATATTAAGACTAAAGCTAGGTCTAGGTAGGACGAGCCGTCCCGTCGCTCATCATCAGTGTCTTTGTGTACCTATGATTGGGTTATCATTGAGGACCCAGGCGGCTGACGCCAACACACTAACATCCTGGGGTTTCCACGGTACCTATTCCGCTGATCGATAAGCCTTATTGAATCTTGGCGCTTACGGCCATTCCTTGGCAAGTTGGTAATGCTACGATATAGGGCGTATCTTTCCTATTTTAAGACTAAATGATAATTCAACCCCAGCCATGACAGAACTGGTCCTGCCATACCTGTCTACCAAAGCGTCTCAGCCGCTCCGCTAGTTCATTTTAGAATTAGGCAAGCAGGGTAAGATAACTCTAGTCCGGATGGGGTTTTACAACGAGGATTTGCAAGATAACATAAGTAATGGAGACACGTCTTATTGGTCCCTTTTGCAGCCGCACATGCAGGCCAAGAAGCATAGCTCCCAACCTGCACAGCCTAACAGCACATTGTTCACCAAGAGACCACTCGACACCTCTCTTTACGCAAGGGTGGTGGTGGACACGAGGGGGGAATAATAGAAGACCTACACCAATATTCCGTATACGGTACATGAGCGTGGACGAATCCAAGAGGCTTGCCGTGCCACACATGCACGATGGCCGCCGTTCGCTCGGTATCCGGGTTTCTCCAGTTCACTTTCCTCCCTGATTTCTAGCACTCTCCCACCTACGGCTTCTCTCTTACAGACCGTCGGGTTCGTTAAATAAAACAAGAGTGAACCGTCACCATGAAGCCACATTTCTGGGCAATTGCCACAACGGCATTGATCTCAGCTATTTCCGCCCAGACACTTACGTCGGGAGACAATGAGTCAATCGTAACGACAACTGGATCGAGCGCAGCTGCGACATACACGGTTATGGTTGGGTTACAACATGACTTCCAACCAGACACGATACAGGCGAACCCGGGCGACACGATTCGTAAGTTTGGAAATCATCACACTACCTAAAGAATAACATCATATAACCTCTTCCACCATAGGCTTCAATTTCTACCCCAAGAACCACTCTGTCGTTCGGGCAGACTTCAAGAAGCCATGCATACCTTGGGAGTTGACGCAGGATCCGACTGAGAGCTTCTTCAGCGGCCCTGTGGAGCAAGACACGCTGCAGAGTCCTATCCCCAGTTGGGATTTGAGAGTGAATAATACAGATCCTGTCTTTTTCTATTGGTAAACTCACTTGAATTACCGGAGGTAATGACGATGCTGACGACGGAAAAGCTCTGCGCCTGACTCTTGTATCAAATGGAAAATGGTCGGCGTCATTAATCCGGTATGCGCTTATATTGCTATTTAGCAGTGAAAGCAACTAGATGATCTAACTCGGATGCAGAACGAAACATTCACGTTGGATATCCAAAAAGAGTTCGTCGATAATTCTACGTTTCAACTAAGTCCCGGAGAAGACTTCCCGGACGAATCCTCTCCATCTATTACGACGACATCGGGTAGTGCACCAACAGCGACAGCGACAGCGATCGACTCCACGAACCCTGGAAGCAATTCCGGGGGAGGATTGTCAGGCGGGGCGATTGCGGGGATTGCCATAGGAGGGGCTGCCGTAGTAGCCATCATCGCCGCTCTGATCTACATCTGTGGCAGGAAAGGCGGAATTGAAAAGGGATATCGCCGAAGCACAGTGGCAGGTGGCGCTCCGCCGCCGCCGATGATGGAAGCCGGTTACAACGACAATGGGCCCAAGAGTCCTCCCATGAATTCGCCATACGGTATGTACGCGGATCCATACAGGTCGCCAAGTCCAACAGCTTGGAGTTCACAGATGGGAAGCCCGCATGCATCATATCTAGGACAGCCGAGCCCCGGCTTCCCACCGTATTCTGCCGGTAGTCCCCGTATGCCAGGACAAGAACAACAGCAATTCTTGTAAGACCAAATCACTTCACTCCAAAGTGTCCCAACGTCTAACATTGAATAGTGAGGCACCTGATTCTCAGAGATATCCACCGGCGGAGCTTCCTGCAAGCCCTAGCCATGCTGTATCCCATTGAACTACGTTGCGCGTTAACAAACTTATTTGAAGTCTGATGTCGATATCTAAAGAATTCCATAAGGGGTTGGTGCTCGGGGACATGGCTTATAAAAATTGCATTAGCATGGCGTCCAGGTTGTTTCGGGTGAGATTCCAGCGACCCCCGATTTCGTTAGGGCCGCAGTTGTATATAATACGCGGCAAGGATGATGATAATAGTTATACTCAACAGGTGCAGCGGAAACTAGAAAAATTCCTATGGTGGTAGGCCGTGACATCGGCTTATCCCTGCGTCACTACACGGCCTTTTGGGACATCTTATGTGATGGGAAGTGGGCGAGAACAGGCTTGGTTGGAGCCTCCAGTTCGTGCTAAAAGCGAGGGTGACCTTCATTACATCATCCTCTCTTCATTGAGCTTGTTCAACGAGCTTTACGCGCCTAGTCCAATAGGAAACTTGTCGCATGTTGTAGGTAATGTGATTGCATATGAATGACTTGGTAAAATGGGTACATTCAAACTCAATTACAAGTTATTTTATATGAGCGAATCTCATTCTGAACTAGAGGCGGGCAGATATATCGCCGTGAGATGGACTTTGAGTGGATGAGGGAGAACCCTTCGCTCTCTCAAGCGCTGCATGGATGATCTTTGAGATTGCCCAAACCTTTTCCTCCTCGAACTTCCTAGCTACTATCTGCACACCTACCGGCCCTCCGTGGTAAAGCTCCGGGTCATCTGGGGTATTATTAGCATTGAGCCCTACTTCAGAAGAAGGTACCTAGACGACGGAAAATTTCGACGTGACGTACAAGCCTTCCAGTTTTTCTCATCTTTTCCGTTTAGGGGCTGATGGCCACAGTCATAAGGATCGAGATTTTTATCCGCTTTAGTGACGGGGATCACTGCTACACTGTAATTCAACAAGTTGAGCGCCTCGGTGTAGTCTAGCCTAGGTCAACACAAAGCGAACTGAGTATCAGCTCATATCCCCACGAACCTATATGGTAGTATTTTCCAGGTATAACTGCCGCATGGGGCGCAACAGGCATTATGACCGCATCAACAATTTGACCTAAGGGAGGATTAATGTGCATGCTCTGCATATATGTATCCTCAATTACTTACCATCATCGTTCGCGGTGGAATTCCAGTAATCCGAGTAATGTGCTTCGAACTCAAGCCCCTTACTAGCGAGATCTTGGAACTTGAGTAGCTCCATCGGCGGTCGAGCTCGCATGCCGCGAGTCTCAAGTTCGGGGATCAAGGGCTCGCCAGACAACTTTAATTGCTTATGGACATCCTCAGCTCCATCCGCCGTTATGATGGACAGCTAGATCGCCACAGGTCAGTTATACGGTGAGATTGAGTCGGGCGAGAGACAAAATCTGGGATGAAAGCTGCACATGTCAGATTGGATCATTCGTACATGGATTTTCTTCGCGGTTTCATGTGATGGAGGTGCCCAATCAACAACCTAATGATGCTTTCAGCTTGGAACTTTGACATGCAAATTGTTGGATTACCTTATGACCAGCACTCTCAATGGCGTGGGTTACCATTTTCAAGCCACGAGTAATTGGAGGATGAGGTTCCACAACCCGATCCGTCTTGAAGATTCCGAGCTTTAAAGGGGTATGACCTTGTTTAGCAGTACCGTCGGCATTTGCTCTCGCGAGATATTCGTCGACGATTTCTTGGCGGAAAGGCATGGGAACCACAGCGGGATCCTGAATCCAAGGCTGTGTTGACAAGATGGACTTCAGCATAAATCCAATGCCGTCAACTGATGTACTGAAGAACCCAACGGTCATCGGATAAGCAGTTTGGCCAGCATTGGTAATAGCAGCATCCTTACAGGAAAATCTCCCGGGCGTTGGCTTGATGCCAAAAACTCCGTTGAATGCAGCTGGAATTCGCACCGATCCCCCTATATCGGCCCCGACACCTAGAGTGCTGCCTCGAAGAGCCATCAACGCCCCTTCGCCTCCAGATGAACCACCACAGGATAAATTCCGGTTGTTCGGGTTAAGAGTCTCCCCAATTATATTGTTCTTGGTCTCGATATAGAAAAGCGTCTGCGGCACACTCGTTTTGCAGTAGAGGACGGCGCCTAATGACCTCAGTTCCGTAGCGATCTGACTCTCCACTTGATGGGTTCGACTTGGATCTTTGATACCCATATTACCACCGATATATCCTACGTACCCGGCCGTAGTATCAACCCCTTTTACATGAAATTGGTCCTTTAAGCTCACTGGAAGGCCATGAAGCGGTCCAAGGGTCACCCGATGCTTCTCGTAATATTCATCAAGCTGCTTAGCACGTTCCAATGCTTCGTCAAAGAATATCTCATGTAAGCAATTTCCCTATGTTGAGTTTAGTCAGATACTTTAGGTACCTAGGTACCTATTCAGGAAAGTGGAGGTATGACATGTGTCAGGTGTTTCTGTGGCTGCTATGCTAGCCGGAAGATAAGCTTACAATCTGATGTGCAACCGCTGCGGCTCTGCAGAAAGCGGTAGTCACTTGTAGGCTTGTAAGCGACCCTTTTCCGATGCCTTCAACGAGCTGCAGACTGTCCATTGACAGAATGGATATATCGTCAGCGCCAAGGAATTGTTGGATGAAAGGCCCAGTGAGATCCCGCTGTGTAGACGCTTTCGCGATGTCCTCGGGACTGAGTCTCCATTCTGGCTTTATTTTGGCTAGTATGCTGGCTCGTTTGGCTGTCGCCCTGGCGTTCCATTCTTCGGGATCCATTCTTCTCAATATGTCAAGATTCGGAATGTTGATGGTGTTCTTGATACACAGGTAGCCATTAATGCGGAGATAAAGAGGAGATGTTAAACGCGTAGTTACTTTCTTTGCCCCTCATAAACTAATATAGCACCGACTTGGGATACGTGGGGATGCACATCTCACCAGGTATCTATAGGTAACTAACTCGCTATCTGGCCAACAACTCATCTATCTAGCGCGCGTTAATAACCAACATTGAAGCAGCATTGAAATATGTCGCATTAAAAATGTATTAGGCACGCCGCAATAGTGAGCCCCGGTTAAATGACCCTAGCACAATGATAGATATGCGACCATGAACTGAATGAGTTCCAGCCCCCGCAGCTGTCGCAGCGCTACCAAGGCATCTCTGTTCCATCCATGGCTCTGATATACTTCCCAGAAGTCTTCTCGCGAGTTGCGTTATCAATCTTCTCTCGATCAGTTTCTTTACATTTGACACGGGACTCATTTTATTTCTTTTTTCGGACTCACAATATCTAGCATTCTCTTGACGCAGTGTTGGATGGTAATTGGGGCCTTCTCCAAATTTCCGAATGTTCGGGCGACCCAATTTCCTGGGTCGGTTTGAACAAGACTATGCGTACATCAGCAAGTCGCTGCTGACCAGTGAGCCGATACTTTGGGAAGCTTACCCTGGGTGTATGGCCGTAGCCATGAGCCACTCGTTTTCAAAGTGTATGGCACTGAGATGGAAACTTATTAGGTGGTGACATGTAGCTAATGGTCAAGAGTTGCATTGTCTACCATGTTATCCAGTTCAAGGCCGCCTTCGACGCACCGTAAGCCGGGCCGACCCAAGATCGAATAGATTCCATGAGGCTGATAGAGCCGCCGCCGGTGGTGACTGATATCCACTTGGGTGATCTCCTTGACTTTTGCAGTAGCGGCTTGAAAGTTTGGAACAAGACCAAAGGTGCCACCGCGTTGACGTGGAAGTTAGATATCATGTCCTTGGCGTCGACGACATCTAGCGGCTGCACGTGCGGGCTCCCTCCTGCATTAGCAATGATGATATCGACGTGGTCGATGCCAGATTCCACGACGGCATTTAAGGCATTCGCTGTATCGGTGAAGGATGTGCTCTCAATGTGTACTAAGAGCAGCCTAGAACCAGGGGCCACTTTTGCATTCTTGAGCGTGGAGATTTCTGGCTTGGATTCATCTCGAATGCTTCCCACCACGATGTGATTTGGTCTCTCTAGATATCGCTCGGCCAGCTCTCTGCCGATACCTGAAGAACACGCGAGTTAACTCACGGTGATCAGGGCCAAGCCCCCGATACTAATACTGAAGGGAGTGGAAGACATACCTGTGCTAACACCGGTGATAATTACAACAACTGGATCATCCATCGCGAGGACACGGTCGCTCTATGAGAAGTTTCTTGATGCTTCACCCCTAAGTTAATTGGTTTCTTCGAGGTGGCTAGTAGTGGAGGGCACAAAGCTATCCCTTGCGTGTAACGCGATAAATCGGTCTACTCATGTTACGTAAACCCTACCTTAGATGCCTAGAACATTGGGTACCTCTTTAGCCTGATGCAATTCTCGGGACATCAAAGAGATTTGGAAATTTTGTTGATGAACTGTCTAGCCTGACTCCAGTAATCCCCTCGAACGAATAACCCTTATTCTGCTATTAACTCTTTGTGCTGGATTGAGAAAATGGTCTTTTCCAAGATTCAAAGCTTCATTACGCAATCCTGGCCGCCCCGTCTACCTAGGTAGCTTTCACCGATGGGGATATACCCCCAGGCTCGCAGGCGGGTCGCGTCTTCGTTGTGACGGGAGGGAACTCGGGCATCGGTTTTGAGCTCTGCAAACTGCTACTTGGTTCGGGTGCGACAGTGTACATGGCCTCCAGAAACAAGGTTAGTCATAAACCAGGAGGTTGCAATTCAACACTCGACGCACAATTCTTACATGCATCTCATAAAATAGGAGAAAGCAAAAGCGGCTATCGCATCTATAATTATGGAAAAGAAGGGACATCCAGGGACGGGGAGTCTCAAGTTCTTGCATCTGGATCTGGGTGACCTCGCAACTGTAAAGCAGGCCGCCCTGTCATTTTCCGAGCAGGAGACTCGGCTCGATGTGCTCTGGAATAATGCCGGCGTTGGCGCGAACGGTGTTAAATTCGGAGATCGCACGACACAAGGCCACGAAATTTTGCTGGGCACCCATTGCATCGGAGCCTTGTTCTTCTCGGAGCTTCTCTACCCCAAGCTCAAAGCTGCGGCTGATGCGGATGCCAGCACCTCCTCTGAATCTGTCATGTTACACCATGGACAAAGAGTCATATATATATCCTAGCCGTAGCCAGATAGTTTCCAGCTCCTCGCGGAACAACGCGTTCTATTCTTACATGCAAGGTGCGCCACGTGACAGAATCTGCGCCGAGTGGGAGGACGCGTGTCGTGTGGACATCATCTGCTCTTGTGTACAGCGCGGCGCCGATTAATGGTATAGAGTTCGCCGCGCTGGATACAGGAATACACGATCGGATGGCTAACTATGCCATATCTAAGGCAGGAGCTTGGATTTTGGGCCACGAATTTGCAAGTCGTCACAAGGACGATGGAATTCTTGCTGTAGTAGCAAACCCGGGTGAGATACCGCATCTCCATCATTATTATTTTTTGGATCACGAGGGAGACCCTGATCAGATACCCTCTTTACAAATAACAAATCAAGCTGATACTAACGGCTACATCGTTCAACCAGGAAATGTGACAGGAGGTAGCTATGCGGGCACACCATGTGCCCTCATGGCCATCTTGAATCTTACCATGCTATACAAGACTGTCTTCGGCGCTTATACTCAGCTATTCGCTGGTCTCTCGCCCCAGGTCAAGTGGGAGCATAGCGGGAAATACATAGTTCCGTGGGGTAGGCTCTGGGAACATCATGTTCGCCAGGACATAGTCAAGGCGATGGAGATGGAAGAGAAAGGGGGGCTCGGGTACGGGAAAAGGTTTTGGGAATGGTGCGAAGAAAAGTCCAAGCCTTTCATTTAGTTACCTACCTACCTAGGTAGGTATCTACGTTTAAGGAAATGAACTTAAAGAGTTAGCAAGCTATGTTAAATTTCGGATAGATCGGTCAGAAATTGTATCCAAAATCTCTGACTAGGTGCTTTTACTATAGTCCAGCCGTAGGTTAAGTAGGACTTGTCTAGAATTAGTTGATCACATGCCACAAAATGGTTTTCTCACATCATCATTGAGGATGTGTGCTTTTTTCGAAGGCTAACAAATTCTCGTTACGACGGGAAGTGCGTGGCTATCAACGAAGGCGACGTGGAAACGCTTGGATGTCTACACCAGGGTCCAAAAAGGTAAAGTTATCATATTTTTTATTATATCTTCCCTATATCACCGCACCCCCTTTTTATCGCACACACTAATACGGCACCGACTTCAGACGTTCTTCCGACATATGGGCAACTTTTTTCAATGTGGGAAGCGGTCAAAGGCCGAGTTAAATGCTCCTAAACCAGGTACCTATTGTTTCTCTTTCTAGCATTCATTTCAGGCAATTTCTCGATCACGATTATGGCGACCCTGCCTCAGTAGATGACAGTGTTAACCGATGTATACTATTGCTTTCGGTACTTAATCTCTTTGTACACTGAGGATTCGCCTTCGGTCTAATTCTTAGAGATATGCATCTCATATGACACCGGTACACGCTGCACGTAGGTAGATCAGGACGAGATCGATTCGAGTGGCGAGAACCCCGGTCTCGCGGTATGGAATGATCGCAAGATTTAGAGCAGAAGGAAAAAAGAAACAGCTCGGCGCGTCAAAGAATTTCGGGGGCTAGACGAGCGGTGTGGTTTAATATCCCAAATCATTTGCGGAGTCTTGCCGCACATCATGGCATGGAGTAATCTCGTGTACTTCGATGATGCTTGAAAGGTGCGTGTGCGTGCGTACCTCCTACATGGCAATGGAACAATGACTGCATGCAGAGAGAGAAAAGGATCGCTGCGAGGCTTGCATGGACAACGTGGCCTGGGGTGGTCAACAGCACATATATTAAAAAAAGGTTCTTTTACATCGAGAGGCAGGTTGGATATTACTTCCTGCAGGTGGAACTCCACACTTCAGGACAACCTTCTCCTTGGATGTCACTGCAGAAAGGATCTAGAGTTTTCCGTCGTGGCTGCATAATCAAGATATTAATATTTCTTCTTTTTCTTCAGCACCGAAGTAGGCTTGGTCTTGGTTCCTAACGCCGTGTGCACATGTGCGCGTTCGCCAATTCGACGATCTGACTTTTGTCTCGAAGATGCGGTACACCATGCCCGTGGCGAGACGAATTTCTCTTGCTGCGAATATGCGCTCTCGCATGCGCCTAGTAAGCAAAACTGCTCCCTCCAATGCCTCGGTCGCCTGAATCCTGCAGCCCACGTGGCCGAGAGTTGGGTTGAGGGTGACGTTCATGTATGCTACCGCGATAGCCTGCTCAAGATACGTTTCACCGGCTACATTTTCGACTTCTATCTCCAAGACCGCACAACCCTTACGATCATTGAATCTCTGAAGTCATTAGTCGGAATGCTCGAGACCCAGTACGGCATCAAGCCTAGGGTGTGGGAATGCGATAATGAGATTACAGACCGAAGAGCAGGAGTGGAAAAGTATCTTGGAAGCCTTCATATGAGAATCGAGAATGGAGCGCTGAACGCTCAGGGGATGTGATTAAGTAAAAGGCTCGAGCAATGAGAGCTGGTTATGGAAAGAGATATACAGGGCAGCAGTCTACCTTTACAATCGAACGTCCAAGTACATTTACAACTGGATATCCCCATACGATCGTTTCCACGCGTATGCAGATCAGCACCTTGGAATGTCGGTCAAAGAGAATAAGCCACAGCAAGCACACATGAAGGTGTATGGCTTTAAGGCAGTCTAAATGACGAAGGAGTCCACGGGAAAGCTAAAACGGCTGCAGCGTCTGAATCCGAAAGCATGGGTCGGGTATTTGGTCGGATATGACTACTAATATCTATAGGATCTGGAACCCCTTGATCAACAAGGTGGTACGCATAAGAGATGTCGTCTTCAATGAAAACGAGACGTTCTCTGGATCCTTTGATGGTCTAAAAGACGAGCTACTTAAGGTAAGCACTCGAGAATATGAAATATTCATACAGTCGCTACTGAACCTTGCTGGGGACGTACTTGGCCAAAGATCTCAAGAAGAGACATACCAGCGTCAATTCAACTACATAAGAGGGACGGGGTTGTACGCAATTACTGGAGAATCAAGTGTTGGGGAAGCCGCATTAGAAGGGACCTCTACCTGCTATCAATCAGCCCCAAGGACTGATCACCTTTGGTACTCAGGCACGGCTTGATCCTTCACTTCCTACCACTTTACTCTCAGCTTTAATATAGTCTGCTGCGGCACAGGAAGCGAGGATATCTCATAATATTATAAACTCTAGTATCCGGGATATAGGATGTGTCAACTGATATTGGTGAATTACCCGTCATAGTGGTGGTATACGGAACATTTCATCCAGTAAAAATCGAAAGGGGTTACGTGAGAAGGCTGTTCACTCACCTATAATATGTGATTAACAAGAACAATTCACTTTTCGAGCCACCGCAATGTTTGCTCCATCTCTGACGTAGCTGCAAGAAATTTCTGATATCCCAAAGCGAATGTAACTATGCAAGTATCGGACGATCTTCTCTAGGTAATGCGGACATTCAGGCCTCCGGAAAGTTGCCTTGTTGTCTGCCTTGACTGACGCCACTGAAAATATTCCCCTCACTCACCTTGAACCGTGAGTTGCAGGTATACTATCGCTGGCCGTGCATATGTTTTTCAATATGCCGTCCTCTCACCGCTATTACGTATGTCGTGATACTTCGGATGATGCATACCTTGTAAGGAAATGAGTAGTAGCTCAAATATTCGATTGATCACTCTGCCCATTGTGCGGAGGGTGGCAATAAATGGGAAATCGGGACTGCCGATTCCGGCTACGACATGCAAGCAGACAGGTAGAAGGATCATAATAGGCAGTAGGTGATCTCCGTACCATGACGAATGCCTGCTATACTAGGTGCTGGTCATCAGGAGAACGTCGGTCCAGAAATGTTGGGGGCCAAACCTAGCGAAGGCAATATTGCACTTTCTTAGGCCAGCTCATATTTGCATGGCATCTGCAGCATGGATAGTCGTATGGCTAAGCATGCATAAGCCGCTTCGTATTAATTCAAGACACTATGTTGTGCTCTTATGATATGACAAGTGCACATATCACCGTTGAGATGATGGAATCGGAGCCGTCCCCGTCTAGTTTGTCAGCAACTCTAACCGACAAGCCGGTACAGATGTTTGTGGAGACTGTATGGAAGATACAAGTACTCTAGCTGATAACAGTAGACCTCGTACCCATGTTTTGTGCCGATGCATATCTGTTGGTACACAGCCACTATCAGCTGCTCAGCCTCATCGATTAGACCCAACTTGGCGTTTCAAGCTTTGTCAAGATCTCTCGTAGCTTCTGGACGGGTCGGAGAGAAATCTGCCTAGTGTAGGGCTGAATCTGTTGAAATTGATGATTGCCATCCCCGGTACCTACTAGCAGTGGGTGGAAAGCTAAATATGGGCTTAACCCAGGTAGGAAGATGGGATCTTTTTCCCCGTCACGATCAATTTCTTGGATCTACCTATGTAGGTAGGTAATCTTGCACTTTCAGCTACAATCGGCTCCCTCTCGGATGGGTCATGAGCGACCTCTACACTTCGGCTTGCTTGGGGGCCGTTGAATCCTTTCCCGACTCCTTCTGTTGCTTTTTAGGATGATTTTTGATGTTACAGATAGGCGCGGAGGCCAACTCGTGGGTCGTGGCACAGATGCCGTCAGCACTTTCACAATCCAACCAAGAATGGGTGGCACTTCGCGTCGCGAGACGACATTAGCTTTTAATGGGGTTATACAATTTCAACGTGGAAATGCTGACGCAGCGCGTCTCGTTGGGTAGTGACACGAATGACATGGCGCGTCAGCTATCCTCACTCTTTCTGCTCCCCAATTCACACCAATTCACTTGAAGCTGAAGATCCGAGCAGCCGAGTTTGCTCACTCATACCTACACACATACATATGTAGGTATGTATGATGCAGGTCGTGGGGGAAACATGGTGGTATCTTTTCGGTGAGTTGGGATTGGGATTAGCGACAAATTGAATGATCCTATATTATATGATACTAACCGTGTGCCTCGGGAATACGTATGTAATAGTTAATAGGTATTAATAGATTGGGTGTGCGGTAAGTGTCGCAAAAGTCCGGAAGCGAGGATTGGGCATCGACAAGCGACACGGAGATGAAAATCCTTCATCATGCAACCGAGGTGTTAAGCTGAGCTGAGCCAGCTGTGAATGATTTTGTTTAGTATGTAGCCCCTTTCTCATTTCTCTGACAATTGGGGACTACATTGACCAACAATCATGAGATTCATTTTCTCATTGACTTGTAGCTTGTGACATTTACTTCTTGCTGCCTAGAATTGTTTACTAGCTTATCGACCTACAGCTCTAGCTATCTACTACTGTATGTACAGTATTAGTATTGTAACCAAATGGTAGGCAGCCTAGAATTGACATTTATGATACACGTGATGGAGATCTTGGCTAAGCGTACCATTTGAAGAGGGGCTTGGCTTGGGTAGAACCGGAATAGTTGAATGGCTGTTACTGTTTTTACACTTTTTACACTTTTTTTTTCCTCCTTTCGCCTTGTATTGTTCCAATGCTCAATTCTCAACAAGATGACCCGAACCATTAATTATCCTGTTTTCTCGTACGTACCTATCTACCTAGGTAACCTGGTAATTAGTCGCGCAATTCTTTTCTCCCGCAAGCGCACATGTCCAATGGGATATGCCAATGTTCTAGATTCTTGCCAATTCTCGTACCAACCAGCCAACCGGCCATCCAGCCAATCCATCCCGCCAACCTGCGCAACTCCTGCCGGGTATTAGTAGTGACTGAGGCTGTGATCGCGTGGAGAAGTCCTTTCCAATACCAGGTACCAAAAATCAGTCCTAGAGGTAGTGTACCTATATCCACCCGCATACTCTTGCCACGATCCCAAAAGTTACCCTAGGTCTTGGGGCCTTGCATCGGCGTGCGGGAAGGCTATGTCCTCCGCATTGTCATACCAAATCACGTCGAGGGCGACGAGTTGCTGCAAACCCATTTGGATAAAGAATGCATCATAGCGGGCAAACTTCTGCAAGTCACAGATGTTCGCATTGGGGGCTATCCACCTATCCCGCCAGCTTACCTGGTTAACCATTCCCGCACACTGCATTATGTGGAATGAAGACGTAGGTAGCGAATGAGACATACTGAGATCCGGTGTATGCTCCTTCTCATCCTCGCGTACAATGTACCAACTAAATGGTTTGCGCACCATTTACATGTGTAGTCAAGATGTTTCTATTTCCCTTTCCGGTAGAATTACTACCTACCTCCTTACGTCTTTTTCTTAGAGACACTCCCCGCGCTTGTCTCACTTCGCGCCAGGTTCTTTTAGGTAGCCGTTCTATCTACCTGTTGGTACTGACATTTCGCGTACCGGCGTCAATTTTGAGTCTTTCCAGTCATCTGGGAAGAGATGCATCTTAAGGCTCGCGCATCGCCGGCCATCTAGGTTGCCTCTGTACATGTCTCCGTTTCGAGTCCCTCATGAACACTCGAGTGAGTGGCTGAGATGGATGTAAGGTACCTAAGCTGGGTTCCCTCATCTGCGCGCCCATGCGGTTGATCTTGACATGGTTGGTACTGTACTGGGTGTGAAGCTACACACTCAGCTACACACCCTCCCATACATGCCATGCATTTCACCTTGTACCTTAGTACGGTCACCCGTCTCATAGGCAAGACTCCGCCTCCTGGCTGTACATTATTGGCCCCGTCTGGGAAACATACCATTCCCTTCTAGTGTTTTACCGGAATGATTCATCGGCCCTGGTACGCAGGCACCCAGGACGGAGTGACATGGGTAAAGGGAGGGACGCTGAACCCCTGCTCGAATTCTTATTAGGTACACCACAGCAAAGAGAAAAAAAACCCTACAAAAAGTCCTGACAGATCACCTTTCGATACTCCGTACTTAAGGCACCGACCCTACACTCTCACCCCCCATTCCTCATATTCCTACCTCTACCAAATCTTTTATAACCAACTCACTTGATCGTTCACTTGAATCACCCTTCAGATTCCAAGTTGGCTTTATTAGGCACCAGTTATCTTGTGAAGCCTACAAATCCGTCGACTTCCCACCACACCCAGGCACTATTACTCAGATGTCCCCATGTCTCTAGAGCCAGAAACTGAACTCCCAATACATTCTTCCGTCTCTGACACTGCCGACTGACCACGACACGTTGGACTCTGACTATCCAAAGATCATTATCAACAATACTATTCGCAAACACAAACACTCACGTGGAGTTTTCTCGACGGTAACGTTTCCGGCTGACGCTACTGCCTTCCGTGGGTCGCATTCTACCAGCAACTCTCGAAGACACCGGCCGAGACCTCAGGTTATTCAAACCGATCCACCGCGCACTAGCCGCCCCAATACGTTACAACCAGACACGATGTGCCATAAGAACATTTACACTTACGTATACCCTGACGGGCACAAGTCAGAGCAGGTCAAGTATGACCACCTATGCGAGAAGTCGCGCCACGGCCAACCATGCGAGTATACCAAGACGTTCGAACACCCTCTCGAATACATTCGGTCGGGTCAATTGGGCTCACCTTACAACTCCCAATTTCCGCCCACTCCACCACTATCGTCGCATTCCGCATCTGCCTCCGACTCAGAGCACTCCTCTAAGGAGCGATCGGGAACTTATGTCCATGGCGCCAAAGTTATCGATCCCAGCAAGCGCTCGTCGCGCCGCGACAGGACCGAGCGCGCCGTCTACAGCGAGAGCCCACCACTTTCGCGCACACCACCTCGCAGGTACAGCGTGTCGCGCGGCTCACCATCTAGTCCTCATGAAGAGACGATTCGCATTCGTGAATCGCCCCGCCGTCGCGAGATAAGCCCAGAAGAGCGCGACCGCCCCACCTCGTCACACATCCGCCCAACGACCATCGAGGTTAAGGTGATCAATGAACAACGACACAGCAACAGCCACCATCGCCGACATGGATCATCGAGCAAATCGAGCTCACAGGATGGTGATGAGGAGGAGCGCCGCCGCCGCCGCCGAAACAGCCACGTTCGGTTCGAGGATGATGAGAAGAAGAGGAAGATCCAATCCGAGATTGAGCGCGAGAACGAGGCAATCGCCAACCGCCCACCAGTCCCAGCTACGCCAGCAAAATTGAGTACACGATACCGTCGGGGTTCAGTGGTCGTTCCTCCCCCAACCGAGACCTCCCTAGTGGCTGCTATGGACCACCTGTCGATTGAGCGCGAGCAACGCCGACGCGAGAGACGAGCTGCGGAACAACGTGAGCTTGAGGAGCGACGTGAACGTGAGGAAGAGGAAGCGCAGAAGCAACGACTCAAGAATCGCATGGCTCCCAGACGCCGACCTTCAGTTAGTCACAGCAACGGGCGCCCGCGCCAACAACAGTTGTACTACGATGATGGAATGAGATACTACTTGGAATAAATGCGATCACGATACGACACAAAACAAAAATACACAAAACACCAAAAAAAGAGTCATTGTTAAAATCATGCATGTAAAGGGGACACGACAACGGCGTTGGATTAATGATACCTGGGTACTTGTGATTAATGCTGGGATTTGGGCTTTTTTACCTGTTTAGACGAGATGGCTATTATCATGTATTGTTGTCATGTTTGTATTTGATATCACTTGTACCTTACCTATTTGGCATATCGCCGAAGTCTGAGGGATTTAGCAAATTGCGAATCTGCAATACTACAATCAAAGGAAAAAAAATATTTCCCTCATTATCATTTTGTTCGTCAATATTTGTTACACTTATTCCGACAACAAATCTTATGTATAGGTATGTAGATAGATACCCACAGCCATAGCATTATTCAATTCACATACCCAATCGCGACAGTTGCAGCTAGCTTGACTTACAACATCCAATAAATTTAGAGTATTCCATTGTCGCCTACATGTAGTTCGACGTGCAAGTGCAACTATTTTTTTTTTCTTGTGCGACAAACAAATCGATAGCATTTGCCAATGGTTGATTGACTTTAAACCTTGCCTAGGCAACGAACTACCCCTCCAAATACTTCCCAACCTACATTAGACGAAGGTTGGGGAAAAAAAAAAAAAAAAAAAAAAAAAAAAGAGGAAAGAAGGCGGCCCCGCCAGATCGCGGGGCATGGGCGCGCTCCCCTATTCCTCAATTCTGGTATGTTCCCCTTTCAACCCAACTCCAATTAAAATTATTACTCACATGCGATTGCTGCCTGATTGGCCCCTCCCTGTCTTTTTCCTACTACCTGAACATAGTATGCAGTAGCTCCTGTTTCCCGTCTACTTGCACTACTACATGCTAGCCCTGGCCTTACTATGTACTGATCTGTCACTCCTCATGTTTTTTAAAAACATCATTATACATGAGTCCATAGCTCAGCTACCTAGTACCTTGTAGTCCAGCGATCCGGTTCCCGCATGTTCCGTCGATTTCTTCACCTAGGACTTGGTACTGAATAGTGGTCTCTTTTTCCATGCCCATGTCCCCTCCCTTGCCCTCCATGTCCCTCAATTTGTCCATCAATTTGGGATTCCCCGTTACTCATTAAGATAATACGCGTCCTCGTTCTCTATTGGTCCTTCCACCGCCTACCTACATTGGACTACATTAGGCAGATCTGGGACCGTCGCAGACGGGAGACCCATCCATGGATTCCATATCGTGAGACTACTGCAGTAGTCTCATCTTAGTTCTTACTACTTGATTATGCATAAAGAATACGGAGTCCTACAGGTTCTACCGCAAATGGTGGGATACCTACCTCAGACCTACCTACCAACTTAGTGCGAGAGTTGCCTTCTAACTGGTCAAGTGGCCACAAGTATGTAGATAGGCGGCCTGGCAACCTGGGAAGGCAGACATGAACCTAGAACATATGATGCCTTCGCGGGGATATTCCCCCACCGTTGCATTCCGCTCGTCGATCCTGTTGATAAATGCATTTTTTAAGCTTAGACCAACACTTCTTTATTGTAGGACTTACAATCACCGCCGCTCACCCATATTGTCAATAGTTAGGCAACACAAAGTGGCAAAAAGGGGCAATAGCATGATCGTCCCGGTCGGATAGGTAGCCGAGTAGCTATCACAGGGAAATCCCTCACGTAAGGCGGCTACCCTCATTTCAGGCAAACATTGATTGTCATATATCACCACTAAGGATCCAACCTTTGTCGCTATCGTCTGTGGCCATCCCAGCTGGTTGGCCGCATGTTGTACCACTTGTCTTGGCGGCTCCCTAGGAATTCGATAAGGGTGGTGACGGCATGGGGATTATCAATATCATGATAGTTAGCGCACACACTCTCACCTGGGGACAGATATGCTACCGTGTCTCTACGGTACATAGCACCACACCCCCAACCCACGCCTTGGAGATGGAGGACTCGAGGGATCCCGTGGCTTGATATTCCACTCACACCCTCTCTTCGTGTGGGGATGAAAGTGGCGCATGCTCGGCGAGAAGACGAGTCGACCGTCCTTGCTCCCCGGTCTCGGCTCGGGATCCGGGCTGTGACGCATGGCTAGCTGCAGCACACCTAGGGCTTACCAACCTTGCGTACCCGCCCACACGCCTGTATAGCGATACACACATACACACTTAAACATATATATACGGGAAGTGGCAGAAGAAGGGTAGCAGGAAAATCTGGACCACGCGATCAGACGAGCACCAGGTCCCTCCATGCGGGGATGTGGAGACGTTAGACATGAACTTCGACTCCGACGGCGGTGTTTGTGGTTGGTCGCTCTGAGACCTGCAGCCCAGTCGAGTCACGCCGTGCATCGTTGCATGTTCTACGCCGAAGATCTGTCAATCTGTCAATCTGCCGTTATAGTATCTTGTCGCTATTGGTGTCCCGATAAGAGGTGGAATGTCATAGCATGTTGGTAAGGGAATCAGTTTTATCGTGTCACGCCGTAGCGCCTTGGGTCGGTAGGATAGGTACGTACCTACTCTACCTACTCTATTGCCGTAATGAGCTGTCGCGTCAACGACGATGCCAATCGTCTACACTATGTCATAAGAATCAATAACCGTCTTTTCGGTGAGAAGATGCCATTCTATTGGACCTTTGCCATGTCCTGGTTTTAGAGAGTGCTCGTTTCTAAGACATTTCTCTACACGAACACCCCCCTGTTTTCACATGGCTTCAAGTTGCGAAATCAACACAAGTACTAACACCTAGGTTGTGGACACATAGAGTTACACGGAACGATTTAACCTGCTTTCTAAACTATACTGTTTTAGTCGTATAGTCGTAGTTGTCTACGGTATAGACACAGCCACCAGTTCTTCAGAACATTACACCGAGCTTACTTATATCGTTCACCTAGCAGGTTACGTAAAGCCCATTTAGCTAACTCTTTGCTGTGACCGAAGTCCAATAGAAGACATGGAATGAATTTCAGCTTCATTTAGTAACCAATCACCTACCTTGCCTTTTGTACAGCCCACCCCTCGACGCCAAGAACCTAAGACTGGAAATGGCAATGAGAGCTTCAGCCGTAGATGGGGCGATGAGTGTTATCATGCTACTATTGTATGATTAGGGCACGCTCTTAGAAACACGCTGGCCATGTCGTCTCAATCTACTGCCCATTCTCTAAAGCCCACCAGAGGAGAGAGGTTTCTCCGTGGAATCTAAGTACTGGCGCTCGCCATCAATCCAGGCCTAAATGCGATGACGCCATGGCTTCTGCAGGTCTCAACGCCTCCGAGAAGGTCTGTGCAGTCTGCGATAAGGTATTATGGTTCGAGCTGCAGCCCGAGGACGTGTACGGAACACCACACCATGCAAGCCGTCGAGCCCTGGAGGCATCAGCGAAATCATGTAGGCTCTGCAGCATGGTATTCCTCGCCGCGATAGCGAACTATCAGGACTCGCGGGGGAGGAGAGATGGGAAAGGCTATTGGAGACAGTTCAACGCCATCAAGTACCACGACGGCTCTAGTCTGCGCGATATAACCTATCTTAAGGAGCTAGGGGCATGCCTACCAGCGACTGGGACGGATTACCCTATGGGTGTTGGGAGGGCTGTCCTGGGTGCAACCGGCAATATTAACTCCGATGGCATGCATGTGGATGACGAGCGTGAGGTACCGAATCTCGAGGCTCTCACTGTTGATGATAGTGAGACGGCCGACTTGCCGGTTTGGCTTTATGGCAACTGGTGGGCTGAATACGAACCGAGCGCCCCCGGTGACACGAAGCCCCTCCGACTCATGGGAGTGGGTGCTCGCTTTGGAAAGACCCAAAGCCATTTCGATGCCCTGAATACGAGGCCTGACCAGGTTCACTTGAGGGGTAGCAATTTAGGCATATGCACAAATGATGGTAAGTAGGTACTCAGGTAGACATCCGCTATCAACGGAGTCGAAGCCAAGGGGCATATAGATTGGCTGACGCTCTTGAAGATAGCTTGTTCAGTACAATACCGGGTCGTCTTCGTGAGATAAACTCGGACTCGGATATTGCAATCAGTCGCCTGCAAAAATGGTTGAAAGACTGCGAACAAAACCATCCATTCTGCGCGCGTCCACATGTAACACCTATTCTCCCCACAAGGGTAATAGATGTATTTGCCTCCGATCGTAGGGTGACACTCTTCCAAACCCATGGACGAAGAGGTGAATATGTGACTCTAAGTCATTGTTGGGGTACCTCATCAAGGTTGATGGCTACCAAGGAGTCGATTAAAGATCTCGAAGAGGGCATTGCCATATCTTTTCTGCCCAAGACTTTCCAGGACGCAATCAAAATCACGCAACGACTCGGCAAGAAATACCTCTGGATTGACTGTTTGTGCATCATCCAAGATGACCCGGATGATTGGGAACGAGAAGCAGCGGCTATGAGCCAAGTGTACCGTAACTTTTACCTAACAATATCAGCCGCCGCCTCTCGGGACAGTTATACCGGATGTTTCCCGAAGCGCGAGAAAGACTCTTATGTCTCCCCAGCTACCGTGTCGCTCGGATACACCACACCTAGAGAAGCGACGGGGCCAATGAGCCAGACTCTCACGTACGAACACACGTCTCAGCTTGGGAAAAAGAACTCGATCTACTTGTTTGAGGAATGGTTACCAGGCTCCAGTTACCATTTCCCCCAAAAGCTGGGCATGGGCTCGTTCGGTAAACGGTTCGATCCTATCGCCGACGAACCGCTGAGCACGCGTGCGTGGACACTCCAGGAACGGCTTTTGTCGCCTCGGATTATTCACTACGCACGTGACCAGATGTACTTCGAGTGCGAGTCGTGTGTGAAGTCCGAGGACGGCTTCATATTCGGCGACATCTATTTCGGGATGAAGCGCCTTCTAGAGACACAGCGCATACCCCATAATCAGCATGGGTTGTCTCAGTCGGGCGGATTATCCTTCATAGTCGGTCAGGATGCCGGCGGCAAGTACCCTGGGATCAGATGGCAAGGAGGTTGGTTGTCGCTGATTGAGAACTACACAATGCGTAACCTGACCGTGTCAGGTGATAAGCTCACTGCATTAGCTGGTGTGGCTAGGGCGTTAGCGGAAGAGACGGGAGATCGCTACTTCGCGGGTCTTTGGGGAAGGCACTTCATAGAGGATCTATGCTGGAGGATGTATCCCCAGGAAGAGATTGAAGATCGTCGGGATATGAAGAATACCCCGATGATGGGTAAGGTGCTGGGGACAGTCCGAAGGCCAACTCAATATCGAGCACCAAGTTGGTCGTGGGCATCTCTCGACGGACCTGTCAGACACATCCCGCTATCCTATAGCAAGCTAGTCTCTAAGATCGTCGGCTGCTCGACCGTCCCTGCCGGCAAAGACCCATACGGAAGAGTTTCAAGCGGAAGGTTGGACATTCAGGTATCGTATACTTCGATAACGCTACTAGAGGCGTGCAACTAATGTCATTACAGGGGCCCATATTCGAGGTCAGACCTCATGTACCGAAGAAACGGTGGGATCGACATGGCATCCCAGTGGAAATTGATCTAGAAGATGACCGTGGAATAGCTACCGGGGCGCTGCATCTAGACGTCCCAGACGAGTCCATTTCTTACCCATGTTATGCGCTGTTCCTCGATCCCTCTAAAGCTTTGATCCTGCGAACCAAGGACCTGGAGCCGAAGCGCAACGCCGACGACACAGAAGATCCTAACGATCTAGTCTCAAAGCCGATTCCAACATGCAAAGACATTAAGTTCAATGTTGCGAAGAGCCCGGACATGGAGGGCTATGTGTTCAAAGCCCTCTTCAATGTTGTTCGCATCGGCGTCGGAGTATTTGTAAAAGCGTCAAAAGAAAACCCAGATGAAAAACCCGGGGAGGAAAAGGAGCCGGAGCAATGGGACGAGGCCAAGCACGGCAAGCTGACATTAGATAAAATCCTACACGTTTCAGGGGACGGGTCTTGGGGGCCGATCACTACGGACGATCCAATTGTGTGGGTTACGATAGTTTAACGACCTAAAGCTCCGCCATTGAACTTCTGAACTAAAAATATCTATTAATTATTTCAGATGCAGTATATCTCATACCAAGGAGGTGCTTTGATCCATCCGGATTCACTCGGAGCATAATGTGTGATGATCAAATGGGATATTAGATATTATGCTGCAGCTATCTAGAATATGGCATCCTCATCGGACCTCCGAAACTAAAAGGACCTCGAATCATCATTCCTCCGCAATTCTCCAGACAAGCTTTTCCCCGCTTACGGCCCCTTTTCGAAGTAAGTCTAGCGCGTTGGTGGCTCTCTCCAGCAAATTCTTCCCTTCAACCACACGGAAGCGGTTCGGCACGACGTGGCCGTGCGCTAGCAAATAAGGCATAATTTCGAGCAGCAATTTCTCTCTGAAGAGCTCATTCTGATTGGAAATTTAGTGTTAGTGCATAGCGATCATGGGAAGGATTGAGAAGGATATGGACATACCTTCCAATAGAAGAACGTCCGCACCCCGCGCACAGTTACTCCTTCAGCCCACTGGGCGCTAGTACTCGCGTCCATCGAGTACTCGGGTGCCTCGGTCTCCGTTGCGTGCTTCACGATGACAGGTAGCATGATAGCCACAGTGGTGCCGCTCATCGCGATCTTGGCAATCTTATCGATGGAGCCGACTTGCGAGCCAATGCAGTCAATAACCATTGGGAAAGCTGGTGCGTCTCCCTGCTTGTACGTCTTCAGCAAGTCTTCAACCGCCGTCGGGCTCCTGTAGTCGAAGCATTCCTCAGCTCCCAGCTGCTTCAGGAACTCGTTATGACGCGGGGAAGCTACCGCGATCAGACGCCGGTATCCATAGAACTTCAAAACCTGTATGGTGAGTTGGCCAACAGAGGACGCAGCGCCCCAGATCAGGATACGTTCATTGGCCCTGGGCGGCACATAGCCTTCTGGCTTTGGCCAGGGGGTAGGCAGTCCCAGATCAGTAGAGATGGTGTTGAAAGCTGTCACAAGACTCTCTGGCACCGTGATTGCTTGTTCAATTGTGAAGCCATCGGGAACCTACGCAACTATTAGCTATGTTACACTAGCTAGCGACGTGGTCTTGTCTTAACACATCTCGAATACGCACCTTACCGAAGACCCACTCAGGAGCCGTCACATACTCTTGATGAGCCTTCCATTTCGGTTGTTGATGCGCGAAGCCGACTACCTTGTCGCCCACCTTGAGGTGCTTCACATCGGGGCCGACTTCAACGACTACACCCCCTGACGACGAGCCACCCCTGTAAGGAGGCTCAATTAATAGGCCGCCATCTGCTTCGTGAAGGTCAAGAGGTGTAGACGCTGTGAACTTTACGTGTACCAGAATCTCATCTCCAACAGGTGGGATTGTGGGATACTTACGGATCTCATAGGGGGCTCGGGGCGCAACTATGACGAGCGCATCATGTGTTCGTGTCGCCATTATGAATAAGATAAGCTAAGACTCTAAGAGCTGATAGAGAGATATACTGATTCAATTGTTGTCTGCTGTGACACAAACTCAAATCTACTGCGAGGCCTGCTTCTCCTTTATGCTCGAGGAGGGCGCTGACAAATTAAGCAGAAGTGGGCCTGAATTTATAATCAACTACCTACAGCACATCGCTTACACACAACCGGCTAGGTGAATCCTACGAATAGGCCAAATCGACCATCATGCCATAACTGACAATTGAGTCAAAGTTTAACTGCTTGTCTTTTACGTATCTGTATTTGAAATCGAAGCTCAGAGAAGCAATAGAAACAGTAGTCACGTGATGGGGAGCTGTGCCGCTCGCTGGCGCGCGGAGCCAGCTTAGCTATACCCCTTTTGTATAGCTATAGCTCTTAAATCGGAAACTAATATGGTTCTAATCAACACGGTTGCTTTTTGCGATTAGTTTCATGGGGTTAGAGAAGTCCATATAGCCGTGTTAGAGAAACACTATAATGAGTTGCGTGAGTGTGAGCTTTTTCGTGTTGGCGGCTTTTTCTGTTATACCAAATGTATATAATTATCATGACGAAGGTTCAATGTTCTTAAACGACCTTAAGTATTGTGTGTGTCTATTCAAACTATTAAACTAGGATGAAGCGTCCGCATTTTCTCGTTGAGCTCAATTTTCCCCCAAAAAGTATAGTAGATGTGGTGATTGGGTTTTCCAAGTCTTTCTAATATTAAGGAGACATGGCAATAAAGATTTAACGGAGTGACATTATTGTGTCTCAGCCGTCGTCGTTATATGTACCTTGGTACCTAGGTAAGATTCCTACGAGGCTGATAACATGAAACTTCCACCTTCGTAAGAATGACTTATTTGGGGTTGTAATCGTCTATTCCTAATCCCTGGGGACCTAGATAAGCTCATATAGTAACCATCACTCATAATAGAAGAAGGGGAATGATTAGGTCGTGAGTAAGACGCCGTAGCATGAATACGGGAATGGTTTGACCACACATTCCACGATATGAGAATGAGACTTGATGATGTGAGGCTGCTTATGGAGATCACTAGTGACCGCTGTTTATCACGTAGGAACTTCTTCACTTCATAACTTTACATGTAATATGGATATGGCCACCTACACTCCCATATTGATATCATGAGTTCAACTTTTCACGTTGAACGTAGACCTACCTAGCCTACTCTATCTGTTCCACACCTTGACTTCAATTGATCATGAGGCCAACACGGCGCTAAATATCAGTCTCGGTTTCGTTCTTCTATATCATCTGCACATTATAGCTGAGTCAGATACCCAAACTAGAGAGCTCGTATATCTGTAAGAATATCTTCAATAATCTCAGTCGGTCATGAGTGGACATGCTCGTTTGATGTGCTACGAGAACCACAACTTCAGCATGTAAGACTTATTATTGCTACTACTAAGCAAATTCAATTACCGAACCATCATGTTATCGGGACTAATAGTGGATATAGGCAAGAAACAGGGATTCGTAACGGATAGAATTCGGGTATTGAGTTGAGCTGTATTACGTAAGTTGCACATTCTGAAGGTCAAGTTTACTTCCAAGCCAGTAATTCGGAGATCACCTGCAATTATTGAGAACAAGTAATCTTCAATAGAACTATTATGCAATGATGATTAAAGACATCATGCTTATTTGCATCTTGTGTTATTACGTTATAGTAGGGCTATTACATTTCATCAATATTAATTGAAAATAAAGAAGAAAAATTTATCGCAAAAGAATATCTAGCTTTTCCGATCTATTGATTTCAAGATGTCTCCGTATTCCCATGTCTTTATGATGAGAGGTTACTTCACTAAAAGCAGATATCTGGGGTAGAAGGTAATTGTCAGATTCTAATCGGACGCTAGCGTGGCTCACTTACCGTACTAATTCACACACACACCAGCCCAAAACGGCAGGTCTATTTCTGTATTGGAAGCTCCAACGTGCGACCCTAGAGCTTCGGGGCAACTTTTATTAGACGGGATGCAAGTTAACGTAGCGATCCCCTTAAATTTTAATGCGACTTGCCAGACCGGACTGGACTGTATTTCTCGTGAAAAGTGCTAACTTGGGTTAGGTACGTGGGCCATAGGCTATTCTCATCATATATTGGTGGAAGTCAACAATATCTGAATGACTTAAGCTGACACATGCCAAGGTATGCTGACTGAGCAGGAAGCTATATGAGAATATTCACAAAGGAGAAAGAAGATTGCAGGTTTGAACTCAGTGCAGGCAACGACGCGTCGGGGGAGGAATAATAAAGTAAGCCCCACCAGAATAGATCTCGGATTCAACTGCCGCACATAGTAAATCAACAATACCTTCTAACCCTTTAAATTCTAAGGTTAGGTAGTTTCTCGGCTTTATTCTAACGACTCAAGCACAAGTTTCTAGGTTAGTGAGATTGGAGTGTCAGATTGTATAGGTAGCCGCTCTTGGGCGTTGCTGGCGTCATCATAACTAGCCTCAATCGTGAAGCATCCATACCCCTCGGCCTTATTAGCTGAATTATTTAGAATGTGACCAGCTTCAATGTCAATGTTACCTTGCACATATATAACCTCAAACACCCAACATCTCTAGATTCAACTCCCCGGGTCTCGACATACGCTAATGCATTGACGGGTCGTCGATATGGTCAAATTTAAGCTTCTCGTCGCCGTCCTGCTGGGACGAGCTGCGTGCTCAGCCATCCCGAAAGAGAATGACACCGAAACCCTCCAGAAGCGCGCTACCAGCTTCTGGTACGCCAATTTCGATCATACGGGTCAATATCGTGGTTATGCGCCCGATTTAGGCACCGACTACACCTACCCGGTTTTTATGGCGGTGAATCCTGGTGATGGAGCTGGGATTCAAAACGCCATCAATGATGCTGGGAATGGTAACAAGCGGAATGGCGAGTGGTTAGCATCCCAACCAAGAGTACGATCCACGCATCTAGACTCGTTGCTCTTGAACTAATATTCGAATAGGTTGTTTACATACCGCCTGGAACGTACGAAGTCAGCTCGACTATCCAAATGAACACGGATACCATCTTAATGGGTGATGCCACGAATGTTAGTACCAAGTCCCGTCCCACTTCAAGCTTGCTGACATCTCCTAGCCTCCGACGATCAAGCCTGCTGCCGGCTTCTCGGGTAACCAACTTATCTCTGGTAAGTTTCGCTGACCTCAAGCTATTGGCCCCTGCCTCTAATCATACATTGTAGGACAGGATCCTACGACTGGAGTATCCGGGGAGCTTTCCTTCGCAGTTGGACTGAAGAATCTGATTCTTGATACGACCAGTATACCAGGAGGTAAGATAATTCGGAAATTGCGACCTATGTAGAGACCGCATTGTCTGACTCTTAGCAGGCAACGCATTTACTGCGCTTTGGTGGGGTGTCGCTCAGGCTGCCCAGCTCCAGAATGTCAGGATTGTTATGGCGTCGTCGAGCAATGGCAACGGACACACGGGTATTCAACTTGGAAGAGGCTCCACCCTCGGTCTTTCTGATGTTCGTGTCGAACGTGGACAGGTAAGGTTCTCCCAACCCCCAATCCTAACGCAGCTATGAGAATGCTAAGAGCGCACCAAGAACGGTATTTGGCACAACGGACATCAGCAAGCGCTCTACAAGGGGATCTACTTCTACCAAAACACTGTCGGTATGCTGATCAACGGCGGAAATACCATCAGCATCGTCGGAGCAACATTTGACACTGTCGGCACTGGAGTCCGACACGATGGTGGCGCGCCATGGATTGCGCTGATCGATGCAACATCCAAAAATTCAGGTGTAACATTTGTAACAACAGGTCAGTACCCTATGGTCATGGAATTCCAACTCGGACCATTTTGGTGGGCGAAATGTAGTACCCGATGAGTTTGTTCGTCGTGTGCTCCCATCAAATATCCCTTAACTGTCGGATAAGTTGTGAGACCCTGCTGACTCTGTGATAGGTTATCCATCATTCTTGATTGAGAATCTTAACAAAGATACCAACTCGGATATCGCCCAAGTACGAGGAAGTACTTCCCTAGGCCCCCAAAGCCATGTGGATAACTTTTCCTACGGTAATACCGTAGGTCGTAATCCCGTATACGGCACTACGACTTCATCATTGAACCGACCCGCTGCGTTGGCGCCGAATGGCAAATATCCCGTAAATCCCGCTCCCAATTATGCTAATAATCCCGTGTCGGACTTCATTAACGTCAAGGATCCATCTCAAAATGGTGGCCACACCGTCCTGGGAGATCACTCTATAGATGAATCTGGAGTGCTTAACCAGGTGCTGCAATACGCGGCAGCCAACAACAAGATTGCTTACTTTCCCTTCGGGAAGTATCGAGTCGATGATACTCTGCTCATTCCAAAGGGCTCACGTATTGTTGGTGAAGCCTGGGCGACCATCACTGGCAGTGGCGACAAATTCAAGGATTCTACAAACCCAAAACCAGTAGTATCGGTCGGCAATAGTGGTGACGTTGGCGTTGCTCAAATTCAGGATATGCGGTTCACGGTATCCGACGTCCTCCCTGGCGCCATCATCCTGCAATTCAATATTGCTGGTTCAGCCCCAGGTGATGTTGCGCTGTGGAACTCTCTGGTTACCGTCGGCGGCACGCTAGGAGCGTCTGCGCTCGCCAATGCTTGCGGTTCTGCCAGTAACGAATGCCAGGCCGCTTTTCTCGGAATGCATTTTACTAAGAGTTCGTCTGTTTACGTCGAGAACGTCTGGAATTGGGTTGCCGACCACTTCACCGAGGGTAGCGGTGGTTGTAACATTGCTGCGAAGGGTGGCGCACTCGTTGAGTCCACCAAGGCCACCTGGCTCCACGCACTAGGTAGCGAACATTGGTGGCTTTATCAACTCAATTTGCGGAACGCTCAAAATGTTATGATTAGCTTGCTCCAGTCAGAGACTAACTACGATCAGGGAGACAACACGCAACAAATTGTGCCGGCTCCTTGGAAAGCGGATATACAGAACTGGGGAGACCCGGATTTTTCTTGGTGCAACGGTGGAGATAAGCGGTGTCGAATGGGTTTCGCCAACTACATCCAAGGCGGCTCCAATATTTACACCTACGCGTCTGCGTCTTGGGCGTTCTTCAGTGGACCGGGCTACCAGGGATGCTCGGGAGATTGTCAAGGTGAGTTGAAAAATAAACCGAGCTCTTCTCAGATCAGCTGCTTACTTTTGCGACAGATTACATGCACTGGATTTCCCAGACACCCGCAAATCTCCAGGCGTATGGCTTGTGCTCGAAGAGTACGACGGTCGCTCTCCGCACCGGGGATGGAACTAATATCAATACCCAACCGGACTTCACAGGGTCGTGGGGAAGTCTGGTGGGCCGCTACACACCATAAGAGGCGCCGGGTCCGAACTCCACGTGCATTCGTAATGTCCACAAATCTGTGTATGCAAGGGCTTATCGACGTAGCATTCATCTGTATATAGTAAGTAGGATATGGTAGAAATTAATTGAGACCTACCTACCTCCTACCTAAGCATGCGATGAATACGCGCAAAATGCTTCGCGACATCTGGTATTCGTAGCCTCGTGAATGCACCGACTTACTACATGGATAATGAGTCCCATGTCTATTTCGTCATCGTACAGTCTCTTGTCGGCTTACGTTGTCTGAACTTTTGGGCGATAGTGGATACCTCTTCTCTCCCAGCTCAGCAAGGAGTCAGACCCCAGCAATTCCGTAGGTGTGTTTTACAACCCATTTTCTTGAAAGGAAGCGGGCCTCTCTTTCTAGTCCATATTACTCGAAAAATATAAGTTAGTTCGTTGCCTCTCGAGTCTCGTAGCCCTAGTTATAATAAGCGCGGGATTTGAAGAACGCCCGATTTTTTTTTTAAAAATTTTTTTTACTGAATTTCTTACCAACATCTAAGATAAGCTGGGCTATATTTGATGCTGATCATTGTAGATTTGGTAGGTTCATGTGCACGCTGCGATGCAGGCTATCGGCCGAAACAACTAGTTTCAATGGATCCATGGTCCTGGAATAGCAATATGAATCGAATTCCAGCCTCAACTATTCACAAAGCTCCAGTTAATACGCGACCGTTCGCGTTATCGTGACCCGAAATCAAACCATCGAAGTCTAAGTCAGACCGGTTGAGAGTCCATTAATCCTTCCTCTTCCTTTCTTATTATCATAAGTTCATGATTGGCTCTTCGACAAGTTCGCGTGTGTGTATGTGATTGTGAATCATTTCCAACAAGGACTCGCGAGCGGTTCTCGTCAAATTTCTCTCATGTGATACGCATTGATTAGTTTTGTAACAGTTGAAAATCTTTCAGGGAGTTGCATCTTCGAACGAGGTAAGACCTTGGAATATCTCACCGAACTCTGGCCGGGGAATAACGTCCTGAAATGAACGATAGTGGAGGAGTGGAAATAAACCTCCACTAATTCACCCACTAAATCATCCACTTTTGAGCCCCACGGCACGCCGTCGAGCGGGTCTACGGGATTGTGGCGGCTCGAGGCGAGTGAGAAAGCTTGGTGGACTTGGCCGGGGCCGTTAGCAGTAAATCCCCTTAGCCGGGGGGGCGTACTAGTACCGTACATTGGCCACCTCTAAAAGGGTATTGTCGGGGAAGATCAGACATCTGATAGCCGGCGCTACCTCTCTAGGAAAGCCGAAGCTGTCAAGGTTTCATATACAGTACGTACATTTTTTTAATATAGACATGCTTGCTACAAGTAACCTAGCCACCTGGGTGTCTAACCTTTCACAGTCGCGTTCTACAATAAGGTTCCTCTATTAATCTATCCGACCTGAAGCTTGGGTCCTCTCTAATCTAGGAGCAATGTAACTATAATATATCCAATCTTCAACAAGCTCACCCTTACCTCGGATTATATGTTCTGTACTACGCCACATGTATGGCTTGTGATTTGGGACTCCAAGGAGAAATGGTACCAGCGAATTTAACTGAATTGACTGGTTCGTAATGGGGGATTCCATCTACACTAGCGCCCAGTATAGGCAAGCCATTGCGCTTCCTTGCATAGAGAATGCCGTGAGACCCCTGAAACCAACCAGTCAATTCAGCCCAATCCAAATCTTACTCTAGTCCTATAATATCCTCTTAGCCGAACCGAGGAATTATTGGGGCATGACCTCATCTTGCTCCGGCCGTCATACCATGAGAGATGTAGAGCATGCCTTACACGGTGACATCGTAGAAAATATACCCCGCCAACTGGCTAGTTGACGAATGGAAACTTTTGGAGATCGGCACGATCAGCGTAACGGACCGGCCTTGGCCAACAGCCATGCAGGCATGCAAGGTTGCAATCGTAACTGTCACACGGAGCAAAGCTTGGTACGAGATCCAGGATGAAGGGTAAGAACCGGTCTGATTACCGTGGTTATCTGGCAGTACAAAAGTGTAGCCGTCTCCATTTTCTCACGAGCCCCGATGTCGTTCCTTTGTCAGCTGCAAACAGGGTCTTCTCCATCATTATATGAGGGTCAGGGTCCCGCCGTTTCTCCAGACTCTCCAGACTTTCTCTCCAGATCTCCCACATCTCCTTCAGTCTGGTGCTAAGATTGAAAATCTGGAGTCGGCCAAATTCTGTCGCTCATTTCACCGAGGCCACTTAAAAAAAGACCATTCGCCTCCATAAGCCCGAACCGCGTATTGTGGACTCTTTAGAATCACAAGCTGGCGCCGTCTAATTAACCCCGAAGTCTAATTCAATATGGCGTCGACGTCGCCGAGTTATATGGGCCTTCGGGGCCGGCCGCTTTCTATGGCGGTCAGTACGGTTGCGACCACGGGATTTTTGCTCTTCGGATACGATCAAGGAGTGTAAGTTGCAATATCTCCACGCCTCTAATTATTTCAAAGCCTTTACGCTCGCTAGGCGCATTGATAAAAATATGAATACCAACTGACTCCATCAAAGAATGAGCGGCATTATTGGCTCAGACCACTTCGCGAACGTATTCGAGGAAGTACGAAACAATGCGACCATGCAAGGTCTCGTCACCGCCATTTATGAGATTGGCTGTCTTATAGGCGCAATGTTCATTCTCGGTGTCGGCGACTTGCTAGGCAGAAGAAAGGCAATGATGCTAGGAGGCTTTATCATGATCATCGGCGCCACAATCCAAGTCACTTCGTTTCCTGGTCACGCACCGCTCGCTCAATTCATCATCGGCAGAGTGGTCACTGGTGTAGGCAACGGCATCAACACTTCTACCATCCCGACCTATCAAGGTACGCATCTCTAATATTTATTATAACTGTATAATTCTAACTTTTTCATAGCTGAATGCAGTAAGACATCAAACAGAGGTCTACTCATTTGCATTGAAGGCGGTATTATTGCTTTCGGCACTGTGATCGCCTACTGGATCGATTATGGCTGTAGCTATGGTAGTGAAGACCTTTCATGGCGCTTCCCCATTGCTTTCCAGACCCTCTTCGGTCTCGTGGTGTGCGTTGCCATGATTTTTCTGCCGGAAAGCCCGCGATGGCTCCTTACTCATGAACGATATGAGGATGCTGAGCGCGTTATTTCCGCTCTACGAGGCTACGAGTTGGGTAGTGAGGAAACCCAGACAGAGCGAGACATCATTCTAGACTCCATTCGTGCTTCCGGTTTCTCTGGCCGCAAGAGCACGCCAGTCAAGGCTCTGCTTACTGGTGGCAAGACTCAGCATCTGCGACGCATGTTAATTGGCTCTAGCAGTCAGTTTATGCAACAGGTGGGCGGATGTAACGCTGTCATCTACTATTTCCCTATTCTGTTTGAGAGGCAAATCACCGTTGGTGACCAGAACATGGCTCTGCTCATGGGTGGCGTAAACATGATCGTTTACGCCATCTTCGCTACTACTTCCTGGTTCATCATCGAGCGAGTCGGCCGACGCAAGCTGTTCCTTTGGGGAACCGTTGGTCAGTGCTTGTCTATGGTCATCACTTTCGCTTGTCTTATCCCTGGTACCACGACTGCTGCTAAGGGTGCGGCTGTTGGTCTCTTCGTAAGTGCTCTCTATTCTCTACATAACTTTATTGGAATGAAAAAAAAATTAACATAAGACACAGACTTACATCGCCTCTTTCGGAGCGACCTGGCTTCCGCTCCCGTGGCTGTACCCTGCTGAGATCAACCCCATCAAGACTCGCGCAAAGGCGAACGCTACATCCACTTGCACGAACTGGCTATTCAATTGTATGTACCCCAAATCACCCCTATTTCACCCGATTTAAGCAATTCAGCCTACGTTGACTTAATCGCGGCTTGATATTACCCAGCTTTTCTTCGAATAGTGACTAATTTTTAATGTTTAGTCCTTATTGTCATGGTGACTCCTATCATGATTGACAGGATTGGCTGGGGCACATACTTGTTCTTCGCTGTCATCAACGCTTGCTTCTTGCCTGTCATCTGGTTCTTCTACCCTGAGACCGCCAAGCGTTCGCTTGAAGAGATTGACATCATCTTCGCCAAGGGATTCGTGGAGAAGAAGTCGTACGTCCGTGCCGCTGAGGAGTTGCCGCTGCTCACTCCCGAGCAAGTTGAGCAAGAAGCACTAAAGTATGGTCTTATCGACACTGCTGCGAGAGGCGCGGCACATGCCACTGGCCCTGCTGGTGTAACGCAAGAGAAGGCATATAGCGAGAAGAGCGAGGAGGAGTCTGGAAGCCATGAGGAAGTTGAGAACTAGAGACTTCATTGACTCCTTGTAGTGCTTCTAGTTACCAATAATATGGGTGACCATGATATCCTTTTTTTATGTGTGCTTAAACATGGCCTCTAGATCTGAAACTATTTGCCTGTCAGCTGATTGTGACTGCAAACTGGTTATCTAGACGGATCTGGGTTTGAGAAAACCAAAACTACATAGACCTAGACTACTTGATGGGCTTAGAAGTGTTAGATTTCTGCCTCAATTATAATAGGCAATTTTAACAATCATTCTCATCAAAAACCATACACTTATGTTTGAATAGGTAGGTAAAGAATTGGTACGGATCGCGATACCCGCGGCTAGTGGACTTAGCACCTTGGCGATGCGAGTGCAGTGGCGCACCTATTCGCCCTTCTATTCGCCTAAGAACCTACCATCTCAGCGTATCTAGCTGCATGTTCCAATCCATTCCAAATAATCGTCGCTAAAGAATCGATTCGTCTCTACATACGACGCACTGCTATAGCCATATAATGATATAAGATTGCCCAATGGAGAAAACCTGGTGATCCTGGCCGAGGACCGGTTGCTTCCTTTTCATCCAGTCCAATTTTCTCCTGGTTCTAAAATAGCATACTTCCATTTATGATCTATTTCATCTCACCTACTATCGAGCTATTTCCCTACCAATTCCGAACGCTGTCATCCATCATTAAGTTCTTAGATACGATCTCGTGTGGACCCAATGCTTCTAATCATTGGTTCTTAATGCGATCGAATGTCGTAACAATCGTTCCATCTTTCAACTCAACTTTTCTCTCATGGAATGAATATCGCCCAATTTTAGGCAATAGCTTCCACCAGACAGCCCAGTACACGACACCCGCGATGAGTACCGCAATTCCTACGATCGGGTACAGCCAGTACGGAAGGCTAGTATCACCCTTTCCACCTGGAGGATACAAGAACGGCGCCACGAGCAAGAAAGCTTGGCCGGCCGCGAACACGGCGGCGATAGGCCACCAGACCTTGAACGGTCGCGTCACGTTCGGGGCTTCCAAGCGCAGTATGAAGAGTCCGACGACAACGAACATGGATATCACGCTTGAAGGGTACCCCTCAACATCGACAATGAAATTGAATGCATCGCCGAAGGGTATGGCGACGATGACGATGAACGACGGAATGAAGTGAAGGAGGAGCCCGGCTGACGGAGATCCTACGGGCCAGCCCGAAGCCCAGAATCGTGGGAATGGTATAACACCTTCTTTCGCTAGTTCTTGGTTCACTCGCGACTGAGCGAAAGTAATGGTGAGCACATTACCCAAAGCCGAAAGGGCAACGAACACGCTAAGAGGTAGCATATTAGCGGGACGTAGACACATTGGCGTGGGAAACCCGTGCTCATATTTTATTAGAAGCAATATTTAAGGCATACCTGAGAACTCTTCTCGCAGTCACCCCAAAGACTTTGCCAAAGAAGTACGACGCAACGGTCGTGCCGCTCGATGCGATCTCAGCAGGTGTCGCAGCTGCGAAATACGAGATATTTGCTAGGATATAAAGAACTCCGCAAATCCCAAGACCGAGCGGACCCGCTATCTTCAGAGTATGTACTGGCCGTTTCACCTCGTTGAGGACATAGGCCGCATTACTCCACCTAATGAGAGACATCAGCAAGCGAACAGCTACGTATTCTGTCGATCTCCCTACCCAGCGTAAGAGTTTAGAACTTTGAAGAGAGCCGTGGCGTATTGATTCCCGGAGTGGGAGCTTCCGGCAAAGGAATTTCGGAAGCTTGCGTGAGGATCCGGGATAGACTTAATACCACCTCCGAGCACGACCCAACCAGTTACCACGATGAATGCAAGAATAATAACTTTGATCCACCCAAGCGCGTTCATCAGATGCACGCCGACCTTTGGGATGAAGGTATGAATGAGAGTGACGAAGACGATCACAGCGATGGCAATGCCACGTTCTTGCTATACAATATCCGACAGTTAGTAAAGGCCCAATCTGCCTTGTCGAAGAGCGGTACCTATGAAAAAATAGGGGATTTCTCGTTGTCCTTAAAAAGCCAGTGTTCTAGGAGGGATCGACCGCCCAAGACAGCGAATAGGAATACAGGACTCTGATTACTAACCCATTCAGTCGGCTGGCTGTTTGCAGCTACGATGATATTCGAAGCAAACACAATGCATCCAGACGCTGGATAACCTAGTTAGTCTATAATCATAGGTATAGCGGCTTCGCCGTTCGGCTCGGGCCTACATACCAGTAAAACCGAGGAGGATGGCCTGCACCGCAAAGACAATAGTGGCTAGAAACTTGGGACGGCGGTATACAGCCTCGAGATAGACCTTCTCGCCGCCGCTCCGAGGAAACATGCATCCAAATTCAAGCCAGACCATCTGGCCGCAAAACGCGAGAACAAGGCCGAGAAGCCATAGGAACATCGATGCACCCACGCTGCCCACGGAAGAAGTGATTGAAGATGGCGTCGAGAATATGCCGGTGCCGATAATACGACCGATACTAGGTACATGTGAGAAATCATAAGCTCTGGAGTTTTAGACCCGAAAGAATCAATACTTGTCTCAAACTCACATTAAGAAGGTGGTCGATACCAGACCTAAATGTCGACCAAGACCGCCGTGGACTGCTTCTTCGAGCGTTAGCTCTCCGGTTTGGATGTCCTGCTTCACGGTCGCATCGTTATCGGCAGCTGAAACACCTTCCTGCGTGTCGGATGCGGCCGCCGGAGACTCGCTTCGCCAAAACAGGGACTTCTCTTTCCAAGCCATTGCGCTCTAAGAATAACGAAGGTGTTGATGCTAGTGAGTATGCCCAGAAACGCGAATCTCTTGGAAGGACTTGGCGGAGATCGGTCCAATCTTGGTGCTGAGAAATGAGCCATTCATAACGCTGTATTTCAGCTGATTGCGTGCTTAGCAGTACAATGGTGCAAGATATGCGGTGACGCCATCTGATAAGACTCGATCTTTGATACCCAAAATAGCATCTTCGCTATTCCATTTACGCTATCGGTACCTGGGGGATAGCGAACAGATTTGCGCTATAACCTTGACATTTTCCTATTCAGGTAGGTACCTACCTAGTATTCAATCATAGCAAGGGAACTCTTTGGATTTTTTTTTTCTTCGGTAATCTCATCGTAGGTAAGCTATCCCGTCCTTATTTAATTGACGACATCTGTTAGCCAGATACCTCTCAAGTAAACCCAGCTACCTTAGGTAGGTGCCTGAGGTACCTAAGGATTTCCGTGTTATGTCTCAGTGATAAGAGGATCTTCAGCCCGCAACGCAGCCATATCAGTTACCGAACGAGTGCTTCAAACCCACCTAACTAGGCCAAAGTGTTGGGGGGGCAATTGAAGCTTGTCGACTCGGTAAACTCTGGTAATTTCGGGTGCGAACGATGTGATCTATCAGTCACTTTATTTAACACCCATGTGAGCCGCCATTTTTCTAATGTCTTGGGGTCTCCGGGAATGTCTGCTGGAGCTCTGGCTCAATGTATTCGGGGGCGTATCCTCCCCAAAATCAATTACCACTGCGTCCCCGGTTTCCATTCCCCCAAACCATGCCAACCTTGTGAGACTGTGTCACCGTCGCTTCAATCTGGCGTAACCACTTGGTCTTTGTGGCTAACGGAGCTCCCTTACTTCGATATGAGAGCGTATCTCCTTCAATATATTCTAAGAGAAAACCCATCAAGCATGGGGTCATTGGTTCCCCATATAACAACACCGACGAGTCTAGATGTCAAGAAAGGAGGTCCAAACTGGCCGGTTCTATCAATTTTTGAGAGTATATCCGATTCTCTTAAGTGGCCGTGATATTTTAAGTCAGCTTTAAAGAAGAATATCTCTCCTATCCCAAGCCGCCGAACATTTCTCGGAATGACGCTTAATCTCTCGTCGGGCAGTCCCTCATCGACACGTTCAAGTTCGGATGCGAAATCCAGAGGAACTAGCAGATTGAAAGAGACTTCTCGGGGTTTGAAAGAAAGTCGACAATCTGAGTGCGCGGACGCATACGCCCATGATGTTTAGCTTGCGATAGGAAGGGATAGCGTCATCGGCATCTAGTACTTCCATCTCCAAACCTTGTGAAGTTGCAGGATGATTCATGTCACGCAACTGTATTGAGAAGGTTGATGTCATTTATTAGGTATGTTTCCACTTAGCGTTGGAAGGAGAAGAAGATCTTAGATTTTAGCGATGACTAACATCACAATGTATTTCATTCCTTATGAGCACGGACCACATGTACTCCATGCTTCCCCCTTTTCTTTTCTCCTTAACTGCTACCTTGATTCAATCAAGAGAGGCTCAGGTGGGTTTGCTCGTGACAGTACTAACAACTGCAACATATATATAAACCTGGTGAGATACAAACCCGAGTGTGACTCAGCAAGGTAAGAACATGGACAAATAGCTATGACATTTCTTGATTGCAATCAGACGTTCCCATTTAGTATAAATAGATCACATGGATAATATACTCTCTATAATATCATGATTCTTGAATTAAGATACCATAAATACAAGCAGTGGAGTAATTACTTCATATTTTAGTCGCCTCAGTTATAAGGGCCGGAGTACACATTGCTCACACCATATCTATATAGCTCCTTTTCAAATATATCTTAGGTACCTAGGGGCCCGTATAAAGCCACGATACAACTAGATAAAGTCACGGTATATCCACACATACTAAACCCAACACAGATTAGTAGTATAGGTACCTAATTTAAGGTACGGCTCTAATAGAAATTTTTATACCTTTTCTACGTATTCATGTCAGATCTAAGTGAAGCTATCCCCAACTTATAAGGTCGTTTTGAGCCTTATCGAGGTTATCCCATACCTTATTTCCCAGGGCTGCAGAAGGCTCGTTCGAAGACTCGTCGGATAGCTCTCTAGGTGGCTCGGGGACAGGGCTATCGAGCTCCTTATCGAGCTCGTCGAGAAGGTAGCTATAATCGTCGTCGTCGTCGTCGAAAAGGGAGAAGTCATCCGCAACGGCAGGAAGATGACCTTAGCATCGACGGGAAGAAAAGATACACAAATTTCTACTAGAGCCGTACCTTAAATCAGGTACCCACACTACTAATCCATGGTAGGCTTAGTACTTGTGGATATACCGTGACTTTATCTACGGTAGTTGCACCGTGGCTTTATACGGGCCCGTACCTAGTATATCGTTGCAGTATTTGTTGATCGCTTTGGGCACGGTCCCATGATCTGGGTCGCACGTCCTAGCCCTCCATGCTATTACGTGGATGATCCGGATAACCTAATATAATACGTTACTTCCCCCGTCTAGGTACACAGGTACTCGTTTAAATCACACTACACAGTATGTCCCGGAGGCGCGTTGTTCTAACACGTACAATTCAACAACGCTACACAGTGTTTATAGCCTCTTTCCGTATAATTGAGGTAGATTATTGTTCAGATCTTGACAGCCTTACCACAAATCTTCACGGCTACCTAGAACGCAACGGCAAGGATCGCCTCATACCTTTAAAATGTTATTGCGGAAGTACGATCTATTTATAGAGTAGCTCATCTAAGCTGTTTACTGCCGCTCTCCAACCAATGGAAAATATTAATAGGCCGAGATAGTGTCTGCTCAAAAAGGGTTTATTCTAAAAGGCCGTAACGACAAGATGCCATACCTTCTTTTTGTAACCATTCTGCTTATATACTAGGTACATAGTGCAATACCGTTATCTCCATTGCTTCGACTTTCGTCTTCGGCCACTTGGTCTCTAAGCCTGCCGGCGACATCATCTGTCACGCCTTCCTATATCGCTCTGCCGTTCCCTCCCTAAATAGCACTACCTAATATTATGTAATTATTATAATAGGTAGTTTTTTTGTCATTTTTAATTTAAGCCTACTATCTTAACTAACTAATAACTAGGCGCCTTGGAAGTTCTTACCGTGTACGAGTTTCTCAACGTCACTTATCAGGAAAATGGATCGCTCCCATTAAGATACGTCCAATGTGATAAGCTCTAGTCCTATCATACATCTTAGCATTATAGTTGTATCTCTATCGTTATCTCTAATCATCTTGTCTTTTAACAAATATTCCTGTTATTATATCTTTCAACTTAGGGGTAATACTTGAGTAGGATTTCAGGAATATAGTAAATAAGGCGTGCTTGTCTGAAGCCATGTACCCCCTATTCGTCTAGGAACAGGTTTAACATATTGTTAAAGTTACGAGTTTTATTCTTTAGTGATTGAGAGAGGAAGAGCTCAATTTATACCTAAGCCTTGAATTGTAGCTCGTATCAGCTCGACCTGATTGTCCGTAACCTCAGCTGCCTGAGCCTCGAGAATCGGTGGGGGGACGATTCGAGATGATTTCTTCGTTTCTACCGCCAACCCTGATGGCAGTGACCTCGACGGTTGCTCCAGTCACGAGGAAGCATTGTAGCCATACCTAAGTGTTAACGTATTATATAAATTACCATACTTGATACTTCTACAACTGGTCATGACTCGCAGCCCGTTCGTTGACAACCGTCAAGACTTGTCGCGTCTCCAAGCCCCCTCCGTAAGTTTTCGACTCTTCGCTGCTAGTTGACTCACTCACATCGCCAATTACCTACACTCGACAACACCGCTTTCAACGTGTTATGGTACGAGAGCGTGGAAGCTAGGTGAGCGGGATATTTCGTCATCAAGCAATTTCCGTCGTACTGTCTTCAAGTCCTTTCGTTCGTCTGGGGGACAGTGTGGCCCAGCCTACTTCTTGCCTTCGACAGAATCTATCTTCCCCTGACCTCTGTCTTAATTCTCCTGCAGCCCAACCTAGCCACACACACATTTATCTACGCATACAACTTCAAATATTATTTTTTTCCTCCTTCATCTTTTGTTTGTGGGGTCCACGCTCAATCTCGTCATCACCAATCCATTTCCCTTAACATTGACTTTCTACATTGTTTTCGCAACGCGCGTCTGGGTGTCAACTGTGAAATCTGACTATTTCTCAGTTTACTTCTTCGGTTTACGTCTTACCAACTCGACTACTCGTCACAGACAGTTGTACAGTTACTCATGGACTCACTCGGTAACTCCGATTACGCCAACTTGGTCAAGGGTCAAGGTCATCTCACCTTTCCCCCAACCGATCCCATCCAGGATATTGCAAAGATGTCATCACACACGAGCGCATACTTGGCATTTTCGAACTATCCGCAACCCCCGAACCCATCTCAGCCTCCGCTAGATCAAATGATGGAGACAAGCACGGGAAGATTCCAAGGATGGATCCGAAACATTGATGACTTCCACCAAGTAAACCACCAGTATCTTCAGATACTTGATCGACCTAGAGGAAACTGTTCTGACTTCCCCCTGGACCCCAACGAACAGCTTCAGCTAGTAAAAGCACTGTTCGAAGCTGCTCAAGACTGCAGTCAAATTTACGAACCTGAAGATTCACAAAGCGTTACGCGAATTCAACAAAATATCGACACTGATGTCGAATTCGAGTTGGTCTTATGGCCTCTACTGGTAGGCGCCTAACTTATATGAACTCAAGTTGCTTAAAATCGGATCTGACTTCAAGGTAGATGTCCACACGTGACGCACAAGTAGGGAAATGCAATCTTCCCAACTACGTCTGTTGCGGGAAGCTCCCTTACAACTCTTATGATTCGTTCATGGAACGATTCAATGCGGTTCACACTGCTTTGAAGGTATTTCACATCCTCCCTAATATCTCGTATCCTAATACTTACTCGTCTAGTCATCAAAGGACGTCGTCATTTCTCTTTTCAAAGACGACACTTTTAAGCACCGCTTGGCATGGAAGCCCGAGATGGAGTTGAACGTAAGTCAAGATTATACTACGACATACGCGTGTTCTTTCAGCTGACCCCCAGAAGCAAAAGATAACCAACAGAAAAGTGAACGGGAAGCGAGACGTTCAGACTACTATTGGTGCTCGCATTGCTCGGGAAAATGGCATTAAGGCCAATCAGAATGGTGAACTCGTCGATCGTAACGGGCAGTTATACGGGAATGTCAAGAAGCGATCGGCTGCATTCGAAGAGAAGGTTTCCAAGTCTAAGGTTCGTGGCCGTGGTGCAAAACGCACTAAGCTTGACAGCAAGGCGACAGTGCAAAGCGACCTTGAAGAAGCTGTGGACGCCGGCACCATTCCTAAGGGTTTCGACACCAACCATCAAGAAGTCGTGAATCGAGGAAATCAGCCAATGCCGAACCCAACTGGACTCACAGAGAGTCAAACTCAGAGACTCCCATCGCTGCCCGCTGGATATGCACCCAATAACATCGTAGGCACGCCGGCTTCAACTCTATTCAACAACCCAGGCATTTACCATAATCAGAGCTCCGGTCCGTTCATGGGTACCGGTCACGTAGGTTCTCCCAACGATGGTCATTCCTTCTATCAGACACCGACGAGCGGCACCTCAGGCACGGTGGCGGGATCGAGCGTGGGATGCTTTACTCCGCAGACGTCGAATGGACTTGATAGATTGGGCCAATTCCAAGCAACCGGAAACTCGTTTAGTTCAAGGCCGACACCCGCAACATTGTCCAGCCAATTATTCCAACCACTTGTTCAGCCATCATCCAGCTCGTTCGATCTCATCCCACACACGCAAGCCACAACACCGTACCAAGGACATGATAGAACTGGTGCTGGATATTACAGACTTTAAGACACTGGCGACGATTGGAGCTTTGGTGGGCAGTAGCGATAGGTTCGTGATCTGAATGGTGGCAGGGTAATGGATGTCATGATGACACAGCATACAACGACGTTTGATATAGTTCTTGTGGGGTGGGTATATACGTTTGGTCCGGGTCCGGGCCCCAAAATACGTATGAGAGACTGTGGTCTTTATGAGATTCGCACAAAGATAGGGGGGATATGTTCACTTGTGTGACGTCACAAGACGCTTCTAGGCAGATCTCTACCATTGTGGATTTGGTAGAGTCTTAGATAGTCGACGGACAAGTTATGAATTATGGAATTCATGAAAAATAACGGAACACGATTAGTTATTGACAAGAAGAGACTCTCAGCTTGAGCCTAATGTACCCTTATCTAGGGATTACATAGGTACCATCTGGGGACCTCGACCTAAGGATAGCAGATGCCACAACGAAGCTATTTTATTCCGCCTCCTTTTACTGGTTTGACATCATAACTGGGACAGACCCCTGTTAATCTCGATTCAAACTGAAACAACCGAAAACGAAATACTTAGGCTACTGGCCAGCCATGGTATGGGGACCAAAGTAAACTTTACTCATATTATCTCAGTTTCCCATATCCAAAATACTTCATACATATCTCCGTGTCTCCCGTTAATATCGTTCCTTTCCGGACGATTATCCACCATTGAACGGGTGCGTTTCCATAATCTGATTATCAGGTTCTTGCGCCATTTGGACTGTGTGAGCCGACTAGGGTACTCCTATTGATACCTTAGAACTGTTGAGCACCCCAAGGAGATCCGTAATGTCAAGTATCCTTTTCGTATCCCTCTGTACAAACGAGGGTTAAACCTTGTCCGTTCGGTTTTAAAGAAAGTCGATATTTCCAACTACGTTTGAATGCCACCACAACAAGTATCCCAGGGCTTCGGGGGATTAATCGTGATAGGACGGTCTGCTCGAGCATTTTCCCGGGCTACCGACTAGCTCTTCTAGCTTCTAAGACAGTAATATTCTTAAAAGGCCCTGTACGGTGTTTGTTTCAAAAGGGTGTGTGCACCATGTTATGGCAACAGCAGCAGTTCATAAGTAGGTACCTTCCCGCCACAATTGGCACTCTGCTCTTATACACTAGGCACAGAGTATAATATCTATTACCCGCTCGCGCGGTGTAGCTTTTTGGCCTACCAATAGATTACAGGTCATATTGTTCAACAATCATATTATCGGACGTACGGATTATCCTTAATCCATACCCACCTTTCTATAGACATCTATCTCAGCTATCATCAGCTTTATCACCTGGATCATATTACAAAGTTCTTATCTTACTCATATCCTTATTATTCGATATATAGTAGGTATATACCCAGGTACCTAATATATACAATCTTATAATGTTAACCTCGTAATTGAAAGCTTTGCGAGGAGATATATGACGGTTTTTGTTCTCTCTCTTGCTTCTAATTAGCTTATAACTTTCTACTTATATGGCTCAACCCTGGTTACCTCTAGCCTCCCGTTGGTATGCTGGTATACTTCGACTATTCCACCAAGGAGGGTATATTCATCGAGTAAGATGATTCTGCTTGCCTGAAAAGGGGGTTACTCAGCTGGACGGTTTGTCAGTAGTCTTCATTAATACTTTGAGTCTCAAAAATATCAGGAAATTAATTACGACAGCTGTGTATCCTGCGAGTTAACGGTGGTGCTTTTGAACATAGCGATTGCTTTAATCATGAGAAAAAGGGGGAGGGTTCATAATAGTCAATCTTGGCTACTGTTAGTACGACTGGTCAGGATCTACGGCCTTGTCGTCTTAAAACGCTATGAATCCTCTCGCCTCAAGACCTTCACGCAAATTGTCCACGCTGGCTACCGTTTAAACGATTCACCCGGGTACTGTCGCTTCCAGGGACAAACGCTCTCCTACATTCTAAGTCTCACAACCCACTCGCCTCTCAAACTGCTTCCCATTTTCACCGAGCAACTTCTGTTGACACCTTAACTACAAGACCTACCCATTAACACCATTGAACTGATTTATTCTCCACCATTTTCCAATCTTGCCACTATATTCTCGTCAGTAGATATCATCTTCACAATACTTTCTACAGATACATCCTATGAGTCAAACATCTCTTTAAAACACATATCACCCACTCTAGCATTAGCCGATGTTCCACCTTAATTTTTATCTATAATACTCTTTTATATTTTCAATTCAAATCTATCACCTACCTACGCTGCTCACCCGCCCTCCTTAGTTAGATCTTAATTGAGAGATACGGACACCCCCAGCGACTCAGGAGAAGTTCATTCCGTTGACGATTATCCCAGCGGTCTCACATTTACGAAAGTCATACTGGCCCCAGCCCTGACCAAGCCCTACCCGACAACCGAAGAAGCGGGAGACAGAGCACCAACTACAGCTACTGTACACCTGTACCGTCTACTCCATACCTTTACCAACTTCACGGTCCAGTCGATCGAGTACAGAGCAGATGAAGACTTAATACAAGTAGTCTCCAAGGATTAATTCGCAACGCTGAAGATTTTGATCATGTCAACGAATGATACTTGGATATACACAGCGGAGCAGGGAATTTCGCCGATTCTTTTACCAGAAGTCAACGCTCAGCAGCAGCTAATCATGACGCTATTTGAAGCGGTCTAAAGCTGTAGTCAGGTCCATGAGACTAAGCCTTCTCAGAGCTTAAAGAAGATGAGCAATAGAAACCATACGGATCTAATAGGTTTTCAAATTGACATTAGCCTAGATGTTGATCCTTGATACACAATCAGGCCAGTGTCAGCTTCCTAACTACCTCTACAATGAGCAGCCGCCATATTACAACTCGTACGAATCATCTATGGGCATATTCTACACAGTTCATAATGCCTTGATGGTATGTTTTAGCAGCACCTGGGTTGGTTGTGATATCCATATTGATCAGATTATTGTTGAAGGACGTCGTCGTATCTCTCTTCAAGGATGCTACATTTAAACACCGTCTCGATCGGCGCCCGAAGCTGGAGCTCAACGGCGAACTACTAGATCGAGATGGCCAAACCTATGGAAACGTGAAGAAGCGATCGGTCATTCAGGACGATGAATTGGGCCCTAGGAAGAACCGCGGCCTCCCTGTCAAGCGGAAGACTCCTCAGCACATCCGAGATCTCCCTCGCAATGGTCAGAACATGACCAAAGAATAAAATTAAGGACCTAGCGGTTTCAGCTACATCGACGGGGTTTACGGCTTCTCGTGTGGCTTTATGGATAATGTAATTTGAATATTGGTTGGGATGATATGCCGGAAACGAGAGCAGGGGTTTTACTGTACCTGTACTTGTATTCCCTACTAAAGGAGACAAAGCGAAAGTCGACTTTGCTATACGCTACAGGATAGTCTGTCTGCGTATACCCTCTATCAATTGATCGATATTGGGTCCACGACATTAATAAAAACAGATTCGTCAAGATGTCCTCAACAGCCGCCATTGCCATAATCGAATGAACCTCGCGGTTTCATACCTCATAAAATCCCAACCCAAAGATATCAGATGTCACTATCATCCTATATTTCCAACAATATGGGTGAGGATATGCTGTTTTTCTGCGCTTCCTTATATTACACTGACCGGCCCCCCTTTTTATGGAAATGCCTTTACTGTACTCCCCGCCAACGGTGATGACATATCTCATCTGACTCACGATGCCGAACACCCTAGTGCGACGCCCAATGCTGTAATAAGCCTTAATTCGTTATAAGTATTATAGATTTGTAGGTAATAAGCCTTTTATCATCTCTTTGGAACGTAAATTGATATAAAGTGGTAGGAGTACTGATATAAGAAGTTAGGTACCTTCCTACCTTATATATATGACAACCACAGAGATACGAGAGGTAGACTCGCTGGCTACCCACCACTTTCTACATTGGTACCTTCCCATCCGCGAAACTACCCGCTTTACTTTGAGCAAGTTTCTGCCTTCCCGAAGCACGCAACCATCGGGGCATGTCATCATACGGTTTAAACGGCCGGCAGCTGATGTTACGCCAGCAGTCGGCCTTTGAATGCCTTGGACAACCAGCTGCCTCCCTATTCTTAGCTCCGTGTTTCCCCACTCATGAACCGGGTATCCGCTTTACGCATTCGATGACTCCTGTTTCACTGCTTTATATCTCGCAACTGCCTTCATCTTCTTCACCTAAACAATTCAACAATTCATTCACTACATCTCGGTTTTCATTTCTCTCCTCCACAACGCACTCAAGTCCAAATAAGGTACGCGATCTGTCTCATTTACCCTCATCCTTCTACCTTGATCTCTCATTTTCCCACCAAGTGCGCACACATGTTATTCTCTAGACAACTAGGCATTGTCGAGGATTCGCAGCAGGGCGGTTGAGTACACGCTAGTTATATCAACTACGTTTCGACTCGGCAGCCAGCGATCCCGATCCTCTCCCAACTCAACCGCCGCCCAACTCCAGTTGCCCGAACTACCACGGGATACACAAAAGAGTTTTTACCAGCTTACTTACGAAACTCGATCATCATCCTTTGCATCTTCACGCCCTTCCCCTTTCCACCTTTTTTCTTTCCTCCACACCCGCAGAAATAGGTTCAGGCCCTGTAATCATCGGCTAGATCACTCATCTAACATTACCATCAGAAACAACACGTACGAAGACGGCAATCTTACTATCACCAACTACTAGTAGAGTGTCACCTCGTTTACTTTGTCTACACCATGGCGAAGAAAACTAAGCGCTCGGATGAACGCCCGATGGGCTCTACTACTGGGGTCTATCAGGGTCTGATTAAGGATGCCACCGACTACGAGAGAGTGAAGAAGGAATACACCAGTCGCTACGATCTCGCTCTGAAGGCCGTCACCGACTTTCCTGAAAATGCCGAGCAACAACGTGGATTGATTAAGGTGATGCTCGAAGCGGCACAGGATTGTTCCTGTATCTACGAGCTTCCTGACTCCCAGAGTCTTCAGCGTATCCAGAGCCGTGCCTACAGCGATTTGGAGTGGGAGTTAATGTTGTGGCCACTACTCGTAAGTCCCTTTCTACAACCTAGGCACAACTATGAGCTAACATTCCTTGGAAGACATCAGCGCGAAGCGCTCAAGAGGGGCGTTGCCGGCTGGCTCGTTACGTCGACTGCAAGGCACCACCGTACAATCCCTATGAATCCTTCATGGATAGATTCAATGCCATTGTCGATGCACTCCGCGTATGTCATAACGTCCCAGAATCCCACTGTAATGATATTAATTGACTTTCTTAGACCTCCAAGGCTGTGGTGATGTCCTGTTTCAGAGACGCAACATTCATCGACCGGCTTGCCTGGCGGCCTAGGAACGAATTACGGGTAAGATAGATATAATAGTTAGGTTGGAATTAAAATGAGCTAACTTGTTTCAAGAGCAAGGCTGCGAACAGGAAGTTGAACAACAAGCGCGATGAAGATAACGCAATAGGAGTCCTAGTAGCTAGTCGGGACGGAATTAAGCCGGACGAGAATGGTCTACTTGTAGATCAGAACGGCCAAGTCTACGGTAGTACCAAGAAGAGATCCGCCATGTTAGACGACACTCTTGCAAAATCGAAGAAGCGCGGCCGCCCTTCAGCAGGTGACTCGCTTGTCAGCAGCGTCATCGTCACCTCCCACCAAACCCCGGAGGACACGAAGGATACCTTGGCAGATTCCAACCAAAGCTCATCCCCTGCAGATCCTACACCCATTGCCCAGAACTACTTGGGTCCTGTTGTCGCCCCGTCTACGACTACGCCTAGCATTCTATTCAACCCGGTCGGTACGCAACAACGGTTCGCCGATTTCTACTATCAGCAAGGAACGAACCAAAATCCGATCACAAACCAATACCCTACCGCTCCACAGAATAACTAGCAGGTATCCTCTGGAGGGGCAGCGTACCATGGTTCTCGTCCTAGCGCAACTTTGGATCATTCGGCCACTACCTCTACGTATCCCTCTCTCGGTACAAGTGAGAGCACATCCGCCTCTACTGGAGGACAAGGGAATCTCAACTGGGATGATTGGCTTGATCCCACGGTCTATGGTAACGGCGGAGGTCATGGTCAAATTTGACGAAGGAGCATGTTAAGGGACATGTTGCGGGGAAGATTAAGGGGATACGCATGATGTATCAGGATGGTATTAGGGTTCCTGGGTCTCCTACGATAGGAGTACATGATGCCTCGCTTTGTTTTTTTTCCTTTCTTAGGCGCAACGTCGGCTCTCCCCGTAAGGGTACTCTGAGTCTCTGAACGCCTCCTGCGCTACAGCTGCGCGGCACGGTGTACAATAGGTGCATAGTGTTCACGACTCCGGAGATTTCTAAAGCCGGTAGGCGTGATGTATGGGCCGTTCATATAGCAATGATCATTCGTATTCTACGCTTGCATGAAGGCTAAGCTTTAATATGCCTAGGTGACAGAACACAAACATAATAAGCATAATAATACTAAAGAGCGCCATAAGGGCGATACTCTTCCTAGCTAACTTGGTTAAAGTGACACAAACTATCAGATCAATAGGGGCTGCTTACATAATCGACGTATCATCAGTGGTTGTGGGGCAGTCACGTGCCCCGTGTTTAACTAATGTACATATACCTAGGTACATACATGTATTTATTGCATAATACTGCAGAATCAAGATGGAGAGAATAGTTGTTAGATTAAAAATTCTGTTATCTAGAACAGACAACAGATACAAACGAATATAATTCTACAAACGCACTCTCTAGTGGTGTCACGTGAGTGACACCACAAGAGAGGGTAGTCACATGACGGTCACGTGACTATCTGACAGTATTCAGGCTGCTGGAATTTAGAATGAACATCACGGGTTTCTAATCATCTCAGCCTTCTTTGTTACTAACGAAATCGAAACTACCTAAACCTCCTTAACGAAGCGCAAGGTCGCAACTCTAATAAGTCGGCAATCAATTCGGCAGCAATAGTCTAATGAGATTAGAGCCTAGGATTATTTTTAACACGGCACATTACACGTGGATTTGACAATTAGTTGCATCCGTGTTAAGGTAGTTAAGTGGCGAGATACCGAATACCCTTGAGATGGGCATGGTACGGTACAAGAGAAATGCGTGGCGATCCGCCCTACGATCCCCCCCATATGCACCCCATTCCGTTGATTGGTAGATTGGCTAATCATGATGCGGCGGCTTCTCGACAGTCGATCAAGCTTTCTCAATAGGGTGATCGCATTTTAATACAAGCTCTGTGATTGGTTCATCCGGCTAGCTGTCTAGCTCAAGATTACAAGGATATGACGAGAGCGCGATTCTGTAAATTACATCAACACTCTGACTTCTCCATGAAGAACTCGGGTCTCTCACGCGAATTGGGAAGTATCCCCATTATACTATCTATTTCTCTCCACATTTAACCCGGCAACTGAAGCTCAACACTGCGGTTCTCGTGGTTGTGATGGTCTCTTGACGTCAACGACATGTTGTACTACGCAATTCCGCGTATCATGATGACTTGCAAATATGCTGAGGTTGGCTGAGGAGGTGCGGCCAGAGGCGGGAATAGAAATCCGTCTCTTAAGTACAAGAAGGACCAGTAGACGCGCTCGCTCCAATTTCGGTCTTTTCGTTCTCAGTCTACTCGAAGAAGCTCGTGTCCTTCCTCTCAGATAAATATTTCGTAACAGCCCCTTATGTCATCAGGCATCATGTCAGAGGCAGCGCAGAAAGTGAAAAGTATGGTTAGCGGAGAGAAGGGTCGCAAGGTCGCTGACCTTGATACCGTCACCCAGACGGTGTCGCCCAAGGACAGGATCACCTCCGACTTTGGTGTGAAGATGGGCAATGTCGACGAATGGTTGCGAGTAGTCAACGAAGACAAGACGGGGCCCATGCTTCTAGAGGACTCCTTCTCAAGGGAACGGGTATGTTTCGCTGAGTTTCGCGATCTAATGTGATATTGACTTTTACACGTAGATTCACCGATTCGATCATGAACGTATTCCCGAGCGAGTTGTCCATGCGCGAGGAGCCGGCGCTTTCGGAAATTTCCGCTTATATGAGAGCGCTGAAGACGTAACAATGGCTGGTGTTCTCACCGATACTTCTCGCGAAACGCCCGTCTTTGTTCGCTTTTCTACGGTTCAAGGTTCCCGCGGTAGTGCGGATACGGTTCGCGACGTGCGTGGGTTTGCCGTCAAGTTCTATACACAGGAAGGTAACTGGGATATAGTTGGAAACAACATCCCAGTTTTCTTCATCCAAGATGCGATCAAATTTCCTGATGTTATCCATTCCGTGAAGCCTGAGCCTCACAATGAGGTTCCGCAGGGTCAGTCGGCTCACAACAACTTTTGGGATTTCGTTTTCATGCACACCGAGGCCACCCATATGTTTATGTGGACCATGTCAGATCGAGCAATCCCACGATCTTATCGGATGATGCAAGGTTTCGGAGTTAACACTTTCGTTCTGATTAATAAGAAGGGCGAGCGTCACTTCGTCAAGTTCCACTTTACCCCTGAGCTTGGCGTCCACTCATTGGTCTGGGATGAGGCTTTGAAGATTGCAGGACAGGATCCTGATTTCCATCGCAAGGATTTATGGGAAGCAATAGAGAATGGCGCTTTTCCAAAGTGGAAGTTTGGTATCCAAGTGATTCCAGAAGGTCAGGAAAACAACTTCGACTTCGATATTCTCGATGCAACAAAAGTTTGGCCCGAGGATCTCGTACCCGTCCGATACATTGGTGAGCTCGAGCTCAATCGAAACGTGGACGAGTTCTTCACCCAGACCGAGCAGGTCGCATTCTGCACGTCACACATGGTTCCAGGAATTGCCCACTCAGATGATCCTCTGCTCCAAGGACGTAGCTTCAGTTACTTCGACACACAACTGTCACGTCTCGGGATCAACTGGCAAGAATTACCCATTAACAAACCAGTTTGCCCTGTTATGAACTTTAACCGTGATGGGCAAGGACGACACACTATTAACAAGGGGCAAGTGAACTATTGGCCTAATAGATTCGAAGCGCGACCACCTGCAAAGGTACAAGAGGGCGCTTACCCCGAACCGCCCTTCAACGTGCAGGGTATCAAGGCCAGGACCAAGAGCGCCAAGTTCAGAGAGCACTATAACCAGGCGCAACTATTCTTTAACAGTTTGACAGAGCCGGAAAAGAATCATCTCGCTGCTGCCTTCTCATTCGAATTGGACCACTGTGATGACCCTATCGTATACGAGCGCATGTCACAACGACTTGCCGATATCGACCTAGGCCTTGCTCAGACTGTCGCTGAGTTGGTTGGAGGAACCAAGCCTGAGAAACAGACAAGACCCAACCATGGTAAGAAGGCTAGCAAGATTAGCCAGACCGAGTTCCCACCGTTCAAGCCGACTATTGCCAGCCGACGAATCGCCATCATCATCGCGGACGGATTCGACAACTCCGCCTACAGCGCCGTTAAGGCCGCTGTCCTGGCTTCTAGTGCATTGTCCTTCACTATCGGCACACGACGGTCCGAGGTATTCCCAGCTGGAGCTTCGAAGGCACCTGGTAGCGGCGTCAAGCCAGACCACCATCTCGAAGGTATGCGGTCTACGATGTTCGACGCGGTATTCGTCCCCGGTGGTGCGGAATCCATCAGGACCCTTGCCAAGAACGGACGTGCTCTGCACTGGATCCGTGAGGCATTCGGCCATCTCAAGCCGCTCGGCGGTACAGGTGAAGCCGTCGAGTTGTTTAAGCTTGCCTTCGCTTTGCCCGAGATTCAGGTATCGACGAACGACCAAGCCGTCGAGTCGTACGGTGTTGTGACCATGAGCAAGGTCGCGCCTGAGAGTTTGAAGGAAAGCGTCACGATCGCGAAGGAAGGAGCTGGATTCCTGGAAAAATTCTGGTACCAAATTTCGCAGCATAGAAACTTTGACAGAGAGTTGGCTGGGCTCAATATGCAAGTTGCTTACTAAGCAAAATTGGACAACGGAATGCTAGGGAGATTGACGGTTATCAGGAACGCGTTAATGGATACGAGTAAAAAAACGAAATTGGCTTTTATGCGGAAGCGAAGTTATGAAAAATGTAATGTAACTTTATTTTAAATCAAGTTAATATAATGTAAAAATACGGAAGTGAGCTTTTATCTGGATATTATTGTCTAATCACAGTGCCGTGTCGGAACTTTTTGTTGTGAGACGGCATGTTCTCTGACTTGGACCAGTTCGATAAGTCGGAGCTCGTAGAATAGAGGTAGTTTCCGTGGTAGTTATCCATCCACCTGCGAACATCTTATCAGTAAAGTTGCGCTACTAAGAAAGAACTAGGAGATAGAAAGTAACTTACATGATCCACTTCCCGTCGGGGAGGGTAGTCAGCTAAGTAGCATCGTGTTAAAAGAAGATCGATTTCTTATCAGGGGATGCAAGCACTTACCGCTGGCCCTTCTCTCTTACCGAACCCTAAGGCATTATTCGTTTGGACTGCACTGAGTTAGCTAAGGAACTGTGGAGAACTCTTCTTATAACCTTACCATAGTTCCATGTCCCCTTTACTGTCTTCGAAGTCAAGTGCTCTATATGCTTCTCGGCTTCGTTCTTCATAAACGCATGGTAAGGAGTGTCCTTGTCATCTGGTTTATGGACGATGAACATGTCGATGTGGGGTTGGCCGACGCCATTCCCGTAGTTGTGAACATCTAGTTTCTCTCCAGCGCTGAAACTTCCCAGGTTGCCCTTAGTGGTAAAAATATATGGCGCAAAGTCTTCCTGCTTCGTCTTGATAGAGGCAATCACATAAACTTTACCATCCTTTGGGTCCTTGAACCATTCCTGTAATTTTGCATGAGTTTTGCTTCCCCACTATGTCAAAACATCGAGTCGAGCTGTGAAATTGGAAGTTTAGTTATACGTACCGGAGCCCAGGTCTTCTTAGTGTCCTTCACGCCTGTTTTCACAGTGCTCACAGGGTCCCATTTCTTCAAGTCCTTACTCTTGATAACAGCGAAGGTATCCCCGCTCCATCCAGTGGTATGGACGACATAATAAGTATCGCCGTCTTTGATAATGCTCGGGTCACGGATTAAACCTTGGGCCGGCTTATACGCGTTCATTGCGTACTCCTGGAAGTTAATGCCATTGTCGGAGGTATATATATGAAGGTATGTCTCTTCGTTAGACTTTTGCTCATTTTTGGAGGTGAACGTAGCGAACACATAGGACGCCTTAACTGCCCTGGGAACTATGTCGACTTCATTAGACTCATGGCGGGGTTGATGCTGCAGGGCTGCAGCAGCTACGCTGCTAGCGAACGTGAAAAGGGAAAGGAACTTCATTTTCGAATTTGCTGTCTACAGCTCACGATGTGTTTAGGTTGTCACATTTCATCTTCATCTTAATATATAATACCCAAATGCATATACGTCATAAGGAATTACTCAAAATTATTGAGATGGATGTTAGTGGGGGGTTCCTTCAGCTTGAGGATGCTGCCGATCTAACCCACAGCGGCCTTCTACGGTACCGTATAAGAGGTGTTAGGGCTGCTGGGTCTTGTAAGTAACCCCACCTAGCGACCTGATGGAATAGCCTAAAGGATTGATAGTCCTAAATTTATTAGTGAGGTTTCCAAGAATAGAATCGAGGCAACAGCCAAGCCTTTAAACAAATCTTAAAGCCTTCAGCGGGCTCTGATTCTAAGTTCACCAGTTTACCATATTTCTATGTAATAGAAATATCCATTATTATGAACTGTTCTTTTGTTAGCCACACATGTAGTATTAATGGGCATAGGAGGAGGCAGCACTTACCTAATGCTAGCGGATATGTTTAACTCTAATTCATTATTTTTAGCCAATAGAAATCATTCAATTCGAGTCAGATCGCCAAAAATGGTAACATAAATAGGGGCCGAAGTCCACTACCCGATGATGATCTGCCTCGTTCGTTCAAGGGCCTTAAAGAAGGTAGGAAACAGATGTGTAATATCATCTTAAAATAATGACGTTTACAGTGGCGCTTAGAGCTAAATCTAACCTATCTAATGTTGTCTCGTGATGCACATTTGGGTTACTATTTGGAAAATATGCCGAGTATAAATATGTTTTTTTTGGTCTATAGAGATTGGCTACGGCGCATATACGCACTACTACTTAGAACCTGGCAGCCTGGTAAGCGCCCAAAACTCCTCATACCAACTAGAAAATGCCGCTAAGGCACTACCTAGATAGCGATTTCGCTATTGCATTCCATCCCCATAGGTACCTTCATAATCCAGTATATGAGCAGAACGAAGAAGAAATAAAAGAGGAAACAAGAACTCACCCAAGCTGTCCGTCATTCTCACGCTCGGGACCACCCACCTCAGCCCAAATCTTCTCCATGTTGAGGCGATGCTTGCTTTTCGGTTTGGCCTCTCAGTAGCACCCAGCAATTGGACCTTTCTTTCCAAGGAAATTGCACAATTGCTTTGATTGGAAGGACCCGACCTTGGGTTGCTCGAGCCGCGCATAGATGTCGCGATAAAATTGGGCTACGGTCAGGCCTGGTGTCTGGAGATACGCGTTGATTTTCTTACGAATCTCATTACACATGTCCTACACCGGGCAATTAAACGCTGTTGATGTCTATCGCAGAGATTAATGATGTTGTCGAATTGTTGGCGGCGCTGTAGATGCAGTGGTCTTCTACCGCTTTTTCGCATTAGGCATATTGAGACCAGCGATCTTGCGCCGCTTGAACCAAGCTTTAAGCATTCCTGTAAACGCAGCTAAACTCTTGCTCCATGGATCTGGATGGGAAGGTGTTGAAACTATTAGGATTGCTACCAATAGCCCTGCAGAACTTGCCTTTCTTCATGACGCCGTTATCTGGGAGCTTATTAATATTTCCCTAAAGTTGGTTGCATGTCAAGTCAATAGGTATCGAACTCCCTGGTTGAGATCCATGATATCGAGGTTTTGCTTGTAGCCGCCCGCGATCTCGTCGTCCAGCGACTTACTCCTACTAGCTACAATTTGGTTAACAATTGGGCTACGTAGGTTCTGAGTACATATTTCTATTTTACCACTGTGAGAGCTGGTCAACATGATGGAATTACTGAGTAACTTCGTTATTATGAGACAATAAGACCTAGAAAACGCGTCTGGAAGACCGCGACAGTCAGCGGGCCTAGCGCAGTGGTTCCATACGCTGAACTGGACCGTGCTCCTGCACTAATGGCACGCTAATCTACCTGCAGCCCCAGATCCCAGGAGGTACCTAATAGTTCCCTAGAAATTCACTAAACCCCGAGCTTGTTTTTTTTCACTCCAAAACACTGTTGAAACAAAAACTCCCATGTTCAAGCTGATTCACAGAATCACCAGAATTCTATATTGACAAATAGAAATACCAAACATGAAACCCAGACGCACTATCTCGACCTGTCGAGTCCCATTGCCTCATTATCATTCGCTCGATAGTCTATAAAGGGTCTTGAAATCTATTTCCGTAGGCGGCGGTTTTGCTCAGCCTGACGCTTCTTCATCTTCATGCGGTAGTCAAGAGCGCGCTTGCGGGCGGCAGGGGACTGAGTGAATGCTGCGGATCCACCAAATGGCCCGGCAATTGCGTTGTTCCTAACTCGCACGATGCAAACGTTGTCGGCGCCTCCGACGGAACCCTCGCAAGTCATGCCAGCGGGCATTTGTACAGTCAAAGGGAAATCGGTGTTGGTAGCCAGCGACAATCCACCCAGGAAACTCGAGCCGGGCACGTCTTGCGTAACCTCGGCAGTCTTGAACGCCGACGCATCCGTACCACCAGAGGTTCCGTCAACTGCGGCCTCTATCGGTCCGGCACCATCCTGGTTGATTTGTCGGAATGTCATGGTAATTGAGCCGTCATCCGAGCAGGTAGGCAAGCCCGATGTTGCGCCATTACCGGCGGTGGCAGCGACCGAGGTTTCTGCGGCCGTCTCGCTCTTCGTGCCTGCGTTCTTCCCGCCACCAGCAAGACCCGAAAACAAGTCTCCGAGTCCGCGGATAAAAGACTTGCTCCTCCGCTGAGGTATGTTGGCCGGGATGTTGTCTTCTTGGCCGACGGAATCAGCCGAGCCGTTGTTGGTGGGAGCGGCTTGGCCGCCCATGAAGTTCTGTATCATGACAGCGGCATCAATAGGACCGTTGCCTTGAGTTCGACCAAGAGGAGTGGCTTTTCCGCTGCTGATCTCACGATCTCTGATGATAGCAGTATCAGCTTGGGAGCCACATGAATTGCTGCTGCAATCTCGCGGAGTTCCGTCAGCAACTAAAAGTTTCTGTTAGCAAAGTAGTCCTCAAGTGCCAAGATTTTTCTTCACGAACCACTAAGTCCCGGCATCTCCACACCATTTGCTCCTTTGATGGATGTTACCAGACCATGGCCAGAAACAACGGCCAGAAGGCCAGAGGTAGCGATGAGTGAGTAGCGCATCCTGGCGGCTATAATTAACTGTGGTTGATAGATAGAAATAATGCTAAGGAATATGCCACCGGGGCTATCAGAAGAAAAGGAGATGGAGATGAAATGAGGTTAAATGTGAAGTGAAAGCTCTGCTTGATGCTGACGAAAAAAAAGAGTCGTTTAACGGCCGTTGCTCTCGAGTCTTATATACACAATCTTGAGCGAAGTAAATTCTATCAGCCCAAAGCCGACTTGCCTCCTAAACTCAGGTATTCTAGCCATTTCGTCGACGTCGAGCCAATCGCTTTCAATTGTGTGCAATACTCATCACCGCATCCGATGTTTTCGAAACGGTGGCCAAAACACAGCGTAGCTGTTGCGCAGCCAATCGCATTTAACGATGCGAGCTTCCCCACGTTTCGGGGCTTTACCGACGATCATGTCCCTAGCTTCAAAATGGATACCCTCTTAGTAAAGTAGTGCTTAGCCACGATTTTGAAGTTCTCCCGTTTCGAATTCTGGGTCCCAGTGCATTTGGAAGTCACTGCAAGAACACGCGATAACATGATATCGCACTGCTTCTTTGGTTGACCTTTTCGGCACAGAACTAACCGCCAAGCCCCTACAGATTCTAAGGTGACATCTCCAACCACACTGCTGCATCATGTTTCTGAAGACGACCTCCTGGTTAGATCTAGCCAGAAAGGCCATCTCCGAGGCCACATCTACAACTCGCCGAGTATCAGGCGCTAGCCTTATGACATGAACATCATTCTTAAATCTTATCCTACAGCGTTCTAATATCAGTTATCACATACCAAAGAAAGGACATTGTCATGTAAATGTTACCAATATTGTTGTCAGGTTAAAGCTGGCGTGTTTGCAATGATCTTCCGCCACCGACCTGACGAACTGCACCATAGCTCGAACTGGCCCCCAGCTACCGCCTGCCAAGACCATGGTGAGGCTCCCGTCGAGGCGCAGCAACAGGGGCTCAAACGTCCCCTGGGAAAATCCCTATCCGCCAATCGGCAGGCTTGCGATCTTGTTTGGCATACCGCATCGAGCCCCCCTTTTGAGACCCTGTTTGCGAAAACGCTATGCATGTTCGACTGAAGGCCCTGACGATCCCATCGAAAGCGGAATACACCATACGCATGAATGATGCGCGGTTAACGGCGCAGTGGCGTAAATCTGGGGCGTGCTACCCATGAGCAGATCTGAGTAGATCTCCTCACATCTCCGAGGATCATTCTTAGGTCTTGAGTTGCTACCTAGTTACTAGTAATACTGATATCGAGTTTACTAAAGTACTTGGCGCCGTCTCAGAATGCGTACGGGATCATTTCACACCGAGCGAAGTGACATAAAGTCGTGTAGGGAATATATGAAATTACAACTTCGCAAATAACCGCGACCAATCGCGATAGATACTATATCCAATTCCCAATGATCACTTCCCAAAGACTACCCTCCACCTATAAAACCAAAACTCTATCATCGTCTGCACGTTGCCCCTTAATCCCGACGACACCAGCCTGAAAAGCAGAAGGCCTATAGACACACTCAACCAAGCAAGAACCCGTCGTTTTCTGTAAGCCTGCATGCCACAATACACCAACTGGGCGTTGTCAGGTAACACCTACTTGAAGATAAAGACCTTACAATCATACACATGAACCTCCGACACGAATCGAAGAGTCTCCATGGAACGGCACCATCCAGTAAAGTCCGTAGCGATCTAAAATACACTCTCGTTTCACTCTTCTTGTTGGGCATGCTGTTCTTGAGCTTGCCTAAGTCGCTGAGCTATTTGTGCCACTCTGTGAACCCACTCATCACGCTGCGGCCCAGGGGGCGGAGCAGCGTCAAGAGCAGCATTAACTTCGGGGTCATGTAGTGGTGGCGGTCTGGGTGCCGGAGATATATCTGGTCTACCGCCTCTCCTAGCCGCAGCCACCCGAGACCTTATCTCTTCTTGAAGAGTATTCTGTCGTCTCAGTTCATATAGCTGTTGCCTTCTACTCTCTTTATCCTCATCCCACATCTTCCGAAAGGCTTCTTGATATTGAATTAGAGTGCTCAAATACGTGCCCAGTTGAACAAGTTGCGCCAGGAGGAACAATCCCAGACAGATAGTTATAATTGTGGATGTCCACCAGAAGAGCTTTCTACCTGTGTTGTATTTAATATCGTCGAGCTGCGCGCATATTATGTCAGATCTCTCTCCAGACAAATCATGCTTTCGCATTCCACTCACTGTGTGTTGAATATGGTTTGCGAATCCTACACCGCCCCGTACTGAAGCTGCGAAATTATCCATAAAACTCCTCCCATCCTGCACTAGCCCTTGTGCGGCAGCTTCGATCTCAACTGAATCCATTTGCTTGTCTTCTTCACAGAATCCGAATCTCGTCCCACATATAGTGAGTAGTATACAATAGCAAAGTATCGGTTAATACTGACTCTGTCTCAAAGTATAGTAACTCAATGTGATAATTATTTGTGTTTGTCCTTTAGGGAGGAGAAAGGAAGTACCCTTAATAACGGCTTTGTGCTTGTTGATTTAAATATTGCTCTAACAAAGACGCGGGCTAACCCCTTTACTAGGTATTTCCGCAGAAGTTATAATCCGTTTTCAGAAAGGATAGACCAAAATCGGCTTAGGTCAATGAGGTAAATAATATTGTCAAAGATGAAGCATTCATCTTTCAATATAAAGCATTATATTATATGTTAGAAATGGGTTAACTATATATTAATCCGTATTGTAAGCATTGTATATTACCCATTCAGGTACGTTAGACGCACAACGCTGCTAGTAAACCAAAACACCCCCATTTCTGAAAACGGAGTAGTTGAGTAACCCCTTTGTGTTCGCGCACGTGGTTGCGATTGCAACAAAAATTCTTAGTAAAAACCATTGCGCCGACTCCTCATAATATCGACTACATGAAATCTTGCCGAGAATAACTAATACTGGGAACAACGCTACGTCAATCTCAATGTCGAGTTAAAATGATGAAGTCTTATGGTATGGTCTCATATTAAAAGGGGCAATTTGAGAGGGCATTGACATATTCATTCTTGCTAGGTTAGGTACTTATTTACTTCCCCATATCGACTACCCCCTTTATACGTAGTATGCTATTTCAACTAGCCCTCCAACAAGATGGTGAATCCAAGTCGAATTCGAAGAACCTGCGCCATAGTTCCATAACCGATAACAGAGAAATTGGGTTGTAGTACCACACAACAGCCAAGTCTTTGGGTTTGGGGTGAAGGTAAGTATGTCGTGAGGAGGCAGGCCCTTGGAAAGCGTCTACGGTATAGACAAAATGTGCGCCTTTCTAGTGCTATATGCTAGGGACATCGGGTGCGAACCCTAGTTTGCGAAACTTGGGGAGTCACCCCATTTACGGATCAGCGATGTAAATTGATCACATTTCCCTTGATCATCAGGGCGTGTGAAGTCCCCGCTGTCCCTATTGGTAGGTTGCTTAGTCGCTTTGCTGTAAGCATATGTGACGAACTCGGATGCCGAAGACGGAGCTCCGGCTCCTTCTCGAAGCTTTCTGAAAACTGTTTGGATTTCTTCTGCTTGGGACTTCATTGTGGCGACCGAGTCCTCGACTTGTTGATCATCATAGACGTGGCCACCAGTCTGGAGGCCGGCGGTACTATCAGCTATTACTGAGTCCAAAAGAAGCTGAGCTCCTAGTTCAGCGTCTGTAAGTTCAGTCTTTGTAGCCTTCTCGAAGAATTCCTGCACATTTCTCGCGATATCGTCGCCTTTCTTCTGTCTCGAGTTCACGTAGCGATTGAGTTTATCAGCGTGCATGAGTGGTGTGATTATATGCGCTTTCTGAGACTGTTTTTCTACATCCATGGGGATGGCACCGTAAAGCTCCATCTTTCGCTGGATAATGTCAAGAAGAGTGTTTCCCTTCATCTTACTAATCTCTTTGTTTTGGACAGGACGGACCTCCGCATTTCCCAGGCTCACTGTCGGCCGTGAATTTAATGTACTGGCCACATGTGTGAGCGCATTGAGGAGAGTCTCGTGGTGATAGACTAGCATCCGGATGCGTTCTAGTAGGAGATGGAGGCGTTCATTCATGAAACGAAGCATGGAAGATGTCTAAATCAAGTCAGTCTCAAACATAAGCTGTGCTGGATCAATGAATGCTTACGTAGACATAAACGACTGCATCCCGTCCACCTTCGCGTTCAGAGTATGTCTCGATAAGTTTTAAGATAGGGTTGAGGAATTCTTTCTCAACCACCATATGAGCGAGAGGTACCATTTCATCCCATAAAGACTGTATCTCGGCATATACTGCTTCACGCTCTTCACTGGTAGATCGAGCATTGCTAAATGTGTATGGTGCACGTTTGCTGTAAGCGAGAGACGCTTCTAGGAAAACCGTGTCCAAAGACGCTCGGCATTTGGTGGCTAATGACAACACAATCCTACTGTATGGTTAGGAGTTATATGAAGATGCGACACTGGAAGTAACTTAACTGGCTAGCATAACGTCTGGTTGTATTGAGGACTGAATCACCCTCGATGGCGTCGTGACTCAGTTCATTATGCAATGCATTTAGTTTAGTGAAGATATAATCATATGACGGAAGTGTCGATTCGAGAACTTGCTCCAAGGCAATGATTTGGGGATTCTTGTTATGGACATTGCCGCCTGCCTTCTTTTCATCAGGCTTGGCTTGGGCCACGACTTCGAGTTGAGTTCTGTGACGATTGACTTTATCTTCTACCAGGCGAATCTTTAAACCAGTTAGTATCAGAACAGCTCGTAACAATTTAACGTATGGTGTACCTCATTCTTGAGCATCTTTTTTCTTAGAGACATTGTGGAAATCTTCTGCTCGACAGCAGAAGTCCTGCTTTCAGTCTCCGGAGACTGCTGGATAGTAGCAACACTGCGACGGACATAGTCCCTATACTTCACTAGAAGCTTCTCCAGGATATTGTTGTATTGAATTATGTCGTGAATAGCAGCCTTGACTGTGTTATCATCGATAGTCCTCTGACTAGGTGTGGGAAGCATCTGAGAGAAAATGCTCGATCCTTCATGGGTTTGGCTGAGTTCTTGGTTCCGATTTGTCGAATGAAACTTGGCTAGACTGAAACATACGCGTCAACACTGTCCGTATCAAATGAAGATGAACCAGCATACTATTTCAACTCATCGTTAGATAAGATATTGAGAGGGCCGCTGGACTCCATCATCGTCACTAAGCGGGTCCAATCCGAACTCAACTCATCACAGATAAAGGACTTGAATAAATCCTTTTGGTCTTCAGTTGTAGCGTTGATAGCCTCACACACCTGATTGAGGAGACGCATCTCAGCCTCAGACAGAGACCGTTGACTGGCCATCTTGAAAGATGACACGTATATTCAGGGGAGTACTCAACCCCGTGAAGGCCTGGAAAGGCGTCCGTGCTACCTATAGGAAGCCAGGCGGTCAGTTTTACTTATAGCTAGACTGAACAGTATAAACGACAATAAGAATCATGGATCAGAGAAGGGTATATAAATATGAAAGTCTAGCGAGAGAGTGGAAACCCCTACTCAGAAATATGCATATCGGTCGACTGACTGAGCTGCTTGACTCTCATATAATTAATGTTTGACTAATAGAATAAGATTGATTTTTTTTTTTAAAAAAAAAAGGGAAGAGAGGGGGCGGGGGAGGCGCAATTCTGAAGAAGACGGTGTTGGTGATTATGTTGGTGATTAAGCAAGTACCTAAGCGGCAGCAACAGGCCGGAAAGAACTCGGCGGCAGGTTACGGACCAGTTGCAGCAAGAATCAGTGGTGGAGGCGATCCGTACGGGTCACGACGTACCTGCTGTATAATAGTTTAGACGATGTAGAAGATCATAATGGAATCCCGACTCTCGAGTTCATTAAATTTTCATCTGTTGAAAGGAGGCCAAGCTAGGAATTAGACAAGTTCAGCCGAGTGTGGCGAGTAGTATGAAGCGTTAAAGGGCGATGTACGACCAGTTTGACCGCCTTGTAGACAGTTTACAGAGACTGCAGCCCAGTAGGGCCTATGGACTTCCTGCCACACCTGCTGCTTCAGGCTAGGCTACTGTAGAGAAAATTCGCTTAGTTTTTCTGTATAGGCTGATCCAGTCCGATAGATTCATCCTACGATACCTTCGAAATGGTCTTGTATCTTCAATGTTAGTAGGTACCTACATGTAAAAGTGAACGCGGAATCTTATCGGTTTGTTTATTAAAGAATTAATTACGTAGAGTGAGCCCGTAATGTGCATAGTAGCTTTTTTGTGCATATTATGCTACCCTTAATTCGTTAAAGTTAGCAGAATATTTATTTATTAGAAAGCTATTTAGATAGTCCCATTTTAAATGCATATGAGGGATGTCATATTCACTTAAAAGAGTGAGATAAAAGGTGGGGGGAAGGTACGGCAAAAATGGGAAGTGCGACACACTGTGAGTCGAGGGGAACCTAGAACCTTTGCTAATACAACCCCAATAATTTAGTTGTCTAGGTACATACCTACCTATGTAACTATGTAGGTAAGCTTGTTCAAGTTCTCTCCATTGTAATCTCAATTTTATTCGAGAGGTGATGATTTGTGGCGATGGAAGTCTCGATGATAGACGGCTTGGCGGTACATGTAGGTAAGGGATCTCTGTCGAGAGCAGCAAGCGTCCGCGGACAGCTTAGACCTGCAGCAACTTGCAGATGCAGAATCATACTTGCATGCGCCGGTAGTCGCAAACTAATATTGCGATCACAACCACAGCTCCCTTAAAAAAGGAATAAATGGATTTCCTAAAAATATCTAATCTACAAGCATCGTCAGCTGCTGGTATGATCGGGATCTCTTGTGATGCCAACTACACAAAAGCCTCGGCAGGGCTGGCACGGTTGCCATGCGCCATGGTTCGAGAAAAGGCGGAAGCGTGTTGCACAATATCTGCTAGGGAGAACGAGGGCACGTGGAAGCCACGATGCTTCATCATGGTAGTGCTATCGGGACTACGCGGAGTCCTTGAGGTTTAGGCATGAAGAGGTACATGTATGGATTGAGATATGATTCTAACTCTGCCGCGTCGACGGCCAGCCATTACGGCTCGCACCGCCCGCGCTTGTCTTATACGCTGTGTTTGCAAGCGATGCACCCTGAATGGCCAGACTCAAAAGGGCTGTACCACCCGTCATTCCAGCGGTCAACTAATCTTTTCCCAGAATGGAATGTCGGCACCTCAGTCTCGACTCTTTCATCATTGCTTCACAGGTTGTCTGGCGACCTGTCGTCTGCATTGTTTCATTTTCTTGAGATAACGAATCTAGAATTTGGGAGAGCTCCCAAATACCATTAGGTACTTGATGTGAGATCACAGTATCTTTTCTTTCTGTGCCGGAGCGTCCAAGGATGCCATTGGACACCGGCCACGCGTTTGCATGCACCTGTGCCTGCGCCGTCCCGCTCCCGCTTGACGTCCCTGTCGCTATGTTATAAGTGACAGCAGCCGAACGTACCGACGTCTCAAACATCATTCAAGGGGTACAGATTGGAATTGGGCAGTACTGCCGTGCTTTGGGCTACTTTTTTGTTTGTGCTTCTCAAATCGTCCCCCATTCTCCTCGTCGCTGTTGCACGTCACCAGGGCCCGCTTGGTCGCCCACTGGGACAGACGTGTGAGACAGAGAGTATAGGGCCGTATTTTCAATGGATCAGCATAGCTCCTGTTCGACCTCGATATTCATATGCTTATTCAGGTAGGTATTTCGGAGGCCATGCAATCATGGCTCCGCTATGTGTTCTTCCGTGGAAACACTCGTGACTTAGGTAGGTTTGGGTCATCCACGCCGACCACCCGTTTCCCAAGTCACTGCAGTATTTCATGAAGACGAATATAAATATAGTGTATCCTCCCAGGTAATGATGTCCCAATTTCTCTATTTCTTCAATATCTCGGCCTCCCAAGCTCTATCTCCTCACCACATGTCACTATATCCTGCTATAAATCCGTGTTCCATCCCAGAGCAAACAACATCATGGTTTCCCTTATCCAGCAGTTGTGCAGGGGTCTGCAAGAGCCGGCAACGATTAAGAGATACCGGGATGTCGGGATAGGTTTTATATTTATTGTGCTCACCGAGCTCCTTATTGTTCCCGTCCAGATCGCACTCGATCTTCACTCTATCAACTTCCCAGCCTCCATCCTGGTAATGATTCTGTTTGCCCTCGTCATGATAGTTGCAAACTACATTCATGAAGGGACTGCACAAATATACACAAAGTATCTACATGGACCGGCCGATTTCCTTGGCCGTCACATGTCATTCGGTTTCGTAGCATCATTCGTGATGCTCAACAGAGATCACATATCCGATGCCATTGACGTCCTTAAAATTGCCGGGGCGTTCCGTAAGCAAACAAGCAAGCATCAGCCGTCTACACCACTTGACTGACCTTGAAATAGTAATAACTACTCTCATTGGCTACGTATGCACATACTCGCTTGCCCTAGGCAGCTTCAATATAGAGAAACGATTCCGGGGGCGACGAACGAAAGCTAATGACCTCGAAGGAGGTAACAAATCCTGGCCTAGTCCTTCCGCAGCTTGGCCAGCTCCGCCAGTGGAGAGATCTCCCGATCGTTTATCTCAGCTATCTCGTATAAGCGTAGTTCTCTGGAAGAGCGGATCTTTTACATCGATTGAATCGGCAGAAAGGGGTTCATCTTCGCAATTAGGAGATGACTTCATCCGTTCAGCCCCATTATGGATATGCATTTTCCTTATTGCCGTAGTCGGAATCCCGGTATGTTTCGCGACGCATTACGAGGCACCATTTGAAGCACTATGCTTTGTGGCCTTCTGGATGCTCTCTGTGCAGTTCCAGAGGTCACTGAAAGCTTCTTGTGGCCTTCTACGGTTTCCACGACTAAGGTCGACCCTGGTCATTCTCTCGAATCCAGTGCTGGTTACCTTCGGTCTCGGAACAGCCTACCTTTGGATTAAGACAGCTTGTACGGGACGGAGCATCGTCACCGTTATCTCGGAGTTCCGTGCTCACAATAACCTGGCGGAAAGCATAATGGCCATCAAGAAGGGGCACGACTTCAGGAGTCAGATTGGTGCGGGTGACCTAACCAGTCCTATCCTAGATGCTGGCATCGTTTGTTTGGGATTCAAGATGTTCGAATATCGAAAAGAGCTTTGGGAGAGCTTCGCCACAATGCTTACTACGTGTTCGATTCTCGCCGTCTTGAACGTCTTTCTCAACGTTCTTATCGCTCGCGCATTGCGATTACGACCGGCCGACTCTCTTGCCTTTGCGGCCCGATCCGTCACGATTGCCATCGGAATACCCACGATGCAAAATCTAGACGGTTCTACCACACTCATGAGCGTTCTTGTGATATTTGGTGGAATTATCTTCCAAATGACGGGGGACTGGCTATTTTCGCTTCTTCACATCAATGACCGAAACTGCCAGCAGAAATCAGGCGGTTGTGGTATCACGGAGAAAGGCGGGGGGCCTGACAAAGCATCGCAGGAGAGCGGCGGTGCCGATAATGCGGTCATAGCAGCAGGTGTAACGGTGGGGATAAATGCGGCGGCAATGGGCACGGCGTTTCTAATCGAGCGGGACTCGAGGTCTACTGTGTATTCCGCATTGTCAATGACGGTGTTTGGGGCTATAACGGTGGTACTTACGACGCCCCCCAGTGTCTCGGAGATTATTATTGCTCTAGCATCGAGATGAAGCGTGTGCTATGGGCTAGGAGTTCCGGTTAGAAGTTATGATGATAAATGATTTTATGAGGCCATTTGACGTTGCATATGAACTTCGGGCATAGCGAATGATACCACCTCGTATTGTTGGGATAGATATGGGTAGCAGATCAGGAGCGCACTCCGGCGGTATTTGTCTCAGCTGGCTTTTATGGATTAAAGTTGGCTATTCTTATCATTCAGCTTCTAGACTTATTTCCCTTGTCATGTCATGCATCGTCATCGTCCTCCTAAGGTGATCGTGATTGTCGAACCGAACTTTCCCATGTTGTAAGATGGGAAATTGGAAATTCTCCATTTTATCCTGTTGTACGACGGTGCTAGCAACCTAGACCTCAACGCGTCAGGGGGATCGCGATCATAAAACGGAAATTCACCTACTAGATCGTGATCTAGAATATCCGCCTAGTACGAGGAAGAGTTTCTAACCGCCGTATCGTCGATCCCGCCGCGCACAAATATGCCTAATCTCCAGCTCCTACGAAACGTCGCACGGCAACGGGCCGTCTCGTAGATAGGCTTCTTCTAGATGTTCATCTTTATTCCTTCAATGTCCGAACATGTTGTTATAGTATGTTATTCCTATATATTGATTCAGCGGACGATTCGCCTCACTGGATCGTGATTTTGTAGATGGGGTAGTCAGGCATGCCCTGAAAGTGTAAAGGACGGATTTCTATTTTCTCTGGCTGCGCGGTTAGAAAGGGGGGTTCATAAGGTTACTCACGCAAGTTTGGTGTACGCCATCGTGAATTGGAAAGAAGCTATGCTATGGAAGAGATTTGCCAATGCCTGAATGCCTGAGGCTTCGTTAAGTCTTTAATATATTCAAATACTCACACTTTATGTCACTCCGTCTCGTATTATTTCATTTTTTTTCGAGTGATTCTATAGACTTCGTCAAGTCAGGCTTATCCTAGGGTGAACTGCGGGGTATATCTCTACATGTGTAGTAAGGCTGCGTCACTTTGAGTGTCTATCGTGAGAGCTACATGGATGGATGACTACTTCCTTTGATATGTGAGGCCGAGCTATACGGGAAGTCTGTTCTAGTCCGAGCGGATATCCGAGCCGGATGTTGAAAAGAGGGCATCGTGTAATACTAAGTTCTGGCGGTGTAGATTTATTTTTTTTTAAAAAAATAATAGAGGTTATGATACCCTTTGATGGCTGACACGGTGTATACGAAAGACACTGAAATAATCTTGGTATATACTTAGTCCTAATGCTGGCCTGACGTTCAAGCCTGATCGAATTCAGAAGCGGAAAGCAGGCGGGATTTATTGGTATACGAAGAGGGCTTAGGTGTTCTCACAGCCTCTCGGCATTCTAAACTGAGAAATGAAAATGCCGTATAGTTACATAGCCGGGATGCGTAGCTCGCCCCAGTGCTGGATATAGTCTCAGCGAAGGCTATGGATCTCCTTTTCCGATGTATATCAAATCTACACTAATCTTTCGATCAAGTGTAGGCCACTTGCCGTCTCTACCACACCGCTCATCTGACCAGGCTGCAATGCAAAGGCGGCTTCCTCGAACTCCTTCTGCATATCTCCCTTGCCAAAATATCCAAGGTCCCCTCTCTTCCTAGCTGAGCTACAGTCGCTCTCGCTCATAGCGAGCTCGCCTAGAGTTATAGCACCACTCTTGATCTTTTGCTCGTGACCCTTAATGATAGCCATAGCTTCCTCCTTGGTTCGGGTAATCTCGTTCTCGCGCCAGCTCGCAGGTCGTCGGCTGTCGCGATGCTTGACAAGTAGATGGGCGGCGCGGATCTTGCCCTCGGGGCGGCTGGTGGAAGAAATCTGGGTGGCGGAGTGGTGGGTGGCCATGTACTTCTTCAATTTCTCGGTGTCGGTGCCGTTAGGCGGCTCCCAGCGTGAGATCTTCTCGATAGAATTGAAGTAGTACGGGAGGTTTTTGGAGTTGCTGTGGCGCACCTCCCAATTGGGCGGAAGTCCAGAGTCATCCTAGCAGGGACAAGTGTTAGTGACGATGGTGGTACAATGATGAGATAAATCAAGTGAGAAGATTCGTAGCCTCGACCGCACCGAGAACATATGTGATTGCTTACCATGTTGTATTATATGGTACGCAACGACGATTACTACGCTACTGATGAATAGCTCTTATGCTTTATTCATAAGAGTTTGCGCAGGCTTGATGCCGGAGTTTGACTACGATTCGTTGTAGAAATTGTCCCAAATGAAGGGATAGGTGCGTTGTTGTTTACTGTGATGAGCTTGATAAAGCTTAGCTCAAATTCTAGAATCCGTTTGATTGAATGACGCAAGAAACTAGAAGATTGTTTTCCCAGTGAATTTGATGATTTCAGCTTTCTTTTTCTTCCTATGGCGTTGGAAAAGCCAATGATGAGTATGATGTTGTTGATGCAGTGAAAGCTTCTTGCAGAGGAATTGGAGCATTGAAAATGCCAAGGTAGGTACTGTACCTGACCTCAAGTGGGGACGTTAGGTAAGAGCGATCACGAGGGTGCTGTCCGTTGAGCGGGGCAACCTGACAGCGGAAGGAGATGAAACGCGGGGTGGTCATTGACTGTACTTTCCTGAAGTACATACATGTATGTATACTGTGTTTGTTCCGTTCATATTCACACGTGTACAATACCGTACATGCAGGTAAATGGACATTATTAGTCATACTGTCTCTTAAAGAGTTAGCGCAATGCCAAGCCATGACTACCCGCAATTTAGAATCTAGAATGAACTAATTCTAGCTCAACTTTTACAAAAGTAGCTAGCGACTTTTCCATCTTTCTTCTACCACAATCAACGCCTAGCACCATCTCATGCCAGTTTGATATTTCAATTTATAAACCTCGCGTCAAAGAACTATTGTTCGGTAAAGACTCCCTTCACACATTTCTAATTAATAAAACAAGCAACATTCCATTAAAACCATAATTCTCATCTACTGGTGTTATTAACACACCTCAGAACCTTTTATATCGGTGGCAACTCGCGGTCGCTTCATCAAGAATCAAGCATAACTACAACATCGCCAAAGTATCATCATGTCGTCGCCAACCCCAAGCCACGAAGGCGGCGACGCGTCCAAAAACAACCAGGAGCAAATCACATTCCGCTTCTGCTCTGAATGTTCTAACATGCTGTATCCCAAGGAAGATGAGGATGCCCACAAGCTCATGTTCACATGCCGTACGTGTCAGTACACTGAGGAAGCCACCTCTTCCTGCGTTTACCGTAATGTTATGAATAACGCGGCTGGCGAGACGGCTGGTGTCACCCAAGACGTTGGATCGGACCCTACGGTTCGTAGTCAAGTTTCTTCTAATCACCCTTCCCTCTGTGCCTCTACTTCTACCCCTACGCCTGCTTCTGCCGATAATAGCCTGGCTGTCTGTCTGAGATGTGGTGTGACCCTTCTCCACTGTGATCGGTGTAAAGATCCAGCATCAGTCGAGGAATACAATCATTTTGTCGTGCACAATCCGGATTACGCTCTCACGAGAACCCTGGACAGTATACGGTTCGCAGCTTGTTGGAACGCTCAAGACGATGAGGGAAAAGCTGCTTGGGCCGACAAATTCGCTTCATGTGGAGAATCAACTGCGTCAGACCTACTACAGGACACCCTCTCTTCTATTCTTCTCATGGACGACCCTTTCATGTTCTCGGATGCAGACCCTCCCGAGGCGCTTGAGGAACCCCCGGAGTACGACGACATATCGATGTCTTATGATGGCAGCTCAACACCCTTTGGCACCGTTATTGCACCTGAAGAGACGGCAGTATACGTATGAGAACCAAAAAAAATCTACCATACAACAATTCCTCGACTGGACATAATCATTTGTCTAAATCCCCATAGTTCCATTCATCACATTTTGTTGCCATCAGACAGACAGCCGGGTGGAGGCACAAGGAAAAGATCGTTTAAGATCTTCGAACAATAGGCACCTAGCTTTGGGGAAGATACATTGCGTGTACTCTCTTGTTGAGCCTGGGGCTGACTTGTCTTTCCGGCATTTAGCTCCCACGATCCAACAAGACTTGTCCTGTGTGCAAGCATGAAGAGGCCGTGTACTTCCAATCCCAACAGCGAAGCGCAGAGACCGGAATGGTATGTGTCCCCTTGTATTGGATGGCCCAGGAGTGGAAATCGGGTATCTAACTCGTCATCGACAGAAACTCTTCTACGTATGTTGCGAATGTGGTCACATTTTCCAGTGATCGTGATTCGACGGGTGATTACAGCAAGGGTCGGTTGCAAAAACGTATGCAGGGACTTTTAATGTGACCATTGAGGTCATCGAGGGGTTTTGCATAGGCTCGGCGTTTTGGAACGGTTCCCCAAGGGCCAGCAAGGAGACAGTTTCCTAGCAAGGAATTCGGCATTTTCATTTGGGGAACAGTAGCAAAGTCAATATAATCTTTCACATCACGAAGTAACATCTCCACGTAATACTTGTCTGATCCATCGTGCACCCATCGCTAAGTCTATGACGATCGACGCGGCTAGAACAGAATCGTATCACGAGCACAGGCGAGAGCTACGATCGAGAACACGGTGTGGTACTTTTTGATTTTGTATATTCGATCGTGAGAAGAGTCGACGATCCTAAAAATCGCGCGCAGCCTAATTGCTGGGATGCTGATACGCCTGGCCAACGCCTACTATATGCGCGCTTAATATAGTACAAGATTGGTACAACATGCAACCAACATGTTGATGCTCATCTATCCGCCGATGCATCGTGGGATTCAAGGACTCTTATAGTTGGCACCAGGAAAGTTCCTCCAATGCTGTCCGCACCTTTATAACTTGCAGATTCCTATATTTTTATATCTCTCCACTACGTAGGCCTCATCTATGCATGAGCCGGTGCCATACTTAAAATCTTGCTCCAACCACGTCTCCTTAGCTCTGCACCTACAACACCGTTTACGCGGGTGCCAATGGGGTCTCCGGCCTTGTTGATGAGGACACAGGCATTGTCATCGAAGCGCACAACACTTCCGTCGGGACGTTGAACCTGCTTCCTAGTTCGCACCACAATAGCATGTCGAATATCGCCGCGCTTCACCTTGTTAGCGGCCGAGGCCACACCCATACCGGCATCACTCGCGCCGCGCTGCTTCTGGACAATGGCTACTATTCTGTCACCTGCAGAGCACTCAGGTTTAGTTGCTGGACGTGGACGGAACGAACATCGATCGAGGTTGGCAATAAGGCCCTAACATACCGATGGTTGCATGTCTCTTCTGGCCAACGACAAGAGCGCATTCGACTATGGCGGCACCGGAGTTGTCGATGCAGTTAAGCATCGTCTATGGTTTCAACCTTAGGTTAACAAACGAACAAATCATGATGTTTAAGGCTGTCCCAAATTACCTTGAGCTGAATCATCTTGGCCGGTATACACCTCCAATATAGGGCCCCGATCCCGGATATAGGTGTATAAAAAGGTACGAGACAATGGTTGGAGGATTTGTTTGAAGTTGAGAATTTCGAGGCTCTGTCGAAAAATCGGTTAAGGCTGAGAAGCCAATGTGTATCCTGATTGGCTGTTACCCCCTGGCCCCCAAAACCTGGATCTGGTTAGTGGTTCTCAGTGGTCAATGAACGTTGGGTGAAGGTGGTCCCGGCTTCAGCGATTCTATATTAGGTTAAGTCTTGTGCCGTACAATGCAGCCCCCAGCGGTCCGACCGCTTATGGGGCAGGGGGGTTCCCTTTCGGGGACCTGGAATTTCCAATTGTGGCTTGGAGACCCGGGCTTGCGTCAATGTTCTAACCATAGATTGGGAAACAAAGAGGATCCATCAGATGAGGCTTGCTGATGTGTTGGTGGCTCAGCTTTTACTTTCCCCTTAGAGTTTTCAATGTTTCCAGACAGTCCAGAGTTCCAGTCCCTCCTGAATTGATCGACTGATTGCATCAGAGGTCCACAATCCACTATCCACGCCTTGGTTGACCTGCCACCCGCTTTTCCACTTTTTATTGCGCTTTCACCTTTGCGCCCATATTCACAAGGGGCCGGCACTTCACCCACGCCTCTCACACTGTCTTGATGGATTTCTCTTAGACTTGTTCATCTGTCCTTAATTTTGTTTCTAGACTCGATCTCGAAGGTAGACGGCTTCCAATTGGGTTTCTTTCCAGCATTCGACGTTCCTTATTTTTCTTAATAGTCAATGCATTGTGCTATGGCCTCCTAGTATCAATGTGCATAGCAACGATCAAAGGCCATACGTTCCCTTCTCCCTTTTCATCATCGTCTCTGTTCTCTCATTTGCATACTCCGGCTCAACCTCCGCATAACGATATAAATGATAATTATAAACCGTCTTACTCCATCGGCTTATGACGACAAGCTTTAAGAGGCACTGATCAGCTTATGCGCTGTCCCCTGGAGGAAACTGTTTACCTCAACACCGCCTCCCGGCCTGCATTTCAGCCCTAGACACCACCTTTTTCGACTCAGGTGTCACCATCTGCCTTAATTACATCTTACTCGCATACGGGGGTCAGACGTTACTTGGGGCCAACTGGAAGATTTTTTCGAATAAGAAGCCCGCATAACTCTATTCCCGCAAGCCAGTTTACAAGGTTGCTTTGGTCGACATACACAATATCGCCGTCCAATTCTTAGTCGGCTCAACTGGGCGAAGGTTTCTTGTCACGATGCCTCCCAACCAGTCTACCGCCTTGAAGAAGCAACAAATCACCTTAGCGCAATTATCATCGTACGATGATATATTGACGGATGCCTTAGTTGATCATGTGAGTAGGAGTACCTGATCCGGGGGGTGCTGGCTTGGTGCTGTAGGAGAGAACTGACCCCCTTACTCCAGGCCTACTACTGGACTACAATTCCAAAGAACCGCCCTTCTTATCACCCTTCAAGGGGTGTAAAAGAAGAGGAAATCACAAAAATAATTCAAACTCACCTCATAGTCGACCCAGATATCGAAACCGCCGAGTCTAAACTACTTGCGACAGACGGATTGCGCAAGTTCCACGATGCACTCAAGACGTCCAAGGAAAAGGACGACTTCCGCGCTCATCTCCGTCGTTACATGCAAATTTACCTTCCCGACTGTCCCTTCGAGGTTAGTTCGACGAATCGCTATACCATAGTCACCCATGAAGCCGCTGTGACTGCGCGCAAGTACATTAGAAAGGGACAACCGATTAAGTACCTGTCAGGTATTCAGGTACTTATTACGGAGAAGGAAGAGAAAGAACTGTCCAAGAGGAAAAAGGATTTTAGTATTGTTGTTAGTGCAAGGAACAAATGCGCAAGCCTGTTCATGGGACCGGCACGATTCGCAAACCACGACTGCGGAGCGAATGCTCGCCTGATGACCACTGGTCAAGCGGGAATCGAGATTATTGCGGCGCGGGATATCGATATAGGAGAGGAAATCACGGTTACATACTCGGAGAACTACTTCGGCGTGGATAACTGCGAATGTTTATGCAAGACTTGCGAGGACAATCTCGTGAACGGATGGGCGCCGGCTGATGGCACTGTCGCTGTTAAAAAGAGTATCGAGGCGACGTCTGCGGAGGGTTATTCACTGCGCCATAGAAGGCGAGATGACAGTTGCGCATCTACCTCCCGAACTCCCTCGGTTACACCAGACATCCGACCCAGGATTCTAAAAACGCGCTCCAAGACACTGAAGGTGGACTCGGACCGAGGGTCTACACTCAGTTCCCCTGCGCCCCAAGGTATCTTGCGCCAAAAGCGAAAGCGCGAATTCGAGTCCCTCCAGTCGCCCCCAGTTACCCCAGACAAGAAACTTAAAACGCTCCAGTATGAAATCCAGGCCGTATCGGTCCCTCCAAGCCTGTCCAGGCAGAGTAGCGACGAAGATTCAACCAGCGCGCTTTCTTCAGAACATGGGAGCGAAGACATGATTTTTACAGACGTAACAACACCCGAAGAGGATGTCAAGGATCCTATCCTATCGTCACCGAGACTGACGCCTGTGAAAATCCCAACGATTACTTTAAAAGAGGAGGACTCAGATACGTCCTCACTTTCGGAGATCTCATATACTCCTTCGACTCCCGGCACCCAAGACTCGATTGCAGTAGCGCCATTTCCCACTATCGAAAAGATAGCTAAACCCGATGAAGTTACTGCGATGACTCCTCCAGCTAGTCAAGTTGACGAGTCATCAGATATTGTGGCTCTTGCGCCTCCGGTCAATCCTGTTACTCATATCTCCAACTTAACGGAAACTATAGCGTCAACTCTCGCGCCTACGGAACCACCTACTTCAAGCGACGAGTCCAGCCCTAAACGTGGCCGTCCTAGAGGTAGGCGGCCGAAGAACGAGCTTCCAGCGGCCGACAACGAGGTTGAAGAACCTTCTCCGTCTCGCACTCGAACTCCGGGCGATTACACGCTTACGCCAGTACTACTTTCCGAGCCTAACACCGCCTGGATACATTGCACAGTGTGTAGCGATCCCTTCGTGCAGCAAAACGCTTATTACACGAGAAGCTCTTGCCCGAGGTGTGAACGTCACTCCAAGCTATACGGCTATCAGTGGCCTAAGACAGAGAAGGAGGGTAAACACGATAAAGAGGAGCGCATTTTGGATCACCGCACCGTTCACCGATTTTTAACGGCAGAAGATGAGGCAAGGATCCGCGGACGAAAACTACCGTCAGCTACTACCCCGTCCACCCCTATTGAAGAGACGCCGGAGAAAAGGGGAAGAGGCCGGCCTAAGAAACAACGAGCTGACCCTAGTCCAGACTATGAATTCCACGACGAGCAGGACGACGAACTTAACAACGGCATTAGACGAAGTACAAGGAGACGACAGCCCAGCCTGAAGGCTGTCAGTTGACATACACGAATTGGAATAGGGCCTGATAGAGTTAATTAAATTCCGGATGGAATTTTGTTACTACTACTACTATTACTACCAACTGCAATTCGAAGGCAGGGGACTTGTACCATATCATTCACCCCTAGCATATCCCCGGCGTTCGGTGCTATAGCGTTTGAGTCATTCGCGTAGTTCAATTGTATACTAGCAGCATTGAAGACAACAACAACCATCCATATACTATTAAGTACGCTGCAGCATAGCTGCTTCAACAATGATTGTACAATCCAATGTCATCTTAAGAAACACGGAGATTATTAGGGGTACGTGACATCTAAGTGATTTGTTACCTAGGCATTGACTCGGAGTTAATCATAGCATTCAAATCCTCGGACGATTCAGCTATGGGATATTGAGACCTAGGGATTTGGTAACTCGTACTCGTCAAGCTTGTATACCTACATAGATAAATTTTGAAAATCGGTGGTGGGAGATGCTTAGGAGATTCAGCCAATCGTGGGTGACGTCATATCTCGTGGTTGGTAGGATCCATAGATGCGCGTGTCAGGGGCGCAGTGGCTGCTTTTGAAACAGCTGAAAGTATCCGCCCCTTCCGCATAATCATCTTACGATATTAGGCTGCTGAATTCAAACATTCTACCGTACATCTTTTTTTTTTATCTATAATACATGATTCTAATGAACTAAGCTGCCATCTTGTTGTCTTCCTCTTAAACGTCTACGCTACATTCAAGCTGTCCATACTAAAGTTAGCTAGGCAGCTTACCAGCTTTAACCGTACACCGACAATTTGCATTAGCTTAATCAATCCGTTTCTATTTGATCTCCACTCTCGACTACACAATGAGTCGCTGGTCTCAGTACGATACCGACGAAGAACGCTTGCCTGAGGGCATGCAACGTATCGGTTATGATGCCGACACTCAGACCTACACATTCCGCGATGCCGATGGTACCATTTGGGAGAGCGCCCCCGGCAGTCGGTATGGCGGACTCCACCGCGTCGATAGGACATACCCACCCTACGGCGACGACGCACGCGATGCTACCAATCCACTGAATCCTACCCCAAACGAACCTCAGCGTTCGTGGAGACATGAGATGATGCCCTTACTCAATTGGTTTTTACTGGTTGGACTGTTCCTCCTCTTCATCTTCTGGTTTATCGGTGGTGCTACCAAACAGGTCGCGCCGACTGCTTGCCACGACCACAGTAGTCCGTACAAGATAAAGTCAGGCGACACCTGCTGGGCTATTGCCGAGGAACATAATGTTCCACTCGACTCTCTCATGAGCGAAAACAAAGGGCTCAACTGCGACAAGTTGGGCGTTGGTAGCACTGTCTGTATCCCAAGGGTTTAGATTACGTAGCTACACCAAGGGTTCCAGGTTGTTCTAGGGGTCCTCGGCACACCAGTAGCTACTCGTGGACATTAACCACTGGGATCAAATCATTTTTTTCATCAACATGTGCGGGCGAGTACAAAGTAGCTGCGCTACCTTGCCATTCGGTTCATACTCCGTCTCGCAAATCTATTTCGACTGCTGGCTTGTCGATCTATCTAGAAAAGACCATGTGCGACTTCTTTATCTCTGTACGATTCCCATGTGTCTAGACCTGAGGTAGTAATACGAACAACCGCCCACCTACCACCACAAATCAACGCAAGAAGCATAGGTTGCCAAACTGAACTCAAGGCGTAGGAGACAGAAGACAGCACGATCTGCGCTTAACGTAGTAATCACCGGCTATGGGCTTCAATAAGTGGCTGGCATCGTCGCTATCTTACCACCATCGTTAACAAGGATAAACCCGTTACAGAAAGAGCCCGCTTTGCTAGCGAGGTAGAGAACACTGCCAGCCATCTCATCATCACCGCCGAATTTCCTTGCCGGGATGTACTTGGGATCTTCAAAAGCCTCCTTGGAAGGGTCCCGTCCCCCAACTAAGCGCTCTGCCAGTACGGAAGGAAACACTAGAGACCAGTTATTATTTGGTACTTGGCAAAGCATATTGGAGAACTTACACCCCGGGGCCATCGCATTGACCCTGATGCCATACTTGGTGAGATTTGTGCTTGTGTGCTTCGTGAGGTGGACAAGCGCCGCTTTGCTAAAGGCATAAGCGGGAACAGAGATTGGGCTTCGACTGAAGGCCGAGATGCTGCTCGTGACAATGGCCTGGCTCTGGATTGAAGGCGCATCGCTGTCTTTCGTCGTCGGGGCCCCCCATCCTCCTTTCAGGGCATTCTTATTACCCGCGTCCAGGAGCTCGAGGAACGCGAGAATAGAGAAAAATGTGCCGCTGATATTAACGTGGAAGGTCTCCGTGAAATCTTCGATGGCGACATCCTCGAATAAGTTCTTCCGAAGCTGGGAGATGGATAGGTCGCTATTCCAGGGCTTTATGGGACCCAGCACGCCCGAGTTGGCGATGAGCAGGTTGATGTAGCCGATGTCTTTCGTGATGAGGTCGACTGCAGATTGGAGGGATGCCTTGTCTGTGACATCGCATTGGACTGGGACAATGCTTGGGTGCAAAGCTGCGGCGCTCTCTAGAGCTTCTCGCCGCCTCCCTAGGATATATACTTTCTTTGCTCCGGCTCCGGCTAATGCCTTTGTCATTACGAGCCCGATGCCTATGAATAAGTTAGATATTGCTAAATAAGAATCACAATTATATGGTATGCGCTACCTGTTCCCCCACCAGTGACGACAGCGACAAGGCCATCTACACGAAATAATCCAGACGTGTCCATTCTGAGATATTATTTATTCATTCAGATGCCTTCGAGTTGCACAAAGTGCTGATGGGCGAGGTATCGATTCCTTCAACTTGGGGTATTGGTTACACCTTACGTCAATGAGCGTAGTTCAACCCAATTGAAAGTATCCGCTATCGCAGATAGCACTTTGGCTTAAATACCTTGTCCGGGAAAGACCTGCAAATCTCGAAAGTCCAATGCCGTGGGGGATGTCCGGTGAAGCTAGTTGGCGCGGGAGCTGCTTACGAAATAACCCGAACGATGACCCCGGATTTAGAGGGAAATACGAATATGTAGAAACCCGGTCCTACGTCAATGGCCAATTCTCAGGAACTTGCATGTTACCGAGACAGTGGGTTGGGTGGCAGGTAGGTAGGTACAGTAAGGGATACATGAAGAGGCTTCGGGTGGGTCGTCAGGCACGCAATACGTGAGATCAGTAATGGTAGATACCAATGAAGGTGACAGGTCAGATAGAGTAAGCATATTATAGTGAGCAATATCTTAGCTTCTATCTGACCCCGTCATCAGACCGAAAGGCGAACGGAGATGTAATTGACTGTATAATATCTGCGTTGTTTCCGACCGCGCTTCATTGCATTCGGGCTCGAAAGCTGCTGGCTTTCACGCGAGACATCGTCAACATTCTAGTACCTCTTCCATTTTTCCTGCTTCCAAGTCGAGCTAAGGAGCAATTAGCCAATGAAACCCATAGTTGACGGCAGCTCGTAAACAACACAAGGGCTTTAGGCGCTTCAAAGCTTCAAGCCTTGATCAAAATACGCAGGGTCGTCATGCAAAACTCGATAGGTCTTCAACTTTCCAACAAGCACTATACCCAAAGGGCTGGGAACAGACGGGAGTTTATCGAATAATCCTGATAATGAGTAACTCTAAGATTCGGGAATGGTCTTAGTCTCCCCTGAAGGACGATATCAGCCCTCTTTATTGCCGTCTACGTGGACGACTACGTCTCCGAAGAGCTTTATGAAACAATAGATTACCAGCGAACTTCGACATTTAACGGCTAGGTATCGTGAGGACGGACTTTCATCGATTACTCGATTGCTACAGTTGCTTGTGCGTCGAAGACCCGGGTGAGCGTTTTTCCAAAAATCATGGAAAGTTTCTGGTAATAGTGTTATCCCTAAAAATAATGTCGATTTCGTCCAGACGCTGGTTACGAAAATATATGGGACCTGAATCACTGGCTTTATGTCGAGTCTAGACGCGTTTCGTTTTCTAAAAATATCAACCTAGTTCGCCGCATTGCATGAGCCTCCCGCACACCTAGGGTGGATCTTAGGGAGAGGGCTTATTTGGTTTGGACTTTGAAGATATAACCCATAGCGAGATATTTCGAGGATACGAGGCATGGAAAATCATATATTACCTAGGTAGAGCTATATCAGCCACTTTACCAAACAAATTGTTGTGTTTCAAGACTTCTCTCAGCCGGCGCAATTACGTCCTCCAATCCTCACATCCCTGGCCATATGAGCCGCCATAATTGAGTACGAAGCAGCGCATTATGATCACCGACCAAGTCCTCCGTTCGGACGCTCCGCCCGGTAAGAGGGCCGCTTTCGGTATGCAATATGCTCTATGCTTGCCAAATTGGCGCAATGGGACATATATGAAACGCGACGGCCGGACTGCGCCATCTGCCGAACGCATTGCGTCGTCCGAAGCATGTCGCAGATCCTCAGATCTCGGAATCAAAAATGGCGCCAGCGCGCAACACGCGTCTATTGGGTCAGACAGTCTGGGGCTCGTCGATCGCACGCCAAGAGCCTTTTCGGCTAGAAATTACGTGGTAACTTACGAGGTGAAGCCGCGTCGACTCAGGCCTAACATCTAGGGTATCTTGTATTCTAGGAAGCGCTCTGGGAAGCGCAGGCAGTATCGTCAAGATCCCGCTGAGAGACTCGTGTCGCGTTTGATCTTCGTGAGGGTTTGATCCCAGAGTCGAATCAATGGGCATCATCTGTCAGTCGGGAGAGTGAGAATAATGCGTGGAGGAAAACTACAAATAGGTTGGATGATCCGCAAGATGGATAGGTTTTAGCATCATCACGAACATTCATCTCTCAGCCTTTCGTATCTTTTATTTGCTTCAGTATAAAGTATCTTCACGACCCGGTGTCGCAACATATCATACCTTACCCATTCAATCTCTTCAAAATGGTTCGCATCAGTGTCGCCGCATTCCTCGCATGTAAGTTGAGCTGGAGTCGAAGTTCACCCGTCTTTAGATTAGAACCGAAGCTGATGGTTTTTCATTCTCCAGTCGCCCTCGCGGCTTCAGCCCAAGTGACGCCCAACGATGCGGGCGCCAAAAATGTTGGCCAGGGCAATGGACAGCAGTTCATCACTGGAGGCTGCGTCTCGGATGCTGTAAGTGGTGGTTCTATACCTATAGACCCGGGTGTTTCCAACATCGATCGCATCAATTGATCTAGGTACTGATGAGGTTCTACGCGATAGGATTGCTCATCGGGATGCTGTGCCGAAGTCCAGTCGAGCGGGCTCGGCGTCTGCTCTGCGGAGGCAGCAGCTCTCCAGAACGGCAAGCTCGGTTGCGGTTTTGTCGACCCCAACGCTCAGCAAACCATCCAGGACGCTCAGGCTCAGGTTGAGAAACAGGGTTTTTAAGCTTCTAGAGAAGATGATGGATCGAAACTACTCCTTGCGATTCGATCTTCGCTGAGGCTCCTCTCTGCTGGATAGCATCTGCAGGAGTGGTCATGTATACCAAAATAGACTCGGACTATACTTTCAGACTAAACTCCGCCCTTAGAAAATAGGGGCATCAGCCAATAGAACAGGAAATTATCTGAGGATCCCGTATTCGACCATTCGTATGATGTCCTGTGTAACGGCTCGTTAAGCACCGCGGATTGTTAGAGTGCATGTATTGACATCGTTTCTATCGGTTTCTATATGAAAATGACAAGTTTCATACTTGGTACGGCTTCGCGACTGTATTTCATTGCCCGGATGTAATGTCTGGATGTCTGCTTAGTCGCACTTCCAGGTGTTGTACACACCATAGCAAACAGCGTGGCGCATTGTCGGAGTACCGAGTGACGTGGCTTAGTGTGGATGGCTGTCGGGCAACCCCAATGATTGGTTGCTGACAATCTTATAACCTCTTATTTGGCCGTCGTCATTGTTCCAAGTCTGATTCATTCATCTCCCCTGCATCATCACCAACAGCAGCATTGTCAGGCCTGAAATAGCACTTAGAGCCTTTATGCCCTACTGACAGAATCAAAAAGAAGCTTTGTGTCTTCGAGCTTGACTCCCACGCTGTGTTTTTCTTGTCTCTATCTTCAACAAGCAGTACAAATGCACACGACCAGACCAACCCCGTGCGTGCGCCCTCTAAGAGGTACAATCTATAAGTGTGCAGATGGATAAAGATCGAACCATGGCGAAAGTACAAAGAAGCAATTATCTCCCCTACATCCAACAACACCTTGATAACCAAAACGACCCAGAAGGAGTGGTAGTAGAGACGGTGTGTGGAATTTGCCAAGAAAACAAGTTAGACATCTCGAGGAGCGCGAGGGAATTCACCAGATCTACCGACGTTCCACCCAAGCATTTCGAAGAGTATCGCCACCTTTTTAACTATACCATACACGGCATTGAGCGAACCGTCGCTCTTGCGTGTGGCCACGTCTTCGGCGATAGATGCATCAGAGATCTCCAAGCACAAGGTTCGGACCTTACCTGCCCGTCATGCGGGTTCCGGATGACATATCAAGGATGCAGCCATGCCATCCGGCCCGCTTTAATCCCCGTTGACGGCCACGAGTCGATCCGCGACACATTCCCCCTGACGATCGCCGAGGGCGGGAATGACCCGCATAATTGCACCGAGTGTAGATGGAAGCTCATCCGGTCGAACATCCGGTACACGCTCGCGGACGAGTGCATCTTCTGTCGGCAGAAGAGCCAGGCCCGCGTGCCCCTAGATGCATCGGGACATCGCGGGCATCGGGAGCAGCATATCCATATTGGAATCAGGCAAGCACTAGAAGACATCATGGCGCTTGTCTGGCCGGAATTCCTGACGCGCGAAACCGACTCGTCGGCGGTGAAGGCCGCGAGCGACACGGAGCGCCGTCAAGTCCACGTCTCGCTGCTCAACGCGATGGTGCTGTCGGAAATGGAGGACACGATTTGGTACCGGACGAGAGCTGGAAAGGGGACTAGCCTTACTAAGGAGCAATTGAGGAAGCATGCGAATGGTGTAGCGTCTGTTGAGCAGAGTCTCTTGAGCTGGCTCGTGAACTCTAGCCGGGAGCTGAGGCGGATGTGGTAGAGTATGGGTATTATACAGGATATTAATCAAATAGAGGTGCGATAGCTTCAATCTGGAACTAATGCCTTGACGGTGGTAATGCTGCAATAAATTAATAGGTTATGTTGTCTAACATCCATTATACATACTTCTGTCTCACTATGGTTTTCGGCTGCCCCCCAAAGGTCGAGGCTACGTGACGGCAGCTACATCTTTACTCTTAACGATCTGCAAGTACCCGGGAGCTTTTAGATCCTATGCCTTAAGTTTTCTTAAGGATTGTGTCAGAGTGAATAAGAAAGTCGCCCTCTAATTGGCCAATAGATTAAATTTGATTGGCTAAGAGCTGCGCAAAGCTGCATAATCGTGATAAAGCATAACCTCTAATTAGCTAAATATTAAATAAGGGATTGGCTAAAAATAAAAGTTAAAATTATAAAGGTATAAGGATATATAATTCCTAATTGGTTAAGATTATAGCTAAAAAAAGGAAGCATTTATTATATTATTATATCGCTTATAATAAAATTATTTAATTAATTATAATATAATAATATTATTTATATTACTATTTTAAAAATAACTATAAATTATATAATAAAATATATTAAAATATAAATTACATATTTAAAATAAAATTTATTATATTATATATTTTAATATGTTTTATTAATAACATATAATTATTTTTACATATTATAATAATACTTAAAAATTTTTTTTATAAGCTATTTTAACCTTTATACATTAAATTTTATTACATTTAATAATTATAAAAATATAAAATAATTTACATTAATAAATAATAATAAAAAAAGCCTTTTTAAACTTATAACATAAAATAATTATATATATATAATTATAAAATTTATACCTTTTTTATTTATAAATTAAAAGGTAAAATTAACAAAACTAATTAAATACATTTAACCTTAAAACTTATAATTTATAATTGTAAAAGTAAAAATTAATATAAAGCCAATTCTATTAAATAACTTAAAAAAAACATCATTAAAACTTTTAATAGCTATTATTTTTTTTAATATAATAGGAAAAAATCTAATATATAAACCATTAAAATACAACCTTTAAATATTATTAAATAATAATAATATTACCTTAAGTAATTTAATATAAATTAAAACTATTAAATTAACTATAAATATAACATTATAAACATTTAAAATAAATCTTTTAATAACATATTAAACACCATTAATAACTTTTAAACCTTAATAAATATTTTTTATTATACTTATAAACATTTCTTTTATAAATGTTAAATAAGCTAATACCTTTAATAAAAAATCATTTATTATTTAAAATATAACTTTAAATATAATAACTTTATTTAAAAATTTTAAATAATATTTAAATAAGAAAATATAAACTTTTTATTATCACACTTTTATAAAAGCAATAATAGCTTAAAAATTTATAACATAATAAACCTTATTTATAAAAATAATAACCTTAAAGTTATAATTTAATAAGATTTACTTTTTTTTTACTACTTTAAAATTTAAAACATATTTATCCTACCTAATTTAAATACCACCCCTTAAATATTTTAGCAAAAAACTAAAAACAATATTTACAATCTTTATTTATTAATTAAAAAGGACAATAAATATAAACTTTAACCATAGCTAATAATTAAAATAATAAGCATTATTTTTTAAACAATGCTTAAATAACTACTTAAACACCATTGCCTTTTTTTTACTTATAAATTTACTAGGATATAACAAAGATAAATTAATAACAAATTTAAATTAGTAAAAATTACCATATAAAATAATAATAAAGACATTACCAAAATTTTCATTTAAATAACTATAAACTTATTATAACTACTTATATATTTTTAACAAATTAAAACTAAGCATTATATTATACTTATTAATAACTAATATATTAATATCTTTTAAAATAACAACTTTTTCTAACCATACTTTTTAAAACTTATTAATAATAAACATCCTTACCACCAAATAAATTATAATATTATTAAAATATATATTAGCATATTTAAATATAACTATTATTATAATTTTCTTTCTCGCATTTTTATGATTTAATATTTTAATTAAGGTTTTAATTATAATGCTTTTTTCTATTCCACTTTTACCACTTAAATAGTAAAATAGTTAATAATAATTATTTTTATCTATTAATAAATAACTTATTTTATTAAACTTACACCTATTAACTTTATTAAAATACTACAAAATAATATTTAACAAAATAAATTATTTCTCATTTAAATACTTTTTTTCAAACATAATTAATATAACATTTACTTAAATTTACCTAATATTATATTTAATACTTAAAGTTATTACTTTACTAGCTATATTCTTTTAATTGTTAGGAAACATATTGTAAATATTTAAATTATAATTCATCCTTATAAAGTTTTTATTTATACATTATAACAAAATAAAATTTAAATAATTTTTATAACTTTATTAAAACTTATTCACTTTACCTATTATCTTTTAAAGCTTACTATCATTTATATTATTTAACTTTATTTTCCACTTTTTTACCATTTTTACAATTACATTTTTAATATATTAACTATTATATAAAAATAATATAATATCACCTTTTAAACTTTAAATTAAATCTTTAAAAATATTAAGCTTTAAAATTAAAGGTAAAAAAGGAAGCTTTATAATTACATCAATTTTAGCAAATTTAATTAAACTTTTTATAATATTTTTAAATAAATTATTTCTACGTTAAAAAAAAACATTAAAGGAGTTATTAAAGCTAAAAAAAAAAGCCTTAATTTTTTTAAATTCCTACATTTTAAGATTAATATTTTCCTTATTATCCAAAGCTTAATTTCCATCCTTCTTATACTTAAGCTTTACATTATAATTTATTTTATTACCTTTAAATTAAGCTTTTTAAATTTTCCTATCCCTAGCCATATTTTTTTTACTCCTCATTAATAAATCGAGGTTATTATTATAAAATATAACTTAACAAAGGATATTTTAAAATAAACATTTTTAAATTTTTAAATAAAAATTAAATTTTAATAAAATAAAATTATCTTAAAGGATAAATAAAATAAAATAAATAACAAATATTCGATAATACATAACTTTATTTTTAAAGATTTATAAATAAATCCTAATTAATATAAAAATATATATATCCTTTTTTAATAAAATTTATTAGTAAAATTTAAACTTTTTTAAATTATTTTTAAACTTTATAAATTTATCTATTCATTTTTTAGATTTTAATTTAATTTTAATAATTAAGGCATAATCATATAAATATATATATTAAAATATAAGATTATAAACAATATAAGCATTATATATAATTAACTATATACTTATAAAAGATAAAAACATTATTACCTTATAATTAAACTATTTTTTACTATTAAAGGCTTTAATAACTAACTTTTAAATATATAACCATTTTTAATAAACTTACTAAAATATAATATTTACATTTATATAACTTTAATTACTATTTAATAAATAATATATAAAATAACTAAAAATATAATTATAAATATTTAAAAATAATAATTCCTAATTAAAGAAAATTTAATTTATTATTTTTAATATTAAACTTTAAATAACCTTTTTAAAATCATTAAAATTAATAAAAAAAGACATTTTATATTTAGCCTTTAACATAAACCAAATAAAAGCCATATATTAATAAAAAAGTTATTTATCCTTTATAACATAATCAATAATATAATAAATTAAGGAAATTACTTAATTTTAAATAAAAATTAAAATAAAATTATAATTATATCTTAATATAATAGCCATAACTTTATTTTAACATATATAATTTTTAAATATATATTTAATTTTAAAAATACCTTTACTATTTAAAAATATTTTTAAAACTAAATTTTACAATTAATTAAAATAACACTTTTTTCCAATTTTAACTTATTATCTCTTTCCTCATTTGCTTTTTTTATATTTATAATAAGTTTAAATATATTAATAAATTTAGGCAACCATAATAACAAATTATACTTTATTTTTTTATTTATCTTTTAATTTGGTTAAATTAGTTTTTAACTCCTTAAAAAAAAAAAATAATTTTTATTATAAACTTTACACTTTAATACTTTCTTATTATAACTCTTTTAAAAATATTTATTAATTTATTTTAGAAATTTATTAATATTTAAGTAAAAATATAAACCATAAAATATTTTATTTATATAATTTTTTAAACTAATATTATTAAAATATTAAAAAAAATTATATAAATAAAAAAAATTATAATTATTAGTTTTAATAAATTTATAATATATATTAATAAGATTAAAAACTTTATCCTTATTTACTATTTAAATAATTTTATTAAAAAATGTTAATATATAATTATAAAACTATTAAATAATTGTAATAAAATTTTAATTTATTTCTTTAATAATAAATTAATAATTTTTAAATAGATATTTTTTTAATACCTTTTTAATATATTAGATATATTAATTATTATAAAACCTTTAACCTATTTTAACATATATTAAACTAATTAAATTATTAAGATTTATTATAAATTAAATAATAAAAGGCTTATTTTTTATAATTAAACTTTAAAGCTAATTACGCTAATTATACTTTTTTTCACTTAATAAAAATTACTATTAATCATATATAAATATTTTCTTTATAAATCTTTTTATATAAGGATTATTAACTAGTTAATATTTTTCCAATTTATTTTTTATGGTAAAAAATTTTAATATAATAATAAATTTAAAAATATATTAAACCTTAATAAACTTTAAGCTTTTTAATAACATATAATTAATTTTAACGCTATTATCTTTAATAATATAATTAAATATTAAAAATAAAAAAACTAAATATATAATAATTATAATTTTATATTAATATAACTTAATAAAAGCCTACCTAAAAATATTATTAACTTATAAATATATTTAAATAAAAATAATATAATATTATACTTTTTATAAGAAAAATTCTTTTTATCATTTTAACTTAAAACTAACTTCTTTTCTTTAATAATTAGCATTAAACTACCTTAATTATAAGATAAAATTATAATAAATATAAATAAGAAATATTTTAAATTCCAAATATTTAAAAACTATTAACCTAATTTAATACAAATAAATGTTTATCCATTTAAAGTTTATTACTTTATAATATTCTCACCATTTTTACCATCTTTACTATTTTTTTCTTTACATAATTCTCACTTAAAAAACTATTAAATAAAATTCATCATTTAAATATCATTTAACTTATTACTTATAATAAAAAAAAACACTAATAAAGTTAATATAATTACCATTTCATTAATAATATTAAAATTAATATTATTACTACCAGAAAAAATAAAAACATTTGCTAACTTATTTTTATATTTTAAAATTACCTTTTACATTTTATTATATACTTTAACTAACTTTTACTTAGAAATTTCCTTTAAATTTAATCTTAAATTAAACTTTAATATTAAATTTAAACTAAGATTAACCTTAAGATTAAACAATATAACATTTTTAATATTAACATTAAATTTTATATTTTTATTAAAAAATACATTATTATCATATATTAAATTTTAATTATATTAACATAAAATATAAAAAAACCTTTCATTAAATTTTATATTTACATTTTAAATATAAGTTAAACTTTACATTAAACTTAATAATATAATTTCATTTTTATTAACTTATTTCTTTTAAAACTTATCATTAAAAAGGATATTATAATATAAATAATTATTTTCTTTTAATTAAAAAAAAGCTTTTATTATAACAAATTTACATAATTTTAAAAAAGGCTTTAAAACATTTATTTTAAGCTTATTAAAATTATATTATATAATATAAAAATTATTAATAATATCTTTTATTTTTCAAAATAAGATTTTCATAACAAAAAACAAATTATTTATAATAATAATAATATAACTTATTACTTTACAATAATTTTAGCTATTAAGCTAATTAAATAATAAATCCAATATAATTTTTATAATAAAATTAAACATATACCTTAACAAAATAAATCTTTCCTTTAAAAAATGTAAATCCTTTAGTTTAAAAGGATACAAATAAACACATAACATTAAAAACATATTTAACTTATAATTTTTTAAAAGCCACTTAACCTTAAAATATAATATATACTTATTACAAACCTTTATAAGCTTATTATTACAAAGAAAACACTTAAAATAATTAAATTAACATAACAAATTTTTATTAATAAATAAATATAATAATGAAACTTTATAAAAAGGAGTTTATAACCTTTTCATTAAGCAATATGAAAAAAACTTTTAAAACCATAAATTTAATTTATTTTTAATATATTAAATTAGGCATAATTAATACCAGTTTAAAAAAAAATCTTTTAAAGTTTAAGTTTTTTTTTAAAAATTAAAAATACATTAAGCCTTTTAACATACATTAATAAGCTTAGTAAACAAATTGGCATAAAACTTAAAAAACTTTTTATTATATTTAACATTAAAACTATTTAATAAAACTTTTAAACAACCATATTAAAGAAAATAATTATTAAAAAAATTAGCTAGTATTTTATAACATTTACATTTCCTAAATATTTTAGGGATAGGTTTAAGATTAAAAGTTTACTAACGAGTTAATTTATAAGGAAAAAACCTTAACATAGTTAACAAAAAAATAGGTTTAAAAAAAATTAGTTTATAAGGTAAAAAACTTAGTATAATTAATAAAGAAATAAGTTTAAAAAGAATTGATTTATAAGAAAAAACATTTAATATAATCGACAAAAATATAAATTTAAAAAGTGTTAACTTATAAGGCAAAGAACTTAATATAATTAACAAGGGGGTAAATTTAGGAAAAATTAGCTAATAAAAATTAAAACTAAGGATTTTTAACTTAAAATTAACTAAGCTAGTAATACTTTTAAAAATAATTAATTAAGAAATACTTATTAAGGGAATATTTAACTAAAACATAATAACAAACATAATATAATATACTAAGATAATTAACTAAATAAAATTAATAAGTTATTTATTTTTAAAGGTATTATAAAAATAAAATAAAATAAAATATTATTACAAAAAAAAAATAATTTATTACCATATAAACATTAAATATATATATATAATTAAGCTAAAAAAGAAAATACCTTTAAGGTTATATAAAAAAGTAATTACTTATATATATATAATTTTAATATTTACTAATAAAAGTAATTATTACTAATATAAACATTATATACTAAAAAAAACAATATTAACTAACAGCTATAATATATACTAATAAAAACAATATATACTAATAGGAATATAACATATTAATAAAAGTAACACATATTAACAAAAATAACATATACTAAAAAAGATAATACGTACTAATAAAAGTAATACTTATTAATAAAAGCAACATTTTTAAAATATTATAAAAAGAAAAAACTTAAGCAATTATACACCTATATAAATAACATAAGGTTTTAACTTAAAATATATAAAACATATTTAAACCTCTCATTTATCCATTTATTTATAAACTTACCACTAATTCTTAATTAAAAATTTCCTATTTTTTTTATTTACACAATCATTAAAAGCCTTTAATTACTATTATTAACTATTATATTAAATACCACTTTCTATTATAAATTCACTAGCAAATCCTTTTACCTTTACTTAAATTAATTAAACCTTACGAAAATTTAAAGGTTTAAAACTAAATGTTATATTTATTATAACTATGAAAATAATTAAACACTATAAAAAAGGTAACTTTTTAATTAAATATAACACCTACATTTTTATTTTAAATATATTTACGATTTTACTAAACATAAATATAAAGATTAATATTAATTTATACTTAAAATAAAGTTAACTTATAATTTTAACACACATTTTCCATTTAACAAATACCACTTTTTTTTAAAGCAACATTATTAAAATTATAAGGCTATTATAGCCTTATGTCATTTATATAATATAGAAAAAAAACTTAAAGATAAATTAAACCTATAACATATTTCTTATAACCTTAACAAATATTATTAAATAATAAACAATTTATATTAAAAACAATATAAAAATAAAAAACACTAATAATTTATATATATAATTATTTAAATCTTATAATTAAAAATAAATATAAGCTTTTTATTTAAAAGAATAAAATTAACTATTCATTTAAAAAACATATTTATAACATACCAAATAAAAATATCCTTACCCTTAACTTAAACATAATTGCTTTACTTTTTAAACATAGTAAATTCATTAAACTTTAATTTTATTTTAATTTTAACCCAAAGTACCACATTAAAAACACCCTTTAAAAAAAACCTTATTAATTTTACATCTTTCTAATCTTTAACAAATTTATTTAATAACATCATAATTAAACATATAAAAATAACCAAGTTAAAATAACTAACAAAAAATATATTAACTTTATAAAACAAATCATTAATTAACTTTAAAACCAACTTATTAAAAAAACAAAATACAAACCTAACACATTTATTAACGCCTATAATATCCTAATTATCATCCCTTTAAAAATTCTTTTTAAAGCTAATAGTAAATAAATAAAGTTATAAAAAGAAAATCCCACCATACCTTAAATAAAAGCAATAATTTTAAACTATAAAAAGGGACTTAAAAAAAAAATAAAACACTTTACATATAACGCAATAAAAGTTACTACGAAAACGTAACATAACAAACCTACCACACCTATATAAAACAATAAAAATAACAACATTTTTATTTAAAATATGTTAATATATAAACACGTTTAAAAAGATTAATAAAAAAGTTAAAAATATTATAAAATATAGCTAAAATAAGCTAAATAATACGAATTAATTTAAAAACGTTTAATAAAAATAAAGATATAATATGCTTAATATAATAAATAATACAATGATTTATAACTCGTTACCTTTTTTAATAAATAAATACTTATATAATATATAATTTAAAATCATTTCATATAATAAAACACTTATAATAAAAAAAAAGATATAAGCTTATTAAAATTTCCATTTTAATATTTAACTAAAAAAAGAAATATTACCTTTAATACCTTTTTTACCATTTAAAATAATAACATAAGAAACCTTAAGCTTAAATTTATACTTAAACTAATCGCTCCACTTAAAAAATAACTTATTTCCAATAAAAACTAACTTATTTTCATTTAAGCTTAATCGTAAACACGAATAACAAAGCTTTGCAATATTATTTTCACTTATTAATAAAAACCAAAGCTTTTTATAAAAAGGGTTTAAATTATTTAAAAGGTTATTAAAAAAATTATAAAAAAAGTATAAACTAAAATTACAATCCCTAAACTTAATACTATTATTAAAACGTTTTATTTAATTAATACGAATTAAATAAATAAGGTTTATACCATTAACCTTATTAACACTAAGCTTACTAATATTAACATCGCTAATATTAAAGTTATTAATATTAAAGGTGCTATTATTATCGTTACCATTATTAAAGATAACATTTTTCACATTTAAAACTTCGACGTTTTAAATAGCTTTAAAATCTTAACAATTATATTTTTTACCTACGATATTTTTAATTTAACCACTAATTACTTTACTAAATAATCGAAAAAATAACCAAACCAAAAGCATTTTTTCGATTATTTTATTTTTTACTATATTTTAAAAAAGTATAAAGTATTTAATATTACCATTATTATTTAAAAAAAGTATAATAACATTATTTATAAATAAAAACTAATTAAACTAAACAAAGAGAAATTTAAAAAAATATTTAATAAGTAAAATAAAAATATTATAATATAACAAATAAATTTTCATATTAAAATTAATAAACTTTCCCAAAAGGTTTAATACATAACAAGTTAAATATAAACGTTCTTTATTTTTAAAGTTAAACTTAGAAATAAAAACAATAACATTTAAATTTTAAAAAATATAAACATCTTTATAAAAAAAAATGTAATTTCTTTTATATAAATATATAAGTACGCTTTTATTTAATAAGGTAATAAACCGTCGTATATTATTTCTTTTAATAAAGATTTTTATTATTTAAAGGAGGATATAATTTAATTCAAAAATACTAATTTAACTTATAAAAGGATAAAAAACATAAGCAAAGTTATATATTAAAAGAACTTAAGTAATTACTATAGTAATAAATGCGACAATAATATTAAATATAAAAACGTTAATTATTAAAACATTAAGACATAAATTTTTCCATAATTTTAGTAATTTATTTAAAAACTTTTAATAGTTAAAATAAAACACGATAAAATATAACTTCCTTATTAATAAACATTAATAATTTAATAAAACAAAAAAAATATTTAATTTAACTTTTTTTATAATTAAAATAATAAAGATAATAAACACTTATTAAAACCATATAATCTTTAAACATATATCGTATAACTTTAAAATTAAACAACATAAATAAAAATGATTTAATACGATTTAAAACATTATAACCTTTATTATTTATTTATACATTATTAAAGATAATATAACATATAATATAAACTATATTATATAAAAAAACACTATTATTAAAAGCTTAAAAAACGATTAATAAAGCTAATAAAGTATAATTAAAATAGTAAATTTTAACTAATAATTAAAGCTAAGTTTTTTAAAAGTCATTAAAAAATTAAATATAATAAAGAATATTTTTAAGCTTTATTTTTATAATAAAATTAATAAGCTTTAATAATAATACTTAATATATTTAAAAATAATAATATTATAAAATATAAAAATAAAATATTTTAAATAATAATAAAATTAATACTTAAATTAAATCATTAATATTTTTATTAAAAACTTATAATCTCATTATTATATTATCCTTTAAAATAAATTAAAAATATCCTAAATAATAATAAATTATTTATTATAAAATATTTAATTAACTATAATAAAAAATATATAATTAGGATACATTATAAAATGTACTAACCGCTTTTAACTTAACTTATTTTCTTTTAAAAAATTAAAAACTTAAGGATTTTATCGGCCCTTTAGGGGTGACTTCTAATATTAGGAGTTCTAAATTAATTCGTATAATAATAGCCCTAGCAGCAATCCGCCAAGTCTACTGGCCCTTAGACTACGATGACTCGGCCTCGCCTAGGACGAATTTATACCGAATTTATACCAGGACAGAACTGGAGCCTAGGGTTACCTCAGCTCGAATCCATGCAGTTCTCCAGCTTTATGGCCTATTACTTAATGGATATAATGTAGCTATACAGTATTAACCCTCGAAATATATACTTAAATTGGAAATATCATCATCATTAATATTCAATAGGTATGAGTACTGAACCTAGGTCACCCTACATATTCAGCAATGCACCGCGCTGCGTTGATTACGTAATACTTATATTTTACCCCCTTACCAATGCAACCCTAATTATAAGTAGGGGCAAACACTGACTTTGCGCTTCATTCGTGCCTCTACAGTAGTGAACGTCAAAGTACCCATCACGTACGGGCAACGAACGATCTTATGGCGTTTCTACGAAGATGGCCTGGCCTTTTCAGACCAAATCGAAATCACGTAACAGCGCTTAAATCGAAATCTAAGTCATCACTGATTCAAACTACATGTTTATTAGAGCCAACCGTTTCGATCAGCATATCCTCTCCCTTCGCTAACATGATTTTGTTATTCCCACATTTTGAAACTTGGGGACAGCAAGGCGCTTATGGCTGGTACGTCTCTACTGTCTCCTGTGGGCGACTGGCTGGCACCACGACTAATAAATACCTACTGTCAACTTGGTAGAGTTGTAACTGGGCGTCTATATCTTTTCTAAATAAATCGTTTTTAGCAAGTTTCATCTACGGTCATTTTCTCCGTCTCGACCGTACGCCCTTGAAATTTGAGGCACCGTTGGCTTTTAGGTGATGCCCAATTAATGGCACTGGCTTCAATGTAAAATGTAGGACTATATAAGTGTCCATGGTGACATTTGTCTTTACGACTGGTAGTTTGGCCCAATACAGCCCTTCAGGTTCAAAGCGGGCGTTAAAATCATAAAACTTCTACGGACCCCTTATTGGGAAAACAGAGCTTTTCATCATGCTTGACAAAGTAAAGAAGGCATTTAGTGAGTTTACTTCCACTTGTCCTATTTTTATCGCTTGGTTAACCTAAACAGATCATGTTGAGCTAAGATTCGTTACGTACATTATAATAGCAATATTGTTTCTTTTCTACGGTAAGTTCTATTCTCTCACACACACTCTTACCTGCGTCACTCACAGAGTAAGTCTTGGTGTTTATAGTTGCTTATCTACTTCACCGGGTGTTCTGAATCTCTTTTAACTCAAACTACAACACAGTGAAGCAGAAGAAATTGAGGCCTGAATCGGCTATTATGGTATACGAACCACTCGTCCCCCCATACTATTAACTAAAGGAGGCACTCAACGATGTGTATAACGAAAGAGAGAGGTGGTTTGGGTTGTCTCGCTATATACCTACACATGGGGGCTACCCGGGTCACAGGCGCGTTGAACTTTGTCATGAGTACGATGTCTGCTCCAGAGTCTATTATCCTTATAGCTAGTGACATAACTGTCCAGGGGCTTCAGTGATCGATAATGGCCCTCTTGTGCTTGCCCCATCTGGTGATATCAACTATATTTCACAGGGACGATAAAAGTTAAAAAATTAAAGAATAAAATGATCAGCATACCCTTGCCTGCCCAACGCAACACAAAAGCCCGAGTTTTACCCGTGTCTGCCACAACTGCCACACCTGCCATACAGCTCCTGCCACAATCCTTATCGCACCGATCAGGTCCCAAATTCTCCAGAATAGGAGATTTTTGATAAGAGTCCGGGGAGAGCGACACGACGTGAATACGATGCGTGGTTTGCAGGGGAAATAGTTAGGGGAGGGACGACAGGAGCTGGAGATGGAAGCTACGCATGGTCTCTTAATGATGATGCCGTTGAGAGAACTTCATTCTGAGATCCCTGGCTAGCCATGTTCTAACATTATATGTCGTACATAGGCCTTAAGTTTTGATTGGTTACAGAATATTGGCACCCCCTTTGCCTTGCTACGGTTGAGGCTGAGATGTACCTATATGTATGGTAACGGTACGTAGCCGGAGTCGTCCAGATCTGTCACCTACATGCATGAGGCAACTTTTAGTGCTGGCCAGTTGCAGACATGAGGGAACGCCGGGGTGACAACTCCCAATTTAAATAGATAAAAGGGAAGCTGTCGGCCGAGTTGATCTGAGTTTCTCTCAATTTAAATCCATAAGAGAATCTGACAATCTCATTACGTCACCGATGTCTTTATCTCCCGAAGCCATAATATCTATTATTGGAGTGTTAGTTAACATTCCACCGGTCGTCCTCATTCTCTGGAATCTGTGCAAGAGAAGTCGGCCTCAGGGTTACAGAAGTTCAGGTACTTGACATAATGGTTTAAATGCTCTTGCTAAAAAGTAGCTGATTAGAGCACCTAGAGAACTTCGAGCGGACACGCGACGAAAGGCCATCTTTCAATGGCATTTATATAAGATTGGACTGAAATGTTGGATTTTGGAGAGCAGAAGTTGAGAATGAAATGGCCTGGGGTTGACATGCGGCGTGATAGGATTTGACTGGATTCCATCGCGGGTTCGGTGGAGCATAAGGCTTGCGTGCTATACCAAAATAGGATAGGATCAATTGTACGTAGATACGTACTGGTCAGGGGTGGTCGCCATCAACAATCTACGTAATAATGTCTCTTCAACCGTTGTCCATATCCTGATACTCGTCTACTTTTTATTCAGTCTAGATCCCATTTGTTAGCCATGGATTTTTGAATGAATAATCCGTCTCTTCACACAGCTTGGCCGGATATTCAATGGAGACATCTTAGACTGTTTGGCGAAAAACTGCACAGTAATGAGGTCCCGCGCTCGCTTACAGCCCTGTAGTTGACGCACAACGAACCTACAACACCCGACTGGACTCAAACTGGGATGGGAAGGCATGCCAGTCTCCGTTAATGTACCTCTTATGCTACTTGGATCATCTGGATATCGTGTGTTGATGATTGGTAATTTGGGCAGGATAGATGATTACTCCCATGCCCTAGGCGCATCGCTTGAGGTTCTAGGCCAAGACGAAAACAATCACCACGACCTCAACCGCCTCGATAAACCATCATCGTCTGATCATGCCATTTGGCGGCCATCCACCGAGGGATTGAGACTCCACAGATTACCGGCTCTAACACACCTAGCACCTAGTATGTTTGTGTGGACTAATAAATTCAACTTCAAGTTCGACTTGGACGTTGATGCCGTCGAGTGGCCGCGTGAAGAGTTTTCACTAAGAGATGGCTGGAATTACTGATCGCTATTTATAGACAGATAGCCCATCTGACCGTCGATTGATTGATAGAGGAGTTATAATATACCCCGAGATTCCATTTAGCTATAATAACGTTATGCTTCCATTTCACCTTCCTATTGTCGCCATTCCGCCACTTTAAATCATCGAGCCTGACCAACAGTCTATCGCTGGCTCAGTCTAGTGCAGCATCAACGTCATTAGAGAGGTGCCTGTGTTAGAAACAGCGTAGCCGTGCTGGTCCTAGCTTTGTATTGGCTTAACACCCCGAGCTTGGCTTTAGTGTCAGGATTGCGACACCGACACACCATGGAGCATTTTGTCCATTGTTACGCGTGCCGAGTTCTCTAAGGCCACGATGCGTCCGGAATAGCTAAACCAATTCTTCGAGCTCCTTGTCAGCAAGCCAGTTTACGCCATTTGCCTTTATATACAAGTCTAAGCTTTCATCAGACTCGGTGTCATTCTTTGGAACTTGTACCGTCCATCGTCCGCCACAGTCGTCCCTTACCTATAGAGCGAGAGCGACGTCGGTTGCCAATATCGATATGAGACAGATATTAGTGGCAAGCAGGTTGGCTAACTTTATTCTAAGTGTGGTTTTTCATGCCTCAGCTTATGATGGGGGTTTCGGCTTGAGAAATCAGCAGTCTGATTGTTGTCCGTGATACCCTAGTCCTCCTTTTTGATCTTGTGTGAGAAGCCGAAAGGATCCTATACAACCACCCATCATACCCAGGAAAATATCTAATGACTACTCATCGCACTTCAAGGGTTATAATAGCATGGTTCATCAGCGAAGCATAATCAGGCGTCAAGTACTTATACGGATACGAAATATATAGAAAAAAAAGCACAAAAACAAAACGTACAACACCAGGGATTCGCTGGTCGTCACCGACCCAACTACTGATCTGGCGGTATCTGGTTTATCTAAAGGGGAGAGCGGACGGGATCCCGAGTTCTCCAGATCCTATGGTCGTACGTGATGAACCTGTTCACTATCGAGTCCTATATGGATTGTGAGGTGGCTAGCGAGGGGTGGATCGTAATGCCAAATTTCAGGTTCGCTCTCAACCGCACGTCTAGGTAATCACAACAGCTTAATTCCCCAAGGGATTGGTAGGTGTCTTAAGCCTGTATTGACTATTTGATACCATTTCCCGCGTGTTAAAATTATAACGCGCTATTCGGATTCGTCATAGGAAAGGCTTATGTGCGTCGATGCCTGAGGCGCTCCCCACACCAGGCGAGATATCATGTCTTCCATTGCATCCCGATAAATAGGGGTTTTCTGGAAGAGAGAAAGGCACTGAATTGGTGTATTCAACCTGCTATTGCCTCACACATCCAACCTTACACATTCTTGACCAGGGGTGCGTGCGCTGTGGTTGGGAGAAGTATAACATCGCACTAGATTAGCACAGGCACTTGTGCTCAACACATTACCTAATGACTCGGGGATCGATTTATACCTGAGCCAGTTACGCCTACTGCGTGGGCGGGATCGCGCAGGACATTGGAATTGTAACGTAGCTAATGTCAATTTTTGGTGGAAATCCTTATTTCCCTAAGACTAAATGTAGAGATCAAAGGTAAAATTGAGCCATATGTCATTATAATATTAGTATGTTAGGTATCCATTAGAATTGATTGAGATTATTAAGCACTCTATCAATCATGTTATTGATCGATTTGTTGGTTACCTCTGGTAACAACATCGGTATCTAATACGACGTGCGTGCAGGTATCTACCTGGTAGGCAGCTCATATATATGACGGTTCTGTACGTAAAGACGGGGGTTTAATTGTGTACAGCAATCTATTATTTCCATGATACGTCAGTCATTTGTTTTCATCGGTTAACCGTGAAGTTTCATATGATTGCCTTTAATCTCAATGCAGTTATCAGGTACCGGGAAGCCGGGTAAGGGGTCCGGAGCGGTGAAGATGTCCAACGAATCTTACGGCGCACTGGCCGACTTGCCAAGTGTACGTAGCGTCATCGCATCCATGTCACGATGCAAGCATCCGGGATTTCGGAGCCAAATGAATTAATAAAAACGTGGACCTCCGCATTCTAGAAAAGAGGGGGATGTAGAATCTGCATATCTCTCCGAATGTCTTTTTGAGGCCATTCACATATCGTGGACGCCATGTTGTCCTCCTTAGTCGCGGCGTTCTGCACTGCCCCTCTTGTGGCGTCCGCCGCTTCGGGTTACACACAATCACCTCCGATCTTGCCGTCGCGTATGTTCTCCTTGCTTTTAATCAATATGTTAGCCTAGTTACTGATGCCGAAATAAAGCTCCGGGGAAAGGAGCTGGCGTGTGGGCCGATGCATACAATAGCGCTCGCGACCTTGTAGGCCAGATGACTTTGGACGAGAAAGTCAACATCACACGCGGATTTACAGTTAGTGATAATGTCTGTGCTGGTAATACGGGCACTGTACCCCGACTGGGTTGGCCGGGGATGTGCCTCCACGATGCTGGTAATGGAGTTAGAGCCACTGACCTTGTTAATTCGTACCCGTCCGGTCTGCACGTGGGTGCTAGCTGGGACAGGAACTTGACATATGAAAGAGCCGTTTACATCGGCCTGGAGTTCAAGGCTAAAGGCGGTAGGCATACACTAGGCTCGCCGTGATCTCACCGAGGCTGTTAACTGACACGACCCTAGTTAACGTTGTGCTTGGTCCTAATGCTGGGCCCCTGGGACGTACCCCTTTGGGCGGTAGGAACTGGGAGGGTTTCTCCGTCGACCCGTACTTATCTGGCCAGCTGAATGCCGAGACAATTGTCGGCCATCAAGACGCCGGCGTAATTGCAAATATTAAGGTAGCATTTCCCAATACCGCAGCCTTGTCTGAGCCGTGAACTAATTGCATCATGTAGCACTTCATCGCCAATGAACAGGAAACGTATAGACGACCATACTTTGGTGTTGAAGCAGTTTCTGCTAACATAGATGACAAGACGCTCCACGAATTCTATCTCTGGCCATTCATGGATGGAGTGAGAGCTGGTGTAGCTTCAGTAATGTGTTCTTATAACAGAGTGAACGGTACATATGCTTGTGCTAATGACAGGCTCATGAACGGAATTCTCAAAACCGAACTCGCCTTCGACGGATTCGTGCTCCTTGACTGGAACGCCCAGCACAATCTTCAGAGTGCGAACGCTGGACTCGACATGCTCATGCCTGGTGGCGGCTCTTGGGGCAACAATCTCACTGAAGCAGTTCGCAACGGAACTGTTAGCGAAGATAGAGTCACGGACATGGCAACGAGGTAAGAAAGAAAATCTCCAAATGAAGCACAGGCACTTATCAGCTTAATGAATCCAGAATCCTCGCAGCATGGTACTTCGTAGGTCAAAATGGCACTAACTTCCCTGTGCCCGGAATCGGGATGAAGAATCTCACCTTACCACACGAGCAAGTCGATGCACGTATTCCCCAGTCAAAGCCAGTGATATTAGAAGGAGCAATTGCTGGACATGTTCTATTGAAGAACGACGGCGCCTTACCATTCAAGAAGAATCCTACAATGTTGTCCGTTTATGGATATGATGCTACAGTTCCAGATACGAAGAATACAGATACTCTCTTCCAACTGGGCTACACATCTTCCCCTGAGATGGGTCAGGCGGTGTTAGGTACCGAACAGCACTTTGACCAAGCCGCTAAAGGAGGTACAATCGTCACTGGCGGAAGAGCTGGTGCCAACGGCCCAGCTTATATAAGTGACGTAAGCAGCTTGAAAGAACCTTTTCTTGGAATTTTCTGACTCCGATTTAGCCGTTAAGTGCCATTCAACATAGGGCGAAGGCTGATGGTACTTGGGTCAATTGGGATTTGACCTCATTCAACCCGGAAGTCAATGCAGCATCAGATGCTTGCTTAGTCTTCATTAATGCAATCTCTACTGAGGGTTGGGATAGAGACGGTCTCGATGACGACTTCAGTGATGGGCTTGTCTTAAATGTAGCTTCTAAGTGTGCGAACACCATCGTCGTGATTCACGCTTCAGGGGTCCGCTTAGTTGACCAATGGATCGACCATCCTAACGTTACTGCGACCGTCATCGCTCACCTTCCGGGCCAGGACAGCGGGGAAGCTTTAGTGAAGCTCCTATACGGCGAGGCAGGCTTTTCAGGAAAACTTCCATATACATTAGCCAAGAACGAAAGCGACTATTCAGTCTACGCCCCATGTGGTCGGGGCCCATCCAATACGACAGACCCACAATGCGACTTCACCGAAGGGGTCTACATTGATTACCGCCACTTTGATGAGAAGAATATCACGCCTCGTTATGAATTCGGTTATGGTCTATCATACACTACATTCAACTACTCTGCACTCTCTATCGAGCCATTAGATCTCAATCCGGATCCTCAAGGTTTCCCTACCGCGAGTAGTGACGAAAGCTTCTGGGAGGTCGTGGCCACCGTCAATGCGACAATTACCAACGCCGGCGCTGTAGACGGTGAAGAAGTAGCGCAGCTCTACCTCGGCATCCCGAACAGTCCTCCAAAGCAGCTCCGCGGCTTTGAAAAGGTCCCTCTGTCCTCGGGAGAATCCGCCGAAATCACCTTCGAACTCACAAGACGTGATCTAAGCATATGGGATGTCATAACGCAAGGCTGGATCGTACAGAGTGGAGAGTACGCCGTATATATTGGGGCAAGTAGTAGAGATATCAGGTTGACGGGTAGCATTACGGTCTAGTGGACAGCGATGCACCTATCTGTCAATACACCTGGGGATCAGATCCCCATAACATTATGAAAGGTGCTATTCGATAACTATAATAGACAGGTATCCTTATACATGTTGGTGGGCTGCTTATTTTGAGCTTGTGCCTGAAGAGATCATATGACGCCCATGTGTAAGACTACCTATTCTACGACCCAGTCACATTGATACAAGAACAATCCGTCTATGATTCGGCCACTTCACTTAGTAGGTAGGTCGCTTACAAGTGTTAGGAAGGAAAATTTCACCTAGGTGAGAGTGTTTACACATAACGACAGAAAATACTATACATGGAGTCATGTATTGAAATCGTTGATGCACAGAAGACGCTACTCTTTGTTCTTTGTTCTGACTCGTCCTGAATGGGATATGAGGAAGGCTTTATGTGAGTATGTGACTATCGTTCTGACACGATGTATTGTTTGATTAGGTATATTAAGTTCAAAGAGTTTCCTTCATATTTCATCAAAAAAACCCAAGTTTCACCAAGTAATTATCATATACCAAGACACTAAACCTTTAGAACATTAAGTCCGCGGGATAAAGCAAAAACGTTCTATCTGATTTCGACAACTTCTCTATAATTATGGCTCCCCTTATTTTCCTCAGCAGCACCCCATCCTTATTTTCACGTTTTTATGGTGTGGAGACAGTGTTGAGGAACTCCCCTAGGTCTCTAGCTTGGCCACCAGCTGGAGATAGTCTTGCGGCTTGGATAGGCATTTTTGTCTGTGCGCCGCCCGCCATTATTCTTATACTATGGGGATTATGGTCATGTACATGCCGTAAGAAACGCGGTTGAGCGAAGAGCGTTATTGTTAATCCCTCCCCCCTAGCAGGGTAGGCCTAACAGGCGAACCGCCAAATATGGTCACATAATGAAGCTACAGGAAAGTATGAGCTATGGATTATTTATGAGGGATATAAAGATGTAATTAATATTCAAATGGTTGTTATGCAATTGGAATATTCCAAAGGAGTTATCTACCAATGTGATGTATTTGTTGGCTCATGCTCGGGACGGCCCGAAGATAATATTGACCTTAGATATCGAGTTTGACCAGACAGGAAATGAATCTCAACTATGTAGCTTTTCGTTTCCTCATACCAGCTCGTTAGATGACGCAATGAAGGAAAATATCAATTTACCAATTATCGATGAAGAGTCTAATGTGATCAGCGCATCGGTATGTTATAGAATTAGGAGAAGATTAGATCGCGATAAACTAACACTAGCATCTCAAACAAATTCCACGTCGCGATGTTAATCTTCAGGTTCATTCCATATTCTCGCGCCTGTTGATTGAGACATACGTGGAGTCATGAGTCAATTCAATCTAGTTTCTGTAAATCAAGGGGTGTCAGGCATGCAATGAATCAAATCACCCCCGTTCCCCTGAGCATCCCTCTCTTGGCCACCTGGATACAAATACCCTCTAATTCAGCCCTCGAAGAAGTACTCACATCAACAACCACACAACAACAATCAAACTTTAGTCACTCCTTTACAGTCACTCGTTTAGTTTCAATCAGATCCAACCCCTTGTCTTTTCTACTTTCCCCTAAATCATCCAAAATGCAGCAGCGTACTCTCATCACCATTATCTCCCTGCTCGCCGCAGCAGCCAACGGTGCACCACTCGCCACCCCGCCAGGTGCGGGCGACCTCGCCTCTTCCGGTGCTGGCTTGATCGAGAATGCCGCCCGTGCAGCCCCTGGCTTTGCCGGCGGCGTCGCAGGTCTTGCAGCGGGCCAAAAGGGCGCCGAGGAGTCCTCCGAGGCCGGACAAGTAGGCCACAAGGAAGGCCAACACGCTGCCGGAGCCGAACAGGGAGCCGTCAAAGCAGGCCAGCACGCCACCGAGGGTAGCCAGGGCGCGGGCATCCACGGCCAAAAGGCCAGCAAGGAAGCTCAGGAGGCGCACTCGGAACAGCAGCAGGCAGGGTTGGAGGCCCAGATGGCAGAGAAATCTGGGCAGCACGCGTCGGAGCAAGGCCACCGATACAGCGAGCACGGCCAGGGCGGCGGCAAGTCCGGCAACTACGGAGCCAACCGTGGCGCGTCCAAGTCGGGCATGGCGTACAACAACAAGGACGGGGCCAAGAGCGGCGACCACTTCTACGAGGACAAGCACGACGGCTTCCAGGCCGCTGCCGAGGGCTCCAAGCAAGCCGCCGAGGGATACAAGAAGGGTTTCGAGGAGTCCAATAACGCCCAGGAGGCAGCTGCCGCTGCTGCTGAAGGATCCAAGGACGGCTTTGAGGGATCTCAAGCCGCTGCTGAGGGCTCCAAGTTCGGAGCTGAGGGTGCTAGGGCTGGCGCTGAGGGATCCATGTCTGCTACTGAGGCTTCTAAGGCTAAGCAGCAGAAGGCTAAGGAGGAGAGCGGTCTCTCTGGAATCTTTGCCGGCCTCACTGGTGGTCTTGGCCATTAGAGGTAAATCTCCCCTTGTACAATAGTGTCTCTCGCTCCTCGCTAACCTCTAGCTCTAGCATCTGCTTTGATATCTTCGCGGTACGTTGCTTTTCTAGTTGAAGGTGGATGGTCTGGTTAGCTAGTCTTGGTATTTTCGGGATAGAATATTCAATGTCAAATTGAAAATGTTTCGGGTTGTTATGGTATGCATTAGTGGTTTTGTAGTCCGGAAGTAATTCTCTGTCCGTGTCCTTCATTTTTTGCCCGTGTTTCTGCTCTCACGTGCATTGGTGATAACTGGACGCTGTCGATTTCCTATAATTCATCTCCACCGATTCCTTAAGGGTGTCTATGTGATTGACTGTACTCATCTCAGTATATATCTAATGGTATCCAGCTGTGTCCCAACTCCGATTTCGCCATGCAAGTCCTTATTATACATTCCCTTCCCATCTATCTAGTTTATGCGTCTAAATGATTCTTCGGCCTGAAATCATGCAATTCCCATCACCGTGTATGATCTTCACCATTATTATCTAAAACCCCATAAAGAGGTACGCCTTAAGCGATATCCATATCTAATAATTCACTCCTTATTTTAGAGGTAGGCCTTCACTCGAAATGTCAGCAACGAGGCCTTTGAATTGCGGTCCAAGGGAGTCCACCACGACCGAGACGTCAGGGGATTCGGGGCGTGCTTGCTCTTCCTGTCGTGTGAGAGTATCCGGATCCCAAGCCTCCGATTTGGCTATGGCCTCGGTCTTGCCAAGAGCCTTCACACTCTTAACTTGTTTTCCTCTCCTTGGTGGACCTTTAGGGGTGTTTGGCGTGACGATAGTCTCATCTAGAAGGCAATGCCAACGTGTAATGTAGACTCCAGGTCCGCTCATGTTGCCGCCCGTCTTCTTGTTTTCAAGTTCGTCTACACCATCGATAATGCTCTGTATTCGCGCCCAAGACATATCTTCCAGAGCAGACAAATATCTGACATGGGCATCAATGGCAGCCTTGACGCTCTTTTGCTTGTCGTCTGTAAGCTTCGAAAAAAGATTCTGTAACTGCTCATCCATGTCCCCAGCGCCGTATAAAATGCTATTCCCATTCTCCGTAACTGTGCTATTGGGGCTCTTGGTGGTCTTTGATTTCTGCCTGAAGAAGTTAAGGCTATCTTTGGCCCAGTCGAGCCAAGTCGTCCGTAGATCTGGGCAGCCCTTCGCGAAGTCGTGTAGATAATCGTAGGCTAACTGGCGGTTTCGTTTCAACAGAGTAACGTAGTCTTCAACCGAAGGTGGTGTAGTGCCGTTTTGCGTTTGCCCTCCATCTCGCTTCTTCGGCTTACTTGTTGCTATCAAGTCTGTAAGAAAGCTTTCCACGGAGCCAATGTGTTTCCGTAAGTCTACATTCTTATGGATTGTTCGAATCATAGGCTCGAAAACAGACACACCATCTCGCACGATAGCGGTTGTTAGATCTGGGGTCTGACGGCACAGAACTTCGGTGATCTTCTCCCTATCTCTTATAGCAAGCTGGGCAGAGTAATATTCCAAACATTGGGTATGTTGAGAATCGGTAAGTGATTCTACTAAGCATTTATCTTTGGTCTCCAGAATAGCGATGATAATAGATTTCTCATCTTTTATACTCAACTCGCGAATGAATTCGTGCTGCTCTCTAGACGCTTGTATATGTTCATCTATTGCGAAGAGATGTGACTCATTAGGTCTGTCTTTACTGCGCCTAATACCGTCGATAGCTTTGCGAAAATCACCAGTATCCCATTCCAATACCAGGGATATTATTCTGAATGTGGTTGAGTTAGTTTCTCATAAGTTGAAAGGTCGGCAATTAGGTAGGTACGCACCTCTGCATCAAGTTCATTCCATCTGTAGCATTTTGGGTTAACCCAAGCCAGTTTGAAACTGCACCAATGCTAAGTTTTGCTAGGAATAACTTGACCATGCCGTTAATCATAGTCCCAGCATTTCCGACACGCAGTGTTTGGGCTATCACTGTGTATGGAATTAAGCTATGAACATTGTCAATCAACTTTAATAAGTAAGGACCCTCAGCTGATAAGACGAAGAGATGATGGAGGAAAGTGGCTATGTAAATAATGGCGAAATTAACTGCAGCCTCGACAGCAGGGGAATGGCCCTCAAAGTTCGGAGTCTTCGCGAAGTGATCGAATAGCTCGTTCAACAAGTCCCCGTAGACCAAATGCTGGACTACATCGTCCCAAGCCCTAGCAAGGTTTTCTGCTTTATGTATGTCATACTTTCCCTGAAGATTCGGTAACTCCTTGTTGGGTATGCCACTTAAAAGGCCCCTGGTAATGCCTTCATGGATGACCGATGCGGCCGAGGCAAGTCTCTTCCTACTCCCCAATGTCCCTTTATCGTAACTCTCTGATAGCTCTGCCTCGCCGAACCTCCTCATGATATTCCGAAATTTGGTGGCCCAGAATTCGGATGGCAGGTCCCTGACAGCGGGGATCGGAAGAACCAACCTGGTAAAAAGAAGTTGCAAAAGGGGAGACGACGATTTTCCACCTTTACTACCAGATTCTTCCTGCTGAAATGGATACCCATATTGCTCGATGGCATCGGGGTACTTGAAAGTCTGAACTTCCGAGTAAGTCTCATGGTGAACAAGAATGTCGAGCAAGGCTCTTAGTTGTTGGGGATATAGGGTTGCTGAGGTCATGAGGGGCAATTAAAGGATGTCGGAGTGAATGTATTCAGAATTGAGGGAGTTGGTATTCATTCGTGTATGCGGCCCCGATCTTCGTGCATTTTTGCAACAACCAGAAGCCTTGTACACTGAAGATATACGAACTTCATATCCAATTTTTGATAGTTAGTATTAAAGTACATAGTTATTCTAAAAAGAACCTTATATTTTGAGAACACATTGTAACCTTTGGCGCGGCGTGCTGACGTCATCGGACGTGAGTAGCCTTAACTTAAATTCTGTTTTGGGCGGTGAGTACATGTAGGTACCGGCTGAGGGTACGCGAGACGGGAAGCACCTGGACAGCACACGTGTGCATACAATGTAGGTACCATATGAACTACATATATTTTATGATTAGAGTGATTCTGTATAACTCTCACTTGACTTATAAACCTTACATATTGGTGGCTGGGTATTCTCAACTCTGTCTTCCAGTTCTTCGCGTAGTGCATCGATTGATGACTTCTCTGTCCCCCCCCCCTTACGTATACACAAGTATCAAGTGGGTCTCTAGTTTGTCCAATAGCTATTCAACATGGTCTGTGCACATTAGCGTCTCGGAGCTTTTTGCGACAAATTCCCGACATTTCCTCCAGTGGCAGCTTCAAACCTGGACAGCCTTCACTCGTCAGCCTCAAAATGACTCGTAAAGACAATGCCGCCAGGCCGCGATGATACGGATGGCTTGCCTCTGGATTTTAATACTGGTGTGCTCCCTGTAATACCACAAGACGGAAACATAGACAATCCGTCGCGCAATAATGCTGCCACCGCCGCGTCAGCCGCTGGTGTTCGTGCCTTGAGCGCCCAGGCGATAGCTTTCTACTTCAGAGCCCCCGTCAAGGCCTTCTTCCGAACACGCGTTGACTACCTCGCCTATGCGCGGAGTGTGCATCAAACCCAGACTGAGTTGCTCGCGCGTGCTGCTGCGAATAACCAGACGGCCTCAAAGTTGGGCCTCACTCTGAGGCAAGCATGGATGTGGGCGCGGGGTACCACCCCCGGATTACTCGCATCCGTTATCCAGCAGCATGGTTGGAGCGTCATCCCTCAACAGATACTCCCGCCATTATTGGCGAATGTCGGAGTTGGTGCTGTGCTGTACACCAGCTATCTACAAATCCTAGCCCAGCTGCATGAAGAGACCTCGAGAGCCCCCAAGAGGGTTTTCCCTCCGCCAGACCCGATCCACACTTTTACCGCAGGTTTCTTAGCCGGAAGTATTCAAAGCGTTGTGGCGGCCCCGCTTGATGCAATTCAGGCGAGGTATGACCATCGCGACCTCATGTCTAGTAATGGAAATGGGAAGCCCAGGAGCATGTGGTCATTCTCGGCAGAGAAACTCAGGGAGATCGGGCTGCGTGGAGTCTTTGCAGGATGGGGGCTGTCGTTTCTGAAGGACAGTTTCGGGAGCGCTGTTTTCTTCAGTACCTTCGAGTATGTGAAGGCTCAAGGTTACTATCGCTTCATCACGTGGTACTACGGAGGACTGCACCCAGACGTCGTCGATGTGTTAGCCCAAAAGAGACCGCCCACTCAGAAGCACCTAGCCGACAACTCTACGAAAGACGCCAACCGTCCGGTTATCATTCGACCTCACTACGCCATCGAACCGATGTTTTTGCTACTTGCTGGCATCACAGCTTCGTTCACTCAGCAAATCTTGCTTCATCCATTAACTCATATCCAAGTTCAGCATTGGGATCATCTAGAGGATCTGGACGCTAAAGCAGCAAAGATGAGGAACTCGGAAGTGGAAAACCCCGATAAACCACGACATAGGTGGCGCATGCTTCGGGCTTATTACCATGCTTATCAGGAGACCTGGGCCCAATGCGTCGCAGAAGCTACTTCCGAAGGTAGAGGTATTACACGATGGCTCTATCGTGGTTTTTGGTGGAACACTAGTAAGTATTTTCTAAATATGGCATAGTTTGATGTCCAGAGTCCTATGAAGCCATAAGAAGAGCATGGAAGTGCTGACAACTGTTCTATATAGTCCGTCAAGTACCAAGTACCAGCGCCGGCTTGATTATCTTTGAGTTGGTCCGGCGGAAATACGGAAGCGGGAACGAGCCCGTGCGTGTTGCAATAGACGACTACGAAATTCTTCTTGATTAGATATTGGCAAGAGGCCGTGGGCATTTGGATGTTAGGAACGGGCATAGCGATTCCCCACTCGGCGTAAGGCACCTTTTGAATATAGCATTATAGCTTTTAAGGGTCTTGATGTAGACATAGATAAGGCACACGCAATCATCTCATCTCCCTTTATTCCCAGCACTGCGAATAAACGGTTCAAGAGGAAGCACTTGGCCCTCTGGTGTGACTCCTTCGTAAAGTTGCGCCCACCGATAGTTCAGGACTTCAGGGATTGGCCATGCATTTTCCGGGTCGCGTAGCCAGAGACGTAGCAAGTGACGACTTATTAGTTAGGCAGTGTTATCAGCCGTACAAGGCCTAGGAATCAACTCTGGGGACACTATTGAATTAGACTTACCGCTTCTCCGGCGTGTCGGTAAACCCATCTCTCGCATGGAAAATGGCGAGGTTATTGATGTACTGGATATCTCCTTTTTGGAAGTCTGTATTCACGCAAAACTTCTCCCCAAGAAAATGGATGGTATCGAGAGCTTCCGCCTGGGCCTCGGTGATTGGCGGGATGTTAGGACTCCGGGGAAGAGCGCCGAACCCAACAAAATACCTTCGGCCGTATTGCAATGACACCCTTTCAGGGGTGGACTCCGTTGCTGGGAAGTGGAACAAGAGTGGTCTCTCAATATACTGCTTGTCTGCCTTTTCGAAGCTGAGCGAACAGATTGTTAGCTAACCCACCAATCCGCATTGTTCCTCTAGTCTCTCGATGGGTATATGATGAATGAGGCTCATTGTCAGATATTACTTACACTTCCATATCCCAGGGCTGGGAAAGCGTATGGATTAAATCCGGGCGAGTGGCTGCAATTTCATTGTATACGCGCCACGTACTAGCCAGCTTACTTGCACCACCCGCCGCTGATGTTTCGAGAGCAAATAACGACACAATGTCGCCAGAATCCGTGTGGAAGACCTGTTTATCGGTGGTATACGCAGGACTACCGATTTCGCCGTTGTTCTGCGACCAGGTCAGATCCTTTATGTGGCTGAGGACCACGTCGGCTTTCTGGCCATTGTACTTGTGATCCTGTCTACCCCGCTGAGGCGCGATATGCGCCGATATCCCCGCGTATATAATAACGTTCTCTTCACGAGTGTGCTCATCTACATGTAGACCACGGATCACGAAGAACCCGTGTCCGTTATGCAATTCATTTGACAAGCGGCGCAGTTCCCCGTGAAGTTTTGGGAGTGGGAATATCTCTGCAGTGATATAACCCAGCGGCAGTTCAAGCCCTATAGGTCGTTAATTGATCGCAACACTAGACTTCATCAATCAGCCACCACCAGCCACCTACTTTTAAAATGTTCTACGGCTCGGTCTATCTCATCAAGCTGTTCATCATTCAGAACGTAAGTCCAGTCATACGTATCCGCTATGCTTTCGCCTTCCCAGACCAAGTCGCCAGTTAGCTTCTCCGGGAAGCCTTTGGGGAGAGTGGTTGGTAGATTCCCCTCTTTGAGCCGACGTGCCGCTCGGGCTTGCCACTTGTTGTAGTCCGGGGCATAGGAGATATCGGGCTGGCCCGGGGGAGCCGGTGCTGACGGCGTGACAAAAGTGACGGTCGTAGACATTATTTCCTTGAATTCCGCAGCGTCTTTGGTAATTGTTTAGATTAGTTTTCTTTTATGACCAGACCATGCTTTATTTCGTTATACATTTCAATAGTTATCGTCAGGGTCGGAGTTGGAGAAATGTGCAATACTTTGCCGAGATTGCGTCATTCGTCCTCCTTGAGTGCGACTCTCGGAGGTAACGACCAGTTATTTTCCGTCCACTGTATTAGTATACCGGTACTGGCATATTTGGTTCACGTCGACAGCGGACAGTATCGCTTCAATAGGTGGATTCATTCCGCGACTCATTCGACGTACTGGTAAGTTCATGTCTCATCTAATATTGAGGTTTTGGATGGGTCTAAGGAATGGAATGCTGCTATCATTAGGTTTTATCCACTGACTTGAAATCCCCTGCCCAAGACGTATGAGAAGGTATCAAGACCATCAATCATAAGAGCACCAAGACCACCCAATGAGAAGTAGCAAACACGACATTAAGGAACTGCCGTACCCAACCTATTCATGGCTTTAACGCCTCCAATCACGGAACCTCAGTTCTTTCAATGATCCTTCCGACTCCCAGGTCATCAATTTCATTACGCTAAAGATATGGCTTGACGGCGGCCCGCGAAATTTCAAATGAGCGCCGGTGTAGCTACACTGAGACTTCTAATAGCCCTATCTCTATGGGGCTAGAAGTAGTGTCTAGGGATACTTCTGAATTTCATGATTGGATCGAGTCGGGCCTAGGATCATATGAGCGACCCAACATCTTGCTTAGGCCGACGCTCTCGCTCACGCTTGATGTTTATCTTAAACTTCGCTGCCTCCTTATATATGCCGAAGAACGGGTGAGTAGCAAAGCCAATGCCGCCTGAAATTGTTAGGACGATAATCATAACCTAAAGATATAGAGACGACGGGATTGTTCAATCTTACCTGCCGCGAGCTTGAACATGATGCTGCCAATCCCTTTCGCGAATCCTTTGAAGAAGCCTATTACACCCTCCTTCCTGGCGCCCTTGTAGGGTAGCACAAACCAGTCGGTGAGGCCGTCAAGGAGGCCAAACCATAGGGCCTATGATGGAACAAGTTAGATCTCGAGGTCGCACGGAGCGGCAGGAGGGGTGATCTACCTGAATACTAGCGACGCATGAGGATGGAAAGCCAGTGATCTTCGGCCACTTGCGAACAGTTTCATCATGGTACAGACTCGGTATGAAGTGAAAAGTCTTTGCGATACCATGTCCAATAACCAATGGGATCTTAAGTGCGCCAGCGATTATCAACCCAACCCCTCGGAGCATGTCAAGCCATCCAATCCAGAAGGGATGGCATCCTTCATCTTCTTCATCTTCTTCCTCATGCTTGGCACCTCCGGCTTCGAGGTGTCGATCCCAATATGAAGGAGGCTCGTTCACCGTTATTACTTCGCGCGGCATTGGTTCAGGTATCGGCGCCGGCACCTGCTCGTTCAAATCGGCATTTACCTCGGTCTTATAGATCTCTTCCGGAGGCGCGATGAACTTCACGCCGAAGTCCCGCCTACCAGAGACGGAGATCCGAGAGGTCGTTGCGGATAGTGGCCGGTCAATCATATTGACGTATTATGTCTTGGCAATTGTAAATGAGACTCAAGAGTTTTGAACCGAAACCAGAGCTGCACTCTGGTCTATATTAGCGTAAGCCTAGGACTAGAAAAATAACTCCACGGCGAAGGAGACGAGGAGACATATATACAGCTGAGCTAGAGAACTATGAGACGATATGTATAAAGCGCGCGCTTTCGACTCTGGAAATGCGGCGGAGTCCTTGTCGATCTCTCAAGGCACCGAGATTATCGTGGGAATGATTGGCTTAGACAATAGGTCTACTTTACGATTGTGATGCGGATCCAATTGGCTGATGCGATACTACATTGGGGGTTTAGTGAGAGCCATCGTGGCGCAGCACTTCACCCCTACACTCTTCATCCTTACAACACGGGTATGGGATGTCCTACTCCCCAGTATCATGAGCTGATGGCTCTCGATTATGTATTTCTTGCCCGATCCGAGATACTTTCACTAAACGGCAAGGCATTTCACGTTATGCTTTGCCATGTTTGAATGAGATAAATGACGAAGTTACAATTGAAGGATCGAGTCCCTTTCCGATACAGTTTGTGTAACCCATCCACGTAATCTCCCCCAATTCACGAGATTCAAGCAATCCGTTTATAGCGTTTGGTGTCAGTGTCCAGTGACAACGAAAGCAATGGTTGGACGTACTCATCGTAACCACCTGTTTTAATGTCCTCTAAGTACTTCTCGATGCTCTCTAACCCACCGACAACATAGTACTGCTCAATGTCTTCCTTCCCCGGATCCTTCTCAATCTTCCAGCCACCCCTATGACGATACGGCGTCGTAAGCGCGTCTAAAATCCCTTTCACCTTTCCCATTGCCTCCTCGAACTGGGCTTTATTCTCCCGTGACACAGTCCACACCGTAACACTGAGAATCGGCGCCTCTAGTGCAGGGATTATGCCTTCGTCCTCAGAGTTCGGAAGCATGTACAGCCCATCAATATGCCCCGGCTTTATCGCTTTGGTGTCCATATAGGGCATCGCTTCCTCGAGAATCTTCTGGTTTGCTTCAGATGCAATGCAAGCGTGATGCTGATCGATCGAGTCCCAATGCGCTGTTATTAAGAGAACACCTTTGTCCTTGAGTTGCTGGAAGAGGGCTGCGCCGCGGTCCTTAGTCAGCCACGGAGCGTTGGTAGCGCACCATTTGCCTTGGATGTCGATGGCTTCTACGACTATATCGCGATATGCTTGAGGTATCTCGCCGGGTGCGTTGGACGGGAGCAATGATAGTTCTGTGGCTGGCATCGTCGGTCATAGTAGAAGGGCTGGAGGTTAGGTAGAAATGACTTAATTATTGCTGATATGCTTTCCGGCCACAGCTTGAAGACTTTTATCCTTCCAGACTTCCGGACTGCTCACCTAGGTCTTTATTTATTCGATCACCCGGCTTACATGAGGTTTATTACCTCTTAACAGAATTCACCCCGCACGTAATTTCCAGCATACATGTATAAGCTAATAGATACTCTAGGTACCTTGGTACCTGGCTCAGCTAAGACGAAGTTCCAGAGGTCTGGACTCCGTTCTCTTATATCCGATATCATCTATCTCCGGACACACGACGTGAAGAAAGGAGAAGCCAACGAACTTTGGATACTCCAATTACGTAAGTAGGTCTAAATTACACATTAAATAATATCTCGGTGCTTTTGCATCGTTACCGAAATGTACTTTCATCGAATAAGAGGCGGTCGTTTCACTCTTTCATAGCTCAGCTTGTTCGGTCCGGCCAAGCATCATACAACCCCTCGTAGACAGTCACATTTCCAAACGTCACCTCACCATTACCCTCCTGGAAAAAGCGAATTTCCTTCGAAGATGCATACCAGGATCTACCGAGTTAGCTTCTCCATCTTGAAAAGGAATTGAAGCGTACTTACCGAGCCCAAGTGCTGAGCGCAAATCTTCCATTCGCATGCACCTCAACAATGGAATTATCCACCACTATAGTCAAGTCAAGAGTTTCTATCCTCTGTTGTCCGTCTTGGATTACGTCGAAGAGACGCAACCGACCTGATTCGTTGCGAGAGTCGATACCATTTGTTGTCTTAGCCGCGGCGCTAGAATTACTACGGTCGACGACGATGGACTCATTAGAGAACTGGTAATAGATAGTTGTGCTCTCATACTCAGACGACAGGATCTGGAAACCGGCACGTAAGTCGCTACCGCGACAAGCCCGGGGGAAAGATATCGTCGCAGTGATGACGTGGAATTTACTCTCGGGGGTTTGCTGGAAAGTCACAGCGCCTGGTGAACTCGAGGTCCTACCCGGCTCGGTGAAAGAACTGCCATTGGTCAGGGCAACGAGCGCTTCACGCGCAATCTCCTGCTTTAGAGTTGCTAGCTCAAGAACTCCTGAGTTATTACTAGCAACTCGCCACGATCCAGTTTCATGAACCAGTTCGTTGTCAACGACGTTGCGAATCTTTCCCACGGTCAACTCTCGCGGTAGTAAGAGCGCGCCAGTCCAATTCTGCTGATTGGTTGGGAAATCCAGGGTACCGTAGAAGTCCCCAGTTAGCCATAAATAACTGATGAAGCGGTCGGGGGCGCCGCTCTTCTTCGACGCTTTGGAAGTAGCCGGTAGCTCTTTTCCGGCCGCCGCGTAGGCGGAAGTTCCCCAATCTAGTTTCCCGGCCATATTAGGCACGAATTTGACTTTTCCGTCTTCATTAGAGATATTCCCGGATGCCCAGAGCATCTCGCGAAAATCCGAGACTTGCGGCACGATCGGGTCCAATGACCACTCAGCTCCTAAGGTAGTGAATATTTCGCCTTCGGGATTGTACCCGTGCTCATCTAGGCTAAATATGTTGGCAGTCTCAAAATTGAATCCCCATCGGCCGGCCCAGTCGCCATTGCCCCAAGTTGAGTTAGCGGGTTCATGCCACCATTGGCCCAATTCCTCCCAGTACTGAAAGTCTGGATCGTGCTGGCGGTAGAGAAACTGACTGGGGCCTTCTCCATGAACACCTCCGGAGATGACGACATACCAAGTACCCGGGGCGCTTCCGAGTTGAGTGTCGAGTTGGCTGTTCTGGAATACATACGGGTCACGGAAGCCTGTTACATTGACTGCGAAAGGAGGCGACGGAATGACTGGACCCTGTTCGAGCTTGGTAAAATTACGGCCGCCGTCATGCGACACTGCTAGAGACTGCGTTTCGCTTCCCCTGGTATACTGAATAGTCCACTGAATTGGTAAGTAGGAGACTGATGTATACAAGAGCGTAGGCTTGCCATCGATACCACTAGGAATGACCGAACCATCGAATACCGCAATGGGGTCGTTCTTCCCGCCAGACACGATAAATGGCTTTCCGTCTGGATTCAGATCGTGATAAGTAACGAGGTCATCCGTTGTGGCGCCAGAAGCACCTTCATGCAACCAACCAACATGAAATAGGCCTGTTTCGGGGTCGGTGTAGTGCATACATGGGTCGCCAATCTGTCCGAATGGCGGCAGAACGTGCGCCTTCGGCCGCCATGTTTCGAAGAGGCTTGAGTTGGCAAGGGTGGACAAGTTCGGGGGAGCCGAGTTGTAGTCAATTCCTTGCCTGGGCGCGAGAGACCCAGCTAAGACAGCGGGAGTGAGCTTCATCGCGTCTCGGGCTATTGCACATGAGACTGTCTGTAAGACAAACCTTGAGAGCCCTAACGAGCAGACTTGACCATCATGCTGTAGTTTTTATAGGCTAGTCCGTCAAATATTCGGTCTCTGCTCGTAATTTAGTCCCACTTCGAGCTCATACGACGACGTCAAGAGGCTTGGAATTTGGAGATTGTGTGGGGTTTGCGGAGAAATTAGGCCTTGGGGTCAGGGGAAGACGCTGAAGATTCGGGGGAGCCACTAATACGCTAGCTTGAATAGCGATAGTCTCGGTCCTATTTAACACATTTAGCGCTATAAAATCTTGCCCGACTCCTTGTTATTGATGGGGTATTTAGCGGTGTCTCCGCATGTTCAGTCTTCTCTCGGCCTTCTCCTGTAGTAAATCAGATGCTGTAGGACTTAAGCTGGAGAGACAATTCGGTAATAGCTTTCTGCCCAAGAGAATGAGTCCAATCCACAAGCCACGCATTCAGACGGAGCGCCTATGCCACTAAACGATGCAAGGAAGTTACGGTAGTCAACGAAAACTGAAAAGCATTAGTTGTGCGATAATAACGAGTGAATTTGTGGCTATAGATCAGCTATAGAATCCTATTTGATAGGTGAAGATAATAGCATTTGTGAATGAGTGACGACGAATGTAAATAAAGAAAAACTCCCCATATCCTTAATAATACTAACTGAATCCTCCAAATGAGTGTTATTGGGTTCCCTAAAACATCAGATACTGAAAGGCGGAATACACCGATCCACTGAAAAGAAGTGAAAGCCCTATGTTATGAATTTAAAAACAATAATGAGTGTTGCTTGTTCATCCCCAAATCAATGCACGACACCGAGATATGTCTTTGCTAGCTCACTGGAATGTAAACCCAGATACATTATCCTGCTGGTATTGATAACCCTCGGGGATCGGATTCTGCTACATGGGTGCATAATTCTGAGTCTCATATGTATTCACGGCAACATCGCCTCCATAAGGTACGTAGTTCTGAGTCCCATAGGGATCCATGGCAGCCTCATTTCCATTAAAGTAAGAGAGACCGTTGGAGTTCCAAGCGGGATAGCTACTTTCAGCGCCGAGGTAATATGGGATTGGCGGCATTGGGATTTCGGAACCAGTAAGCATGGCAGCAGTAGAAGTCGGGGTTGGGGTTGTGGTTAAAGCCGTGATCGTTCCCACCTCGGACTGAGTGGACCTGGGTTGAAGGATCTCATCGGCGGTCTCGATCTTATGGTACGTTTTCACGTGTTGGATAAGATTATCCCGGCGGCGGAAGCCGTTGTTGCCTTGGCGGTTGTAACAATATTTGCATGGGTACTGAGGTGCATTGGGAGACTTGGTTGTGATGTGACGGTTAAGGGCGTCTAGCCGGCTGAACTTGGTACCACAGGCACATCCATAAGGATTATGTCTGGCCTGCTCCCCATGCTTTCGAAGCTGGTCATTGGTGTTGAATATCTCGGAGCATTCTGCACATGCATGGGCGCTTGTACCCGCGTTTGGTCAATAAAAATGGGGTTAAAAAAAAAAACCTACCCAGCTCCAAGCTCCTGCAATAAGGCAGGCTGGAGAGCTAAAGGGTCGATGATCGGGTGCACAACATATGCAGCGCTTGGTGGAAGGGTGGGCATTCCAGTGCCAGACTGAGTCCTAGGTACCCAATTGTAGTTCGCCATGGCGGTGAGGTCGTAAAGCCTGGACGAAAAGAAATAAAACAATATAATTGGTTGATTGGCACGCAGGAGTGTTTGATTCGAGATGCGGCATTGCCATACTCTTAACCCAATCTTGAGGCATGGCTTGGACCAGATATCGGGGTACAAGAAGGTACATGCATTGCTGAATGTTATGTGCGCCACAAGGTGGAATAGGGTGGAAATATGCAGCTTACGATGTAACTACTCGAGGTATGTATGGCAGGATATTAGCTGTCATTGACCAGATACCTAGCTAAACATATCGTTCGCGAAGCTCATATAACTGAGAGCCTTAAAGGGACAAAACCTAATGTCATCCTAGCCTTTCGACCCACTACGACTCTTAATCTAGACCGAGCGACATATAGAATGCTTCAGATGTCGGTTTTCGGTCCAGGAATTGAACAAGGGTCTTCATTTCATCTTGGCAGCCCCCTTTCTCGAGCACGAGATGCCTATACCGCCTCCCTGCCTTGTCATTTAGGGGATCTTGCTTAAAAAACGCATCAAACATATCCATAGCAAGAACCTTTGACCATAGATAGTTATATATTGTCCCATCACTACCACTGAAGAGATGTCTATAACTTGCATAGCCAAATCTGGAGATGAATTAGCTCATGTAGTTGTTTAAAAACGCGGGTAAGGGGGAACATACTCCGCACCAGGGCTCTTGATCCCGCCGAATTCATTACAGTCGGTGTATATCTTGGCAACATCGACTGAGTCATCATCTGACGAGGCTGCAGAATGTACAGTGGCATCGAAAAGTGTCATTTTCAGCTGCGGCATGAGCTTCACTGCAGGAAGAACGACTCTAGTGCGGAGCAGCGACGTTATCATCGAGTCTGGTAACGGGTTCCCTGTCCGGTAATGGCCTGAGAGGTATTTTAAAGCCGTAGCATCCCAGCACCAATTCTCCAACATCTGAGATGGGGCCTCGTTAAAGTCGCTGACCGTCTCTGCGCCATGAAAACGCGAATACTTGCATCGACCCGCAAGGTCATGCATGCCATGCCCGAGTTCATGAAACAGTAACACGGCTTCGGAATGTTGTAGCAAGGACGGCTTGCCTGGTGCCGACTTGCGAAAATTAGTCAGCAACACTGTCGACGGGTAATGTCGGCGCCCGTCTGGATGCTCAAAGCCTAACTGCAAAGGGCGACACTGAGCGCCACCGGCCTTCCCGGGACGAGGATAAAGGTCTAGATATAGATATCCAATAAAATCCCCTCCTTCTTGTTCGTCATTCCATACGCTGTAAAGCATCACGTCTTGGTGCCAGATGAGGCCTTGTTCTAGAGCGCTCGGTCCAGAGCTCGTATTTGTTAGCTCTACAAACACAAACCCCAAGAGTTTACCGAACAACGTTAACATTTTAGAGACGGTCTGGTGGAGAGGAAAGTATTCTGAGATGAGGCTGTGGTCTAGTGAATAGTTCTGTTCTTCGAATATGCGACTGTAATATGGGATGTCTGACCAGAGCAGAACATCGCAACCTGTCCGACCCTGTGCGTTAGGGTCGCCTCGCTTCAGTTCGAGGAGCTTCTGGATATCCCCAGGTAATCGCCGAATAACTCGATCGCGAACGCTCTCCAGGAGATTATTCACTGCTTCAGGCGTCTTAGCCATCATAACCTCTACTTTGTATGCGATATGGCTTGAGTAGCCTAAGAGCTGTGCCGATCGGTGGCGTAGTCGAATAGCTTCATTGAATAGTGCCACGTTTTCTCGTGCCTAAAGCTATATCAACACAATTAAAGAAAGAGTAAAGACCACCAGTACCTACCACGCGTCTAGTTTCCAAGTAGAGTCTTTCCCTCGCCGCTGGCGAACTTGCTTGACTCAGCATCCATCTAGCTTCCGGACCCTTCAAGTCAAGTTTCAATTGACCATCGAACTCCCCTACCCCAACTTCCAGCCCAGAAAGCGCATCTTCGGGAATACCAGCAAGTTCCTGGCGAGAAAGCCAAATAAAGTGTTCTTTCTCATCCAAATTCTTCATGAATTCTGTCTCAATGGTCTTCAGTCTGCGCGCAATATCCGTAACAGAATGTCCAGCTAGACCGTCGTCTAATCCCATTCCATTGCGAATATAACTCCGTCTCTCCTCTGCAATGGCCTTGCGGCTCTCGGTGTCGAGTTTGTCATCTTCATTTTGCCGCTGATATGCAGCGTCGATAAGTCGGAATAGATCCTTATTTGCTTTGCGATCTATTAGGCAGTGCGAAATCTTGTCGATGGCTTCAGCAGCAGCATTTCTCAGTGCCGCATCGGTCGCGACGAGAGCGTACACGCTAAGGACGTTGGAAGTAAGTTGAATCTCATTTTCATGCCTCAAAAGGACTCCAAGAACGTTATCGAACGTCGCGTTTTCTGGTGTTACTGTTGATACCAACTTGTCCACAACCTGCCGCAATTCATGGCATACCTCGCGACCGATCCGGGAAATTGACTCGGCATTCGTCGCGAATATCAGAGGGTCTTGTGGCGGACTATCCATGATTGAATTCCTGCGACAGTCTCAAATATCGATTGACAACGGAAGACCGCCCTGGTAACACGTCGATGAGGGATGCCCTTCCACAACACCCAGTTCGGTGGTTCAGCCATCACGTAATAGGAAATATTACGTAAGTCGTCGTGTATCTCGAGGCAGTTACTAGTCAAACAAGTATCAGACCTCATCGTCATTTCAAGAGGAAGTCAAGTCACCACTACATTGATTCTCGGGCGATTCTTTTTTAATGAGATAGGTACCTAACCATCAGCTTTGACCGAAAGCTATGGACCGCTTTTGACGCGCTATAATTACAGGGATTTGTACTGTAACCCACTGTAACTAGAGGAAATTACAGGGCATCATACCTACCTGTAGGTACCTAGGTAGTGAATCGACCTGGCTGAGACTGTAACCTGGGCGCTTTGTGAACTTTTAACTTGAGTTTTATTCGATTCTTAGTCGGTCTCCAATCTCTGTCATTTGCCATCTTTTTGAGTTTGTCATTATATTGTCTATCGTGGGTATTATAACACTGAAATCGACTAAAAGATACCTATAGGTAGGTGTCGATGCACTGTGTTTCACTGGGGGTTTACGCGCTGTAATCCACTGTAGTATTGGCCCGGTGGCCCTTATAGCGGGTTCGACCTCATTCAATTTCGCCCCGGGAGATTCTCTATTTGGGCATGTCCTGCAACCACAGGCTATACAACGCACAACGAAGATGTCCCGGATCTACCTCAGTCGGCTTTGGACGTCCATTTACGAGCTCATTTCCGCTCCAATCGGGCCCCAAAAGTACTCCGTTGCAGTGATGCGTGTGTTCGAACGAGATCAGCTCGTCCTCATTGTTCCCGCAAGGCGCGGGACGTCAACTCCCAAGTGTAGCTACAATGTCGCTTGTGATAATCCGACGGCGTGAAGGATACCTGATTTTCACCCCTGCGGGCTGCGATACGAGAAGTTAGAATTCACCACCTATAGTGTGGTCTTAGGGTTGATGGCTTACCGATCGCATCATCCATCTCTTGCTCGAGATTCGTATCATAGTACCACTTTCTGGGGTACTTAGCTAGAAAGAGCTCTGAATGGGCCTCGCCGTAGCAATCAACTGGAATCCACCGTTGTAGCATGGTATCAAACTTGCGCCTTAGCTGCGGCGACAGAGTCGCCACAATCGCGATCTGGACCATCGCATCGGATGATATAGTCGGCGCAGTCTTGGTGGCTATGCAGTCACCTAGGATGAAACCAACAATGACTGATGCAATGGTGCTTGCTATGAGTGTTGCAATAAGAAAGATATTCCGACGTCGACGTCGTTCCCGTTGCCGTTGTCGAGGAAGAGGTTCTCATTATTTTCCAAGATATGTTCGTCCTCTAGGAGCTTTTCAAGTGTTTCCTCATTAGTAGAGTCTGGTACCTGCTCGTACACGTCTCGTTGGTTTTCCATCTATCTGAAATCTGGTGTAAGGGCGAAAATGTAATATGGATATGTTCCATTGAGACGATGTAATTATCGTACATGGATCTAAATCGGTGGAGCATACGCATTGCCGTCAATCGTACAAGATAAGTACTTAGTCCCGTGGTGTAGAAGATTAGGAGAGACTTCTTCCTTACCTCGCCTTGGCCTAGGTAAACTGTTCGACATGGATCGATTAGGCTTGTGATACCTAATTTATAGCGATCAAATAGCGCTGCCGCATGGGAGGTTCCACTGCAAATACGAGGTGAGGATATAACTCTGCTAATCACTAAGAATCAACTCATCAACACGGAAAATAAGGCCCTTTCCTGCTATCGAAGTATAGATGCGACCCTGATTAGAATCATTTAGTTCTTCATTACCTAGGTAGATAATCTAGGTATCCTATTCCCGCCGGTGAACTGTAGTTCCTCAACCCCTCACAGTCGGTTCCCAGGTGAACATTTTCCAGCGTTGCAGCCCCCAGAAACCTTCCAGTGGTGGGTTGTCAAAGTGGAAGGCGGAAAGCCAACAAACTCCCTTGCTGTTTTTCTCAGCAGCATCTGCATTCGTGTGTAGTTCTCAGCTAGACTCCATCAGAACGTAAAGATGCCTTCCTAAAGCAAGGAATGTGTGCTGTTTATCATATATTTATTCATAGCTAGTCCCAACCCGAGACCCATCGGCGACCTTGACGTTGCTTTCGTCCGAGTGCTTATCCATGGAGAAGTCGTCATCATCATCGTAGCCCACCGGGCTTCTCTCTAGTTATCGAAATATGTTAGAAAGAGACATTTATAAGTAATATCTACTAGGTAAGGTAGATAGATTAGACTTACTCATGGCTATGTGGGCCAGAGCGGTACCGCTAAGGGCGAGGACGATGATGGCGAGGAAACGCATTATTGGTAGTAGTATCGTTCGCTGTGGGTGGCGAGACTAGTGATCCGAAGGTTTGCTGTTGTTTAGTTGAGCCTGACTACCTAGCGACTGATTGTGCAGTAGCCTAGTAAGGATATATATATGTATGCGGGGACGACGACGCAAGTCCTTCAGATTGCTACTCAAACGCCCAAGGACAACTCTCGTAATCCAAACTCACGGCATACAAGTGAGATTTTCTCACGCCATGGTCTTAGGGTGACGTGAACGGGAACGGTGCCCCTTACGTGGTCCTTTAGGTAGGTACCTTACGTACAGGTGGGAGGTAGTCATAACACCGTAAGATGAATGATGTAATGCGCATTACTCATAATAATTTTGGATATGATAATATGGCTGTAGGTAGGATAGTGTATTAATCATCCGCTGCCTAGCTGTGTATTGCATTCGATGTTGGTAGATTGTCACGAGCAATACGTTCATTCTGACTCGTCTCAGAAGAATTCCCAAAGCAACGAATATAATAAGTTTTATTGTATATTATTAGGTTATACCAGGGAATTATTTGTTATCTTTCTAAATTCCAGCAAATGATGTGCTTTAGTAACTAAACTGAATATGATGCATTGGTAACAAACGCGGCATCATGGAAGTCTTCATTAACGCTAAGTGGGATAAAACAAGGTAGACCGGTAGTAGCGCTACATGTTTCAACTTTACCAAAGTGATCTGATGTTCAAATATTATCTGATAAATCGTGGCTAGTTCAATGGACTATTTCTCTCTTGCTCTCGATACCTAGTCCGTAAAAGGCGCCCATCGTTATAATCAACAGTACTCTTGATATGATACAGATGGAGTTTTTGTGTTGATCAAAGTGTAATTCTCATGCGCTCTTACGACGGGAAGAAGCATCTTGACGCAGTGGTGTAGATGGTCGTAGTTGCGTAATTTAGGAGGAGCAGGAGTTCCGTCCCTTAGGATCTGGCCAACGCTGAGGAAGAAAAAAAGGCAATGTGTTAGGTGCTCTCCATGCTGACTGAAGAGCTTCAGCTTGTTGTCCAACGCTTGCTCCCATTCAACCTCCGTGACCTCCTTACCCCAAGGGTTCGAAAAGAATTTCCAATCATCCATCGACAGGAAGTCGTTATTGGCGTAGTGAGGACAGCTAGGGGGATACCATGCCCACATGAGTTGATCCCATGTACAGCCAGCAGCTAAAGCTTCGACAGTAGAATTGCCGCAAAGTTGAATATCAGATGGTTCTTGATGATAGGGTCGGTTCCGAGACATAAAAACCGCCAGAGCTATCGTGATCCCAAGGCCAAATATACAGACTGCGACGTAGACCTTTCTCCGCGTATCCTTGAGAAGGCCACGAAAGAGCTCGATGAAGGAATATCTTGGGGTACCGTCATCAGTCATGGCCACTTCCTTTCCATTCCCATCCTGGCCAAGTTCTTGATAGCCATGCGATCCCATTCCCAGATACGACCAGTGCGACATTATGATATAATTAGGGTTAATTGTATGTTTAACATATAGGAAGATTAACTCTATGTGTGAGTTCCGTAGAGAGCATTCCAAGGCTATGAATTATTTCTCAGAGTAGAAAAGATACCATGATGGTTAAAAAAGGATACAGGGGTCTATTGCCTCGTAAGCTAGGTGGTATGTATTACCACATACTCGTCGAAATAAGATGCTCCCACGTAATCAAATCAGCAGCACAGTCACCTCCCAGAGTAGAGCTAGATTCCTGAATACTGCAACCCCATCAGTATTGGAAGCGCGGATAGCAAGCTACCTCTACTTTTCTTCTCCTTTCTTTTTCCTGGTTGCTGGGAGAAGGGGCTTTCACGACATTTATTCGACAACGCTCACCAACCCCGATCCCTCTTCTATGACACGAGCTTCGCACACCTCTACCACCAAAGGCATATATGGCAAATAACCGCAAATGGAGAGAATTTTCAAGAAAAGTTCAGATCTCGAGTACAGAGATTCCGAAAGCCACGAAGATCTCCTTCCTCAAGTTGAACACGAGAAAGAGGGCACTTATGGAAACAGCCGAGCGTCCCGCTGCATTGTAGTAATTCCCTGGCTGTTCTGCATTGTACTTCTCATCGCACTCGGCACTTCAATTCTTAAGGGGTCTCAGCATTGCTCCAATAACAGCTTCTGGAAACCCTACGAATTTAGTATGTCTATTCTCTAACGACGAATAAACTGTACGATGGTCTAAGCCATAGCAGAGCCTGCAACAAGAGACTTACCTGAGAATTACTACGACGTGCGATTCGATGCAGCTTTGCGGTATAATGGAAGCCATTTGCTTTACCGCCCGGTAACCAATCCTCCCTACGTTGGCGACCCTTCGCCTGAGATTGATACTGCCTGGGAGAACCTCATGGGTGGTGGGTGATGTATCAACGATGAGCTCCTTCACTTACCAATGATGCAAATAGCCGTGGACGTGTTTGTTACTCCGGACGAACAGAAAGAATTGGGCCATGATTTGTGGCTCGACCCCGATACTGGCTTGCATGTGGGCTTGTATGTTGTCCGATTCTGATACTGGACGTGGAATGTGCTAATCGTGATTGAAGGCTATCAGTTATGCACGATCTCCATTGCGTGGTAAGCCCCGAAAAAGATAGTATTTACTGAACTCGACGACTGATGGCTTTAGAATATGATTCGCATGTCGGCATATCCGGAGTATTATCCAAAAATGAAGCATTACACGACAAAAATTCATATTGGTAAGAATATAGTAATCGTCTCAAGTCTGACACGAGAACTGACAACTATATAGAACACTGCCTCGACGCACTCCGACTGAGTATTATGTGCACGGGCGACATGGCGCTGATACCTACCAAAGACTCCGACAGTCGACCGTTTGAAGCCGTTTTCGAGACAGTTCATGCCTGCCGTGACTTCTCAGCTATCAGAGACTGGTCAAACGAACGAGGATCTGCTGATCCAGAAAAGTATCCTGAAAATGCGGAGAAACTTAAGATAAAGATGGGAATTTCTTGATGTTAAATTACGTACCTATAATACAAGCCAAGTGGGTAGCACTTGTTCGGGGCAGCATACAGTAGATAGGTACACTACCTAGGTATGTATGATTCACTCTAAGTTCCTCGTTTAAGAAAAATCATAATTAGATACTCCAACCCCGTAGTAAATATATTATAGAACTTATTATCATTATGCAGCTTTTAAAGTTGTCCTAATATATGTATAATATTCTTCTCATTTGCAGGGATCTCACGCGCTATAACCGGCTGTAGCTGCAGCGGGTGTTATAGCGCTATAAGCTTCGTATTTACAGCAGACCCCTGTTTAAAATGGGTTGGTTAGAGGATCTTCATCGCCTAATCTGGGGTAACTCTGGCTCACGTAAGTGATTAGGTACTCGCCCAATATCAGTCGAATCACGTAAGCCAAAAGGGGGATCAAGGAACATGTCAGGAATGCTTACTGGATGGTAGAACGCAAGCTGAATATGAGCGAACTATCTATTTGATGTAAGATTAAGGTAAGGGTACTTTTACATCCTCTCTAGTGAACGTAGAACACAGAAATAGCACCGCGGCGAGCCATTTCCAAATGTATCCTTGAAAATCTCGAGATGGCTTCAGCAGAAGAAAACCGCTCATTCCTTGATAATCACGACTGGAACAATCAGGAAGCAGCCATACATGGTCCTGAAAGGTTCTATGAGAATCCCTCATTTTGGACCAGACGACTGCCTAATATAAATGCTCAGTTATCTTGTGGACTGATAGTGTTCACATTAACTTCACTCTTTTGGGGGATCTTCCTTTTCCAACTCCAGAGACAGTGTTCTCCTAATTCCGTAACCGCCTATCCCCACCGGCCAGGAATAATCGAACCAGGGGCGAATTTCAAAACTCACGCCCGCTTTATCAGCTGCGGCAGATCCACAGCCGAGTCTAAGAGTTTAGGTTGCAAGTACGACATTCTGAGTAACCATTGGGTACCTGCACCATGCATGGATGATGACTCCGTTGAAATGTATCAAGCGGATGGGTCATGGTTTGGATTTGCGGACAGAAACCGTACCCAGCTTATTGAGAGCATGGAAGCAATGGGTAGCGTAGAGATATATTATACTAACATGAGGTAAGTAATCAAAGACCTAACACAGCTACTGAGGGATTGAATTGGTTCCAAAGCGTTAAATTACACACTGTTGATCCTCTTGGTTCCCATTGCTAACCTGTTGGGCGCGATAGAGACCACATCGTGCATTGCGCGGCACTTTGGAAGAAGCAGTTTAAGGCTTTCTTTGAAGAGAGAATATACTATGACTCGCTTATCTTGGACCCCAAACACACGTATCACTGTGCCGACTTTTTGGTCGACATGACAGATAAGGGGGGGCCCGATTTTAGAAAAATCCCCATCGAAGTCGTGATTGGCCATGCTGGCTGCTGGATTCGAGATACTAGTTGCCACCATAGTCACTAGATTGATATCATCCATAGCCGTAGTGGTGCTTGCGCAATATTGTATGATCCAGATAGGTAGAAAAGTAGGAACACTAACAGCGAAGTCAAGCACGAACAAGTATCCCAGCATTGTAACAAGTATCAAGCGTTTACATTGGCCCCATGCGTCAGAAGGAGTAGGGCAATGGGCTCTGAGTTTGTTTCTACAGCAACATGCAAGGCCGCCTGTCCCACGGCATCTTTTGTGTTGACATCCACCGATGTCTCTTCTAGGAGCATCCTTACTATGTCCTCGTTACCAGCCTTAACAGCGGAAAACAGAACTGTCCGACCTAAAAGGTCAGTGGCGTTGGGATCGGCTGACTTCTCAAGGAGTATCTTGACGATAACGTCGTGTCCAGCTTCAGCGGCTAAGTGCAGGGCTGTACAGCCGCTACTGTCCTGCCGGGCTACATCCGCGCCGTTCTCCAGAAGCAGCCCGGTCATTGACTCGTTTCCATCGTACGCTGCGAGATGAAGTGCGGCCCTACCCGTTCCAGATAGTGACTGAGGTGGAGGCGGACTCGCTTCGATCCAGGTTGCTTCTTCGTGGAGGGGCCACAGGTTCGGCTCTTCGAAAACATGTGGATCAGATAGGCTGGGTGTTACGCTGGTGGCCGAAGAAATGTTGCAGGGTATGTTCGTTGCGGGTGGTGTGATCAGGGGTATATTGGACGGTCGTCCAGATAATGCTGCTTCCAAAGCTAACATCCGTTGCTTCTGATTTTGTCCTGTCCGTTACGATTTAATATCCGAAGTCCAAAGTGGTATTTCTACAAGTTCGTGGTGTATCTTACGGTATGTTCGCTGGGCCACCCGATTCTGAAGCCTTTTGCGTTCCTTCTTGTCTTCGTGGCCTCTAAATGGCATATTGCTTGGGTTAGAACTATTTGAATGCCTGGCTGTACTGCGAATCATATTCTCGCAGCTACTCGATACTTGAGGGAATGAGAAGAATGATGTGCATAACCTTTGTGGAGAGCAGCTTTCCTTCTCAAGGACATGCTACTGAGATAGGAGTACGGGATGAGTGATTATGAACGTCCTTATATCTCATCTAGATTAGGACCGTGTGCCTCACCAACGCATGACTCTGACCAACAAGTTGCGGTCGGTCATCCCGGGAGGACAAGAAAGTGAAGACTTTCAAGTTATTTTTTTATAATCTGTCACGAGGCACACCAAAGATGAAGGGAAGAAACACGTTGTTCCTCAGGGAGCTGAAAACTACCTATATAGCTACGATCGTGCTATACATACACGATGCCTCTTTGTTTGCTATGTCTCAGGTAATACCTATAGGTGAAACATCCAGTATAAACCAAGCATTTTGTTATGATTCTATAACAAATATAGGCTTCGTAAAATTAGTATATAGTGTGAAACTTCACATAAGTCATGCCGTGCTTGTATTAAGTCAGACAAACCATGGATAGCAGTTCGGTCTTATACCTGAATTCTGCTGACTGCATTGAAGCATATCCTACGGAGACATAAACATACCCATTAAATATCATCACTTCTTTCTTTGCTTTGGGTCATAGAGGTAGGTAGGTACCTCCTAAATAAAATATGACTCCGCCTAAAAACAATCCCCCTTTTCCCCGTCAACGCACGGTAGCGTACAAATAAATACGACCGGATACCTGCGTATCGAGTCTTCGTTTCTAGCATGCGGCCGCTTACGGCATCTTGATTCCTTGGCTTCAAGGATGTGTTACGTTGCCTAACGATGTACAATATCAGACCGAACAGGAGCTTCCATGGTTACTCAGTTCACTGTAGTACTGCAGTGTACAATAGAAGTGATGTATACTGGGGAATTATTCGAGGCAGGGCCAATTCATGTTTTGCAGGTCTCAGGCATACTGGCTTATCTCTCTAATAGCTCTTTACGTGATAGCGACCTCTAGCGGTCTAAGACTACGCAACACAGGCGGCCGGAGGACACAACTTCAACCCAAACATAAGTAGCATTGATAAAGTCGGGGATTGTGATCGACTTGCGTGACCTCAATTCGATATCTGTGGACAAGCCAAGCGGCATAGCTCAAATGGGTTCCAGAAACACCTGGGGGCGGGTATATGCTTTCCTTGAAGATTATGGCCTCGCCGCGACAGGTGGGCGCCAGAAGGATGTTAGGGTTGAGGGATTCACTCTAGGAGTTTTGTCTACTCGAATCCCACACTGACGTCAGTCTTGTCATGGCTTACCTAACGTATCGATCATGGGGGTCTATCTTCCTTTTCTAACCTCGTGGCTTGGCGGTAGATAATGTCATAAATTTCGAGGTAATGGGTTGACTAGATTTCGTCAGTCCTTGATTCTTATAAACTCATCCAATCGAAGGTAGTCCTCACGAACTCAACAATATTAAACGCTAACATGGCTGAAAATCCGGACCTCTATCGCGCCCTCAAAGATGGGGGCGACTTTCGGTACCTATGCGACTCCTCACTCCTGGGGAACACTTATTTCGTAGGCTTGGTTGAGAGTAATTGCTGACAACCCCAGGAATAGAGCGTGCTCCATAATCTCGTAAGTTCCAATTGTATGCTAGCACGGGACGAGATGGACTTAGCCAGTTTCCAAGAGGACTCTAGATGTATGTTTGTCTTTGATTGTAGATATGACGGTCTTCGTGGTATAAATATCGTCTTACACTGCTTTGTCGAAGAAAGTCGAGTTGAAATGAAAATGTAATGCCAAACTCTACCCAGTCTAACCACCCTCAGCCTCTCTGGGAAGCACTTAGGATATGACCTTTACCGGATGCACCTCGCTACCAAGCCCGTTCCATCCATGATCATAAAATGTATCGTTAGGTATTTACGCCAAAAAGCAAAACCCCTGTATCCTCACCAGCCAAATTTCTCTACGCGAAGTTGAATATCGGCTCCTGATTTGACGGCCTCCGCGCAAGCATTTCTAGCAGTTCTATTCAGACCATCAGGTCCCGAGACCACAAACCCTACCCTGCCCGCCGAATTAGCAACCAGGTCGGCAACATAGGATGGTATGTCCGGTCTGCCGGCTTCATTCGTCGGCTCGGGGATGGTTACATGCACCCCCAACTCCCGCAACTCGGTAATTCTCTCTTCTGGTATCCAAGAGTGTTGAGATCTTGAGTGTATCACCCAGATAAGATGGACCTGCCTCTTTCCAGAGTGACCAGTGGCTAGGTCCCAGGCAAGCGGGAACACAACCGCAATCCCAGATCCACCAGCAATGAGGACGGCATCATCGCATGATCTTAGCATGTTAAGAGGATCCTGAGAGCCATATGGTCCGTCTAGGCGGACTGCGACCCTTGAATTCGTGCGCGCGTGGTCCAGAAGCTTGGAGGTAAACCCTGATTGCACTCGGATCAATAAACTTAACCAAGCATGGCTCGGCGAGCGCACGGAGTCCGTCACGGGGGCGGCGGATGCGATAGTAAACGGATGCGCTTGAAGCGAATGGCTACGGCCAAGTATCGGGATTGAAATGAACACATGGTCGGCCGGGCGCCAACCGTGTCGAATGCTCCGAGAAAAGGTGCTCAGACACGCTCGGCCCTTGGATATCGGTACATCCCAATCTACAGAAAGCAGTAGCGTCTGGTCGTCTTCTAATACTGTAACATCCGCTGTGAAGTTCGCAGATTTCATCCACAGGCGCCAGACCAGCCTGTCAACCAGGAAAATGACCAGCGACGCGAGCACGTACGGTCGACTTGTGAAGAAGTGCAACCATAGAAATGCCAGCGCGGCGACTTGCAAGACGACATGAGAAGCCAAGAAAAGCTCGTACCATCTCGCTCGAAAACTTCCGAGGGACGTGAAATACAATAATTCGTAGGAAGCAAACGCCCCAATACCCCAGAGAATCAGCGGATGGGTGATATAATTATAAAAGCTGTTACTCTTCAGCCAGGGAGGCGAGATCCATAGCCTCCATATTATCATGCCCGCAAAGTGGACGAAGGCCTCAAAGCACATCAATTCACCAACGCGACGGTGATAAATATTGAGAGCTTCGTAAGAGTGGCCCGTGAGCACTTTTAGTGGCTGATTTTTAGCAGCTAGGAGGTAGAGAAGTGGCAGGTTGACAATGAAGATTATGCCAGCTCGGTCGGCGAAAGCGAAGAAGTACCTCAGCTCGAAAGGTAATTGGTAAAAGTGGTAAAAGATGTTGAGGCCTAAGAAGGCCGAGACGAAAAGAGACGTCCCATTTGACGGCAAGGTCCGATTGATAAATGGGATCGGTCGGGGTTGGTACATCAACAGAGATTTCAAGAAGTTTACCGAGCGACTACCTAAACCTTTTGGAGGTGACTTTCGTCGCCGAGGTCCTAGGAGAGGTTGCCTCTCGAGGTCGGCATCGGCTGCTTTGAGTGTAACTTGTGAAGATAGGGATCCTTCGAGAGTACTACTAGAAGACGACTCCGCTTCGTTTTCGTTTGCGACTTTGGGATCGTCGGTCGTCTTTCTAACACATTCTAATGCTGTAGTCGAGTCTTGTTCAATTTTTCTCCATCTAGATCTCTCTCTTATCCTCTCACTTAGGTGCAATAAAGAAAATAGCGCAAGTATTAGTAGTAGGGCAACGTTGTATGTGTAGATGATGGTGCGACCGTTGAGGATGTAGGCGATCAAATCTCGTAGGTATTGCAGACTCTCAGGATCGGTCGGAATCTCCCGGACTGGGTTCTCATTAGAAAAAGAAGATACCTTGTCAAGAACAAGAGAAAGACGAGATGTCCTCAGGCTTTCCCTGAAGACCTCGAGGGCCCATTCTCTGTCAACTTGATCGATGGGCATCGTTCCTCAAGATTAGGGGATGCGGAGGGAAGATTGAGTCGACAGGGGTCCGTTGCAAAGATCTTATCAGATTGATAAAAAAACGACAGCTTGATTTTCCAGGGCTGTCCGACTGACCCGACGTCGGGCACATGACGGCGTGGGGGTTCCGAAGTGGCTTGGCAGCCAGGCCTCAATCAAATACAGTACGTAGAAGATGCCCCGCCTCGATATCGTTTGCTTGAATTGGGCTTGTGACTCTCCTGGCCTGAAACACCAGGATCCAGGGGTTTCAAGCCAGGTATCCGTCAGACACTTTACAGCTAAGAACATTAAAACCAGCATTCTATTATTATGCTAGTATCTAGATTTATGAAACAAAGCCATTTTTGTCTTTTGACCCAACGAGAAGACCCAGTGTTATCAACCAGCGTTTCTCGTTCTGATTCACGGGCAATGACGATCACCACCTCGGAAAATGGAGGATTACAAGGAATATACGATGCTTCAAAAGATGCGGAGATACTCTACAACTACCACCAATTACATATGATATTGGACAAAGGCGTAGACGCTGTCTTCTGTCTGTGTAGCCTTGACACGCGCGTGGCAGAGCGTGCCGCTCAACTATTTCTTGACGGCTACGGCAGTTATCTCATATTTGCAGGTGGTGTCGGGAGACTCACGCAAGGTCGCTATGATAAGCCAGAAGCCCAAGTATTCGCAGATATAGCTATTGGGATGGGAGTTCCGAAGGATAAGCTCTTAGTGGAACCCTTCTCGACAAACACGGGCGAGAATGTTCGCTTCACGTACGCTCTACTTCAAGAAAAGGGGTTGCATCTAAACTCCTTCCTTCTTGTTCAAAAACCATACATGGAAAGACGGACTTATGCTACTTTCAAAAAGCAGTGGCCAGACCCTAACACACGGATTATGGTCACGTCCCCACAGTTCAGTTGGAGCGAATATCCCAACGATGACAACCCAAGGGACTTGGTTATTAACATCGCCGTGGGTGACCTAATCCGCATACGAGATTATCCGTCAAGGGGATTTCAGATACCTCAAGATATCCCCGACGAGATATGGGAAGCAGGTCAGCGTCTCATTGCCGCCGGTTACGACAGCCACCTACCTTAAATACCGTACGAATTTAGTTCTCAACACACCGTGCTATGCAAAAATGTTGTCCGTGTCTTTACACCACGACTGAATTCTAATAGACCAAAAAGAAGGCATTAAGATCCATAAATACCTAACTACCAGAAGCGACCAATGCATCCAATTCGACTTTAGTATCTATTTAATTCCCTAGGTAGGTCTTAAGTCACAGCGGAAGTGGATGATGCGGCAATGGATCTTCATTTTTGTAGTTAGTCGATAACTGTCTACCGACTACTTGGGTTCTTTATTTACATACTCCGTATTAATATCGTATTAACAAATTAACACGCTGCGCGCCAACGAATGCAATCAACCCCCCTTTCCAACATCCCAACACCTATCTTCATCACAACACAGCGGTAATCTGGGTCACAGGCACCTCAAAGGTGGTAGCGCCCGACTTGAACTCGACGCTGCCAGATGCGTTGTATCTGGCTTCGCCTTGGTACCAGATGTGAGCCACCGAGACCTTGATGAACTCCCGCTCAGAGGCACCCGTCCACATCGACGCCACGTATGAGTTGTCGGTCTGAGGCTCAACGGGGTCGCACTGGGTCCATCCTTCCTGGATATAGGTGGAGTGGCAATGGACGTTGAAAGCCGGCGCACCGTCAACGTACCCGGCGGGTGCGCTGATGTCGTAGGTTCCTCTGCAGCCACCCTGAGAGTTTGTTAGTGGATAGTCGTAGAATATGTTTCAATATGGGCAACTTACAGGCGAGCATCCCTCTTGCCAGTTCGTAGCGGGCCAAGTGGCATAGGTCTCACGAGCCTCAACTGCGGCGGAAGCGGCTGTAGCAGAGGCAGCGAGGGCCGCGACAAGGGTGAAGACTGAGGCGAGCATGATGGCGGATTGTTTAGATATTGAATGTATGCTGAGGCGAAGGGCTTGTACTGGTGGGCTGTGAGTGATGAGAACTTGTCGATGGTGATGAGTTCCTATCAGTTCAGTGACAATGGAATGCCAGTGGCTCTTATATATGAGCTATGAAAATCCGAGCAACGTTGCTCGTATGTCGATCTCGTGGAGTTACGCAGGGGTATTTTAAGGGTCTTACCACGGCATTGAGGCTCACCTCGTATTCCACCCATGTACTTAGGCTATGTCATCGTTGAACCCTCCCATGCTGAGGTCACCGTGGTTTCTGGAATAGGGATTCATGAGGCGGCCTTGCCGGGGTCAACAAAATAAATGGAAACGTTCATTGGTCCAGCTAATCCATCAGCCCCAAACTGCGCCTTGGGGTCACTGGGAACCAGGACCCCGGAACCAGAGTCTGAGGTGGAGATTGCCTTATAACGAAGGCTAAAAATGGGGTCTTAAGACGGCAATACGGCAGCTATATTCCCGGACGAACCATTATTAGAATCGCTCTAGAACAATCTCATTTGCATAAACATCGAAAGGATCACAGTGTATACGCACGCATACTTCAAAAGCGTGGAAAGTGTGGCTTTTACGCGTTTACGACATGGAGAAAACCTGCGATCAGCTTCGCTTCTCCGTGAGAACGAAATCCCGTATAACATGCGTTGATGGGTTGAATGCCATTAATTAGTAGCGGTGATGGTAATCAAAATGCATTGGCGAGATCGACGGGGCATTTACCGTAATAAGATGTTTATCTGAGCTTTCGCCTAACTACACGGGCTGCAAATTTCCCTTAATAAGCATCATATAGGCTATCAAATAGACAGCCTATTGCACATTCCCAAGAGGATCTCTACCCTCGCTGAACATTGCCTCAACAATTTTGAACAGCCAGCTTCCCTAGGTATAGAAAGGAGACGGTAGGGACAGTACCACAGAAACATGGGAATGCCTCATCGTGCGAGGATGATAGCCGCGTTCTAAGCGGATTAGCAATGTGAAGGTAATCCGCGTCACCGTGCCAGGGAGCTTCCTTTTAACGAACACACAAGTCGCGAGCTAGACAATGAAGCAACATACCCCAAGAAGGCAAAGTTATGGACAGCCGTCTAATATGCTAAGACGTCAGTCATATCTGCCATCAGGATATTATTATATGGATGATCTTTTGGCGCATAACGCGTTTTTCTTCGCGGTGTGTTATTGTCACGATGCGAACCGTGCATTGATGGATTTCATAGAAAGTTGTCAAAGAGCGTTCAATAATACTCTGACGCTTCGAGCACCATTCGGTGGTTATGCTAAGGGGATTCGCCGTGTCTGTAAACCATGGAGTCGAGAAGGCCACCTGATAATATACCTATTCAATGCCACTAAAAGGCATTACGAGCGTCTTGGGAATGGTCAACAGATGAACGAAGCTAGAATTGACAACGGCTTTGGCCCGTCGCAGAGCCTAGCGGAAGCAGAAGGTCATAAAAAAGAGAATGTAACATTTGGCGAAGCCGGGAGGCATTAATCAATCCATTCATAACGTAAAATATAGATTATCTTGTGGTTTTCATGGGCGTAGGGCTATCTCACATGTCAATACCCACATATTTGGATCCTTCAAGATTCCTCCCTAGGTAGGTATAGTATCGAGTCTTCCAACTACCATTTCACGTAGAATATACGATGTTAAGAATACGCCTTGTTATTGCAATTCTTATTAGCTACGAGCACCATACGTGTAATTTACAGCTCAGGAGTCTAGGTCACTGAGCGGTGAACATATGTGAATCACGAAAAATGAATAGAGTTAGGATGATTCCGTGAATCGAACTCGAAACCGAGAAACATATTTGTGGAATCTCGAAATTAGAACTCTGATTCTCTTACTTTGGAACAGGTTAGCCTTCATGTAATGTTCATCTGTAGTTCAATGACAAACTAGGTGCGATGCCTTCAGACTCGAGGGTTACCACCTCTCCGCCTACCAACAAGCCAACATCTCTATCTCATCGCGCTCCCATCGGGAACTCTCCATTCCGCGACGAATAGTATACCGAGCAGAAAAACATGCTTCTAATGCCCACTCCCCCTTTAGGCCCCCGGCCTCTAAATGTCGTGCCATTAGGGGATAAGTGTTATCCCAAGAATGATGGAATTCAAGATCCACAGGCGGAAGGGGAAGGGATGGAGGAAGAAGCGACTGAAGAGAGCTCAGGCGGTTAGATCCGCGAGGAATAGCCCCTCGCGTTCCAAAACTGCTCCTACTCGTGCTTACAAGAGCCTTCGTTGGTATGAGTTAAAGCCAACCAATCAATTTAGCAGTGAACACAAGGGCTAGGGAAAAGATACTTGGAAACGGAGTCCTTGGGGCGTTTGCCAGTAAAAGTACGGAATCTAGAGTGACCATTTCTTAAGAAATTGGAATAGATCTAGGATCCTAAGAGTCTTTAATTCTATCATTCGTATATATTGGCAATATAATCCGATTTTTGGACCTTCTTAATTAGGAGAAGGATGAATACAATTAGCTGGGATGACCACCCAGAAAGTGACGAGAGATCATCTAAAGAATGGTAACTTGCTGGTTATCCCATCGATCCAAGATCCCTTCGACATCATCATGCTCGTCTCGCAAGCGGAAGATAGCCAAACCCGCCCGCTGGTAAGTTGAATCATGCTCTCGAGGGCGGGTGAGGATTATTCCGTAAACATATACGTCTTCATGGTAATAAACCATGAAAAACACCCACACGGGATAGGGCTTGCCTTCGAGTTCACCCGGGTGCCACTCAGGTAACCCTAGGTTTCTACTACAGGACGAGCCGCATTGGGTTGTAGGTGGAAAGGTATCTGGGTTGACTGCCCACGAAGATAATTCGTCTGTATCAAATATCTCAATAGCAAAAGGACCACCATGGCTAGGGACTGCCTTCGAAAGGTCATGAGTGAGAGTAGCCTGGACTAATTTGCCACACAGCACAATACGCCCGGACTGCGGTATCAGTGGTCCAGAAGTTGTACTTGATATGTTCGAACTAACAAAGGTGGCAGCCTGTACGACATTATAATTGGAAAGGGGGTAATAAACCCAACCCTCACAAGCCACCCAACTCCACGATGGTGCTTGATATGGCTCGCGGCGGCTTGGACGTGATGTTGTCCATAGTAGGTCAAAAACAAGCTCATGCTCCCAAAGACCGACAAGGTACCTGCTCCCAAGCTGGGCTTGGAAGGCCGATGCCACCGCCGATAGCGCTATGAGTTTGTCGGAGGATCTGGTAAGCTGGCGTTGCGTGTAGAAAGCGACGATATCCTGTCGCCACCGAACATGCAGCTCTTGCTGGCTATTAAGCGAGAAGAGAAATTCTAAGCTCCGTTCTCTAAATTTGCGGTGATCATCGGCAACTTCCGCGCTGTCGCATTCGCAATGCATTGCAGCTTGACAGTACCAAGTCATTTCATGCGATCGAAAAGAAAGATAACGTCGTGCAAGGAGCCGTTCTTGAAATGCCCAAGCCCTTGTATCGAGTGGCCCTTCTTGATTTCGATGAGGCGCGGCCAGCCGGTAGTGAAATGTTGTTGGTCCGTCAGCATCTTGCAGAGCTACAGATACCGTACTTTCGCGATACGAAGGTCGATGCTTTGCGAGGAATCCCTCCTGCGCAGCCGAGGCGCAAGTCGCTGCGATGACAAGATCAGCTTTGTTATAGACATCACCCATGAGCTTTGATTCCCGATCCCAATCTTGCTTATCATCTTGGATTATACATAGGGAGTCGATCCACAGATATTTGTACCCTAGGGCCTTCGACACGTGAATGGCGTCTCTAAAGTTCCTAGGCATTGCTCGCAATAGAACGCGCTCCTTGTGAGACTGAAGATTGTCAGTCTTAGTCTGCAGAAAGGTCTCCTTACCCCAACAATGGGTTAGAGCAACGTATTCTGCCTTCAATGCATGATGTTCCACAAGTCGCGGATTAGGCCCACCGAGATAAAGTATTCGCGTCGGTAATTGGGTTTTGCTAGATAATCTGCAGCAAGGATGATTCTTCTTGCAGTCGTTGAGCCACTGTTTGATAGTCCCGAAGCATGCGACGGAGTTCGTATTTCTTGGTATCTTCTTGTGCGAGCATAATAGTCCCGACAAGGCATCTCTCCGAGTCCCATCTTTGGATGGTTAGATTAGAGATGTCTAACAACTAGTGCAATGTCACTTTAGGAAATCAAAAGACCCACGGTAGATGAAAATGGAATCAATGTCTTCTTGTGTGACAGTTGCATGGGGATCTGGTTCTAATTTCAAGCCAAGGAGGGTGCGCTGATTTCTAGAAAGCAGTCTAAGGGAGGCGGATTTATCCCAGACGAACCCGAACTGCAGGGTCGCATCTTCTATCACCGAAGCAATGAGTTTGCAGAGTGTGCAGACAAGCTCGCTGTTGTTCTGCCAATTCCGCACATATCCAATTGGAAGGTCTGTTGTTCTTGGCGATATAAATTTTGACCAGGAATCGCCGACGTTTCGTCCACAGCTAAGACAATTCGTTGGTTGTATTGGTTGTACAGACTTGGGTGTCACATCCATTTCGTAGATACATAAACAATGATTTCAAGAAGAAAGTTCACTTGACTTCCTCTGCCATGATCTCTCGATGATCTGTCTCTTAAACAACGCCCGCAGATGGAAGACTTTTTGGAAAATCTGCCTGTTACAGCAATTCGACATCGTCCTACTGAATTACAGCCTCCAGTGAGCCTTGAGATGTTGCTACCCGAGGAAGGCAAACGCATTTTGTATGCTACTCGTGTAGTATTTAGTCAATGTCGGGCAACCCAACGGTAGGCTCCCATGAGGCCAAATGAAATGGACTAAGCACGGAAGGCGCCTATTGTTTAACGGGCTGGACGAAGGAGAACTAGTTTCCACACATCGCTCGACACGGAATGCTCCTAACTCGTATTGAATTTGTATGCCCATGCTCATACTCGTATAACCGATTAAATTAGTACATCGATAAAAGGAATGGATGGGAAGCCATAGCCTTGCATGGCGGAATAAATGATATGACGAAATTGCTGTGTCTAATTAGGGGTTCGTAGGTAACCCCTGAATAAGGCTGAACATTGAGCACATCTCGTCATTGATGGCGTGCTCGGAGAACGGATCAACTGGCAAAAGTTCCTGGCGAAAGCCGGGCGTCGAAATGAGGTATATTGGATGAGATATATGAATGCTTGATTGCCGAACCAGGCCTAGATGAATCCTCCGGGGATATTAGATTGTTACGCAAACGACGGAAGCTCGTGAGAAAATGGCGAGATCGTTAATCTTGTCAGATTTATTAATTGTTTAGATCTAAGCCACAGGGGGGTTGACGGCTGTCGGAGTCCGTGGTGATAAGCGATGGATTAGCTAATGTTACTGTGTAGTACAGTGAATCGGACACTATGTACTAGTTCCGGTCATAGGTCGTCCGTGAAACGAAGAAAGTAATAATTACATAATACCATCGACTGGGAATGTGTAGTGATCACTTCCGAAATAAAAATTCAAGTTAGGAGGAGAAAAGAGTAAGGGGCAGATGACCTTATGTACTTCATCAGTAAGAACGGGGAACGGCATCCGATACTTCCAGGTACCGGGAGAGCCCTATTTTTTAAGGTGCATTTCCCCAGACCCCACCAGCTTGTTCTTAAGAGGCTGTAACCCGATAACCGTAGTGGGGCCCGGCACTTCGGGTGGTTATCGGTCTAGTGATGTCGCCATACGGTCCAAAAAGCACCAAAGGTGAATGAGCAAGAAGCAACAAAGTTGAACTAAGATGGCGCCGGCCGGCCTCTGGCTGGTGCTTGCGACAAGTTGGGTCAATCACCACTTTTTTTGACCGCCTCGACGGCTACCACACAAGTTCTACCCAAAAGAACCCAACCCAATCAGCCAAGTCAGCCAGTGCGAATCGAGGGAACGAACCAAAGTAAGGGAATGCACGTTGTGGCCGATTTCGCCATCTACTCTAACTGACATGCAATAGTCTGATCTGTGCTGCTATGGGTCGTTGGACTAGGCATTGACCATTGACTTATTGATTTTATTCTATTAGAAGTCCTTCTCCAGTCGTCGCCCGCATTTCCCTGGTCCTGCGAGAACCCGTTAGTCTGCGCAACCTGAACGGGACGGCAACAACCTGTATGGTCACCCTCGAGCACGCAATCTCACCTCGTTTCACCGTAGTCTCCATCATATTCTATCGGATGGTGCAATCTGAATAAACCTCTAAGGGCTTTGTCCTCCGAACCGTCCACCGATCCTAATTTCCCTCGAAATTCATCATCATGGACAGTCTACCGTCGACGACCATCCCGATAACCAACGGCTATGAGCCGACGATGAGGCATAATGGTCACACTATTCTTGAGAACGACACTGACTTGTCGAATCTAAATCACATAATCTCCGCAACCAACCGCCAACGTCCACAAAGACAGTCAATATCCTCCTTGTCCACCGATCAACCTAGCGCGAAACCCTCGAGAGATAGCTGCGATCGGCGGAGGCCCGAAGACGCAGAGGACGCCTCTCGCCTGCCCAATATGTCCCAACAACTCATGGGCCAATCTGTTACTCCTTTCTTACGGGAACACATACCTGGATTTTACGCGCCGATAGGAAAGCCCGATCTTCCATCTATGGCCGCCTTAAAGACAAAGGACCCCAACAGCAAATACTGTTACCGTCATCGCCCTGATTCTAAGTGTCGCAGGGCAGCTGACGAGACAAAAATGGGTTTAATTCAGAGCGTACGTCTTGATATCTTATGGTAAAGAGTTATTATAGTATAGTTGCTAATATCTATCGACATGTAGCAACTCGAAACGCTACCTGCCGCTGATCGACAGGCCATCACTAATGTTTGGTCGTTATTCTCCGCTGCCCCCGCAAAACATCGAGAGCTTATGCTGCAAGGGATCATTACCCAATGTTGCTTTCCGCAACTCTCTATCGTATCTCGAGAGGTTCATGAACAACTGAAGATAGATTTTCTAACCGCTTTACCAACTGAGCTGTCCTTGAAGATTCTATGTTATCTCGACTGCGCGTCTCTTTGCAAGGCTGCTCAGGTTAGCAGGCGCTGGAATACCCTCTCAGGAGACGATATCGTCTGGCACCGAATGTGTGAGCAACACATTGGACGCAAATGTGTGAAGTGCCAATGGGGCCTACCGAAGTTGGAGAAAAAGAGATTAAAGGAATGGAAAATCCAGCAGCAAGCAGATGTTGAGGTTCAACGAGCCCTGGCAGTTATCGGACAGAGTCCCTCAGTCGCAGGTGCCACCAAGCGTACTGCATCAACTTTGGAGGGCACAGAATCAGATTCCGCTAAGCGTCAGTGTGTCAATGGTGTTAGTAACGGCAATTCATCGACGGCTACACAAAAGATCAGACCTTGGAAGGATTTGTACCGGGAGAGGTACCGTGTCGGGTCTAACTGGCGCTACGGAAGATGTACTATTAAGACATTTGGGGGCCAACATACTAACGGGATCACGGCCTTGCAATTTGACGACAACATTCTTGCGACGGGCTCCTACGATTCAATGATAAAGCTTTGGGATATTGAGAAAGGCGAAGTCATTCGGACTCTTAACGGCCATACTATGGGTATTCGAGCCCTCCAGTTTGATGACCGGATGCTTGTTTCCGCGAGTTTAGACGGGACAGTCAAGATATGGAATTGGCGCACGGGTGCCTGCATCAACACTCTCAACCACCAAGGCGGCGTCATAACAGTGCATATGGATGGCGATCTTTTAGCCTCGGGTTCCATGGATAAGTCGATAAAGATTTTCAACTTCAAGACCCAACAATCATATAGCCTACGCGGCCATACCGATTGGGTGAACCATGTCCGACTTGACCTAGCATCGCGTACGGTACTCTCCGCTTCTGATGACTGTACCGTGAAACTTTGGGATCTTGACTCTAAAGTCTGCATCAAGACTTTCGAGGGCCACGTCGGGCAGGTTCAACAAGTCCTCCCGCTTCCGGACGATTACGAATTCGAAGATGAAACTGCCAGGGATGGCGATGCTGCCTCTGTGGCTAGTAACCGCAGCGGCACGCCACCGGGTGGTTCGTCTTCCTCTAGTTCGCAGGACGATGTGGACGAAGAGCGAGCTGCGTACGGCCCAATCTTCCAGAATGATCCTGAGCGGCCATTGCCCCCACGGTATATGCTCACGGGGTCTCTCGACGCGACAATGAGACTCTGGGATACGGCGACAGGAAAAAGTCCACGAACATTTTTCGGTCATGTTGAAGGCATCTGGGGACTTGCGGCCGATTCTCTGCGCTACGTTACTAGTGCTAACGACGCAACGGGTAAGAAACCTAATTTCATTAATGTCAAAATATCTTCAAGGGCAAATGCTAATTTTTTTTCAATTCAGTCAAGGTTTGGGACGCCCGAACTGGAAAGTGTGAGCGAACATTTACTGGTCATGCCGGCCCAGTTACCTGCGTTGGACTCAGTGACAGCCGAATGGCAAGCGGAGGTGAGGACGGAGAAGTACGACTTTATAGCTTCGAGGGCGAACCCTCGGAGGTCGAAGAGTTTGGCACCCCTGCCTGAGCTTCTCGAAAGACCCCGAAATTCCTTATTGGCCCAATCGGGGTCTACATAGTTCATAAATTTTTTGCAAGGCGGATTTCCTTAATGGGGCGTTTAAATATACCACTGCTGTTAAACCGGCTCACCCAAGGAACGAAAAAATAAAAGAACTGGGCTCGGCGGTTTTAGTCTTCATGACGGGGAAATCTACGGTATTGAGGAGGGGAGGCGTCTATTGCTTATAAAACCTTCGGAAAGGCGTACGGGATGAGGATTGGCCAGGGTTGTGACGTCGCGGGTGCGGAAACGGCACTTTCTGCCTAGGGGCTTAGGATAGGGCGGCGTCTATTCAACATTGCCCAATATGGTAGGGGATACCTAGGAATATTTAGGTAGATACCTACCTACACGAATGCATTATAATGAAGTTAATGTGTTCTGACATGTGGTTTGGGGCTCTCTTATGTATGCTGACTCATTTCACTGCATCATTGCATGTGAGGTTCTAGATCTGCGCGGTAGATTTGGAGGGGCACTCAGCTGAAAGTGGTATGGTCTAAAACGGTTCTTATTGGCTATATCTGTGAGGGTACATGTACTCAGATAATCTTGCCTACTGGGTGTAGAACTATTTTAACGTTAACGATAATTTTAACCTCGGCAACTTGAATTATCTACGACAATCAGAGACAGATTCCAAGACCGTCAAAGAGTTCGAGTTGTAAGTCGTTCCTATCCGGAAGTAACCGGGATCAAATAAAATGTACCAAGAAAAGGTCATCATGTACGTAAAGGGGGTACGTATATGGATGATCCCTGCCATTTCTCATTCCCCGGCTACATCTCCCCGCAAAATCACAAGCTCGGCTCCCATTCGGTAAACACAACTGTTTTCGACGTCACTGCTGAGAATCACAGGCTGGAGCATGTCAACAATGCAATTATTATAACAAATGTCCAAGTAGAAGGTCGAGATTGAGGCCTGTAGACTACAGAATTAATAGTCGACTGGTCAATGAACAACACATTGATCTACATGGAACATCCTCAAATGGAATCTAGAGCGAACGAAGCGTCTTCCCGTCAACCGCCAAGCAGAATGTTACACCATACGACTGAAGCTCCGGTTTACCGAAGGAGAGCTGCTCCGGCGGACCGTTCACCAAGACGATGGGATAGCTATAGTTACTGTTAAGGTTTTCGCTGTCATCACTCGACGTCGATCTAGCCCCAACCCCACAATGCACTACTCTGCATTTCACTAGCTTCTCTAGGTAGATCCAAGGACGAGCACGAGATTGGCGTATCGACCTTTCAGCCGCGGAACTTGAGCTCATCGAGTCACTTGCCCTTTTCCTTTCCGATACGGCGGGTACCATTAGATGCTATGACTCTAACTGCATTCCCTTGTAGCTCGGTAATGTCTTACTAGTACCTACCTAAGACCCTTGAGGCCGGGTCTGGGATCTATATAGATAAGTAACTTGATATCATGGTTAGAGTTCCTGGCCTAGGACCCGTTGGAGGTTTTGATGACTGCTTTTTCTAGCTCTCTTCCCCTTGTGCTTATATTTATATAATACCCCTTATAGACCGTCTTCTTAAGACCTGCTATTTTCCTTTCTCCTTTGACGTCACTTAACCGTGCTTAAGAATTTGCTGGAGAAGTATTCTCTTTGTTCTATCTCTCGTATATCCTCGAAGGTCGAAGTTCCCCCTCCGTTAGCTCCCACTCTCTTTATACCCCTTAGCGGCATATTGGTGACGACTTTGCATGTGATTACCTTATCTACCTCATCATCCCCATCCACTTCATTCTATCCTAGGCCGCTTAAGTACGATCAGAGGCGCTTCACGGAATTACACTAGGGCGCAAGCCCAAGACAGCGATTGAGAATACACGATGGCGACGAAAGTGGGAGGAAAAGATGGCAAGGCGCCTCCGACGGCGGCAACGAACTTAATCGGTAGGCCCCTCACTGCTTGCTACCAGTTTCGATATGGTCCAAACTGACTTAGACAAATCTAGCCGGTGGTGGTGCCGGTATGATGGAGGCCCTCGTCTGCCATCCTCTTGGTTTGTAACCCTTTCCTTCCCCAATTCCACCATCCGCCCCCCTTTCGTCGCCACGGGCGCTAACATGGTCTCTCCCTCTCCCGCAGACACAATCAAAGTGCGCATGCAACTCTCGCGCCGCGCACGCCAACCCGGCGCCCCGAAACGCGGGTTCCTCCGAACGGGCGCCGAGATCGTGAAGCGCGAAACGCCGCTCGGTCTGTACAAGGGACTCGGCGCGGTTCTCACGGGCATCGTGCCCAAGATGGCGATCCGATTCACGTCCTTCGAAGCCTACAAGCAGATGCTGGCGGACCGGGACACGAAGACGATATCCGGCAGCGGGACGTTCGTCGCGGGGTTGGCGGCGGGCGTGACGGAAGCCGTGGCCGTGGTTACGCCGATGGAGGTCGTCAAGATCAGGCTGCAGGCGCAGCACCACAGCATGGCGGACCCGCTCGACGTGCCTAAGTACCGCAACGCGGCGCACGCGCTGTACACGGTCGTCAAGGAAGAAGGGGTCGGCGCGCTGTACCGCGGCGTTAGTTTGACGGCGCTGCGGCAGGGGAGTAATCAAGCTGTGAACTTCACTGCGTACACGTATTTTAAGGAGGTGCTGCTGCGCTGGCAGGAGAAGAAGGAGGGGAAAGGGAACGGCACCGCCGTCGCCCTGCCTAGTTGGCAGACGACGATTATTGGACTCGTTAGCGGTGCTATGGGCCCCTTGAGTAATGCGCCTATCGATACGATTAAGACGCGGTTGCAGAAGACGCCTGCCGAGGAGGGGGTTTCGGCGTTTAAGAGGATTAGTACTATTGCGGGGGATATGTTCAGGTAAGTTTTTTTTCCTTGTCTTTTTTATTTATTTATTTATTTATTTATATGTTCTCTTGGTTTTGGTTTTCCTTGAAAATGTTATTATGGAAATGCTGATATAGTGTTGCAGGCAAGAAGGTTTTCATGCATTCTATAAGGGTATCACGCCTAGAATTATGCGTGTGGCGCCGGGCCAGGCTGTAACATTCACAGTGTACGAGTTTCTAAAGGATAAGTTGGAGAAGAGTGGTCCTAGTGTAATATCAGGGAGCAGATATGAGGAATAGAGTGGAGAGACTTTTGGAAGGGTGAAATATAGGGGTTATTTTGCCGTATTATAGCTGTGAACGGGTCTTGGGCCGGATATACCTTGATAATTACAATGACGTCTGCAGTATATCGTATCTAGATAGATAGTGGAATGGAATCATGCTTCGTTATCTACCGTCTAGTCTCGCTAGCTCATGTCTCATTTTGTCCGATATAATTGACACTAATTAGGTCACTGTTGTTGAATCCCTCACCTCCCGGGTCTCTTGGGCCTTCTGAAAGCCGTCTTGGTTTCCGTCTCAGGGTATAGCTCCGAATTGACGGACTGTTCCGTAATCTCGCTCGGCTCCTCGACTTCAAACTTCTTCTCGATCTCAAGCCCCGCCTCCTTCGTAGCCACCTCGAGCACGGCGCGTTTCATAAGCGGGTACATCATGCGGAACTTAATAGCCTTAGTGCCCGGCGTGGGGGGACACGTATAGAAGAAGAGAATAACGTTCTTCTTCTCACGCCCCGGTGGCGGTATGGGTACGTAGCGGAAGAAAGTAAATCGTGGTTCTGTAGCAGAGATAGTTTCTACTAGGTCGGGGATCGTGTAGGGAGTGTTGGAGTCGGGGACTAGCTCTACAACTTCGGTCTCCGGGTTGATTTTCTATTTTGTTTCTATTAGAATACAAACCTCGTGTTGCATGTACTTAGAAGTGACTCACCAGCATAACTATGCCGCTACCTTCTCTCCTTCCTAGCGCACTCAAGGCGACTAGGGCATCAGTAGCAACGGGCATGTTCATGGTCTTGCTGAGATGAATCTCACGGACACCCGTACCAGCGCCAGCCTCAGCCTCAGCCCTCTTAACTTCGCCTAATGTCCTCTCCTCTTCTGTTAGGGGTGCCTCAAGCTCATTGTGACGGTCATGCTTGTCAAAGCCGGTAGGACTCAGCTCATCGGCCGTTGTAGCGAAGATGGTCTCGCGGAAGTGCTCGGAACCCAACTCGCGCACGAGGGTCAGCCGCGTCGACGCGAACAGCATCTTCTGTCGCACCTTGGCGGAGTCGGGTACATACGTCACGGCTATAAGGTATGGAGCGGTGTCGTACCGCCGTAAAAGAATGTAGAGTGCTTCATCGGGTTTTAGATGAGGGGCTAGCTGAGAAAGATCCGTAGCGAAGTCGCTTGAGGACGATGAACGAGAGAGCGTAGATTTGGGCGTAAGAGACTCGGAGGTGATAGTTACGAGGAGTCCAAAGAGTGACGTATCGGATAGGAGGGTGTTGAACTGGGAGACAAGCTCCTGGGATGCTAAGTTACGATTGTGAGACTGATTGCATCCTTTTGGTTAAACATAAGGATGGGTGTAGTAGATTACCTGAGATTCCCGATTGCATTTTGCTCCCAATGCCAAAACTTTAGGACTTCTTAACAATCAATCTAGAGACTAAAGAGTCAAAAAGGAGTGTAGTTGTAGGAGAGTAGGGATACGGTGTTTTGGATGTATATATTCAGCCTTAGGTGGTGCTCTACGTTGCAGGGCCTAAGAAAGCTGGTAGAAGGGTCAAGAATGCCCCTCTATTCATGTTCCATCCCCAGACAGGTAACACCACGTACATAGTGCGGGGCTCATAGTGGTGATACCTGCATAATCCCGGTATACCTATGTACTCTGTAACGTAAATCATGTTGTAAGCCCTTGTAAAATAGTGCAGAAATTGGATCTACTCAATATTTACATATATCTGGATTATCTGAATCCTGGTTGACATTTCCAAACCTTCGTCCCTTCACATCCTCATGGAGTTTTCCAATTCCGCCCATTGAGATGTGTATCCATACGGCATCCATTTTATCACGCTTTCGATACGAGAAATCTTCCCGTCATTTACTTTGAGCAGCTGTGGAATCATGTAGGTCCCGGGAATACGCGCAGTCTCAGGCAATGGACCAGGTCCATCAGCCGGTTCATCTACCAAGGCCACAGCTAATGCGATTCCTCTCTTTTTATCCGCAGCGAGGATGCGTCGGTCACGGACTGTGGTCGTATTAATGGGGAGGCCATTGGGAGCTGTTCCCTTGCCATCAAGTTGATCGGCGCAAGTCAGGTTCGCTTGGGCAAAGTTGTCACGCCTGATACACCCCGGTGCAAACGGCACACCCTCGCTCGAATGCTTCTCCAACCCATCGAAATATGCATTCAAAATCTCTGTTGATATCTCAACGTTGTCGTTCCATTCCGAGAATGTGGCATCAAGCTGGCTACTCTCATCACCTTCCCATTCAACTGGAAGCGGCGGGCGCATTAGGGTCACCGTACCTCCTTGACTGCCCGTACTTTCCGCGCGCACCGCAAGAGCCTCGATCTCTGTTATTTTTCTGTTGGCTACCTTAACCCGTAGCGCGAGCACACCAGGTATACTGTGCTCCTTGGAGAACCCCCAGTAACCGGTCGTCCCTCTTTCCTCATCCGCCAAGATGGCGCCGTAGCTATCTATCCAGGAAATTGCCTCCAAAGTCTCCCACAAACCATCTCCTAGAGCGAGGAACTGGCCGTTCTCTGAGTAGCGGACTCCCTTGGCAAGGGGCAAACGATCCGGGGCGTGAATTCTTATTGACATGAGTATATCTCCTATCACATTCTCGAGGCAGATCCGGTCGCAAGGGTCTGGATAAGGGGTGAAGTTGTTACCGGGTCCGCTGAGATCCACCGGCGGATCCTGGGGAAACCCCGCCTTAGAGCCATATGGAACTTCAGTCAGAGTCATCTCGATTCGGTACAGCTTCTCACCCTTGAGACGGAATGCCTCCATGGCTATCAACGTACGGGGTGTCTCGAAGTAAGGAGGAATGGGTGAGGATGTGCCATTCACACTGGGCAATGATCTTACCGTGCCGTTATGATCAAGTGTCGTGATGGCGAAGACGGCTTGACGTTCCTCATCCACTACTGGGAAGTGGCGCTCGCGAATCTTAGTGACAAAGCCAAGAAATCCAGTTTGGAATTGCTCCTCGCAGCTAAGAGACGCGAACGCCGTGTCGTTGGAGTGGCCATAAGGGTCACCGGTCTTGACGTTAGTCGTTTGAAGGCCATTTTCGAGACGATTGCATTCCTTATCAAAGAAGGTGTAGTCGCCTTTAGGGTCGTTTCCCTGCATACCGGTATAATATTTGTTGGCTTGCGAGATCAGATTCTCTCGGGGGATTCGTTGCTCTGGAGGTACGGCTTCGAACCATACAGCCTCCGGCTGGCCTCGCTTCTCATAGAGCTCCTTTCCATCTGGGTCACGCGTGATCTGTGTTTCTATCTCGCTAATCTTTCCATCCGGCTCTACTTTGAGACGGACCGCATATATCGCACCCACCCCGTTTTCGGTAATGGTGGTGATAGTCGCGACCTGACCGGCCTCGGGGTCCGAGAATGTATGGTTATAGGTGCCCAACGACTCAACGATGTGCCATTCCCCAGACCCGAGGGGTACGATCTGATCATTTTCCACGTATCTCACATCTGATGTTGTCGGGATTTTCGATGGGTCGTGCGCTATCAACGCATTCAAGTAATCAGAGATGATTCCTTCCAAACACGCTCTCTCACAACGTTCCGCTTTTACCGCGGAACCAAGAGCTAGTATTGATAAGGTGGCCCCGAAGGCCTTTCGAAGAATTGCGGTCATTGCTCGCTCTTCTCGACAAGTTCTCGCCAGCCCTAATATTTCTTTCCCTTACTAAGGAATTCCAGGCATGGATGAGAAATATTTATGTAGTAATATGTCCATGTTTGCCATTTTAATACGGCAGTTGATCTCCGCAAAAACACAATGCCGGCAAAATAGATCTTCATGGCCTCGGCGCGGGGATGCAGCCCAAATTAGGGGTTCAATGTAGGTTCGCGCCAATCATTTGGGTGATAAGGGCGGTAGTTATTTTGCCTAACATTGATTCCCTCGCACACATATAGCTTGATGTTTGGAAATCTCCTTATCTACCGAAGAGTTCAGCAGCCTTTAGTACTACTACGATTGAAGATGTCGCGGTAATTGTAGCAATATAAGACACTGGGGGTCATGGTGATTCTTCTCAACTGCCTATCAATGCTCATAGAGAATTTGAGATCGGGTTTCTTGGATTTGGTATACTATCTGGCAAGAATACGTTAGCCGAATAACTGTGTAAGACAATGGATACAGGAATATTCTCACTGGCTAGGACGGAAGTGAATAATAGGCACTTTACGGCATTCAACACTATGACATACATGAAATACACATTTTCTAAATTTATATAAACAATAACACATAGATTTTGATTGTTTGCGTGTTAGTCACTAAGCTATCAACATACAAGAATCCACGTGGCTCTCATTTCAGTAATACGCCATAAGAATGATATGTGACTTTTAGTGTATAAGACACATAGGTACTTGCAATTTATGAAACCTGGCGTTAGAATAACGCCAATTAAGTTATTACGAGATACTACCTGAGCATTTTAGAAATCTACCTTCATGTACCTATTCTGTTATGCTATCAGATAATTAGCTCTTTATTCGAGTAAATATAATTCCTTACCTGTTTTTTACCATCGTACTTTATCAACCAATCATTCCTCTATAGCTTTTCGACCTGAAATTAGGTAATTTGATACCCTCGGACCGTTAGGTACCTCGTGTGGCCTTGTCTCATTCTCATACTTCATTAAATTTGTGTAACCAGAATATTCTTACTAACGAAGGATACTTCGAGCAAGCTTAAATTCGAGGGCATCTTGCTAAATACCAGGGTTTCCTCGAGACTCTTTCGAAGTTAACCGGCCTTTTGCTATGCCAACGTAAGAACTCTACTCGAAAAATGAGGTTCGATTATTTGCTGACCGGAAGATGCTGCCGTACCTTGGTCGTGCACCTGTAACCAACCCAATTGAAGGGGAATAAGCGATATGGATGAGATTACCTTGCATAGGTAGGTATTAACCAAATTTGAAATGATTATTCTGTTTGTATCTGGCAACTAGGAATCATTCATTTTATGCGGCTCTTCACAGGGATCCTTATTCCCCTACAGGGTTTGTATCGGGTCGGCATCGTAACACTACCCAATTTAATAATAAGGTATTCCACTCAATTGGAATCCCTTCAATGGAGAGTCAGCGTACGATATATACGAGGCGGGGTTTACGGACTTTTCACTACGTGATGCTCTTAGCGAAGTTGCACAATCTTGTTGCTTACTATCCATTGCCCTGTTTTAAACTGACGCTTATTTCCTAACCCTTAATTTGTATGGGATCGATACAGATCCTCGAGAGCAAATATAGAGCAGCGTAGTGTTACTAGTCCTACGTCGTACTAGCAGGATTTTCCCCAATTCTCCGGCTCGTGGGGATACTAGCACAACCCTTTCTGCACTTGTATGTATGATTGTGCAATATTCTGCAGGACTCGGCGCACGATCGCACGGTGTCAGCTAGAATTATGAGAGACAGTTTCCTGGTTATTTCCGGTATATCAAAAAGAGACGGACATGATGCTTATTGCTTACACGAAGCCAGCGCTAAGTATCACAGTGAATTAAGTACAAGACCCTTCTAATATCCATCAGCAATATTGATAGTTAACAACCTTCTCCCTGATAGTCCCAAATTGACGATGGGATTTATCTCCGGAAATGGGGAGAACTTGAATCGTCATTGTATCTGTTTATAGCATGTAGAGCTAAATCCGCATTCTCTGATAGGTTCGTTTGTTAGGGATGTGAGTGAGTGGCTGCCTCCGTCATGGCATGATATGAAGCTTACATGCGCTAGCTCTACATACTTCTCCCATCTTGATACTAAGTCCTAAATTTCCATTAATAATACTACCTATCCAGGTAGGGGTTAGTTGTCAGATGCCGGGGGATATATGAAAAACCCTATGCAGTAGGACATCACCATTACTAGGGATTTCAGCTCAGCTCGTCCCAGCTTTCGGGGCTGAAGGTGAAACGTCCACCTCTGCATTTAGGTAACGCGAGAAGCTTAACTGCGCGCTTAAGTGTATTCCTAAAATTGGAACTTGAGTTCACCCCCAAGAAAACTAGGGGCTAGGAAATATCACAGGGGAGGCATGTTAGGGGTACTCTGATATTCATGAATCATGACAAAGATGGGCCATATTTAGAATTTGGCATAGAAATCAACTTTCAAAATCAAGTATATAGATAGGTAAGGAGTTACCCCCGTCACCAAGAGTGAAGATTCATCAGAACATATCACAGTCCTCCAAAATCACCTTAACGGCCTCTTTCTAGTTTCATCAATATCTCATTATTACCTATATCGCCATCTACAAGTTAATTCCACCCATTTCAAGTAAAAACCATCAACATGTTTTCCGCCATGAAGACCATTCTTGCTGTCTCGAGCCTGCTCACCTCATCTCTCGCTCTGCCAGCGGATATATCTGCGAATCCGTCTGACCCGATGAACCCTCGTGCTCTTGGAAGTGAGTATCCAAGCCTAACAGCTTACTTATATTAAGGGAGGACCTTTGCTAACTCTAGGTGACACAGTCAACTGCCGCGGCTCAGGCCTTTGTCCTCTTGCTACTATCGAGAACCACACCGGTACCCGCATTCTACAGCTCTGGCACGACATCCTTGCCGCGACTGACAAGGATCCCAACACCGTCTACAACAGCGGTGACCACATCGTGTGCGTCGGTACTTCCGTCAGCATCACAGTGGGTGCCAGCGTTAGCGGCGAAGTTGAAGGCATTGAGGGCGAAGTGAGCCTCGAGACTGAGGTCTCGCTCGGAACTGGAGGTGTCTGCCTCTTCCCGCAAGGAGCTTCCCTCACTCTGGCTCAGATCAGAGAGCTGGTCGATGCTCTTGGTAACCATGGCTGCGCTACCTGTGGATCCGTCCCCATTCACTTTGTCGACGAGAAAAGCAATGACCCTTCCTCCGGCATCTTGACCTCCAACTACGTTGGAAACCCCTTCTGTAAGTCTCGCTCTCCAGCACCATTCTGTAGAGGTGCTAATCTAATCGCGTTTTAGGCGGCGGTAACTGCATTAGCAGTGTCGGTAACTAAGAGTCGTTCCTTTGATGACATATAATGTCGATGTTCATAGAAGGCTGAGAGCTGTGCTGTATATAGGGGTTAGTAGTTGGTGGAGGACGGTAGTGTTTTGACGCATATATAGATATTATTTCTCTTATCCTCTTTTAAATACATATTGGTCATCACTTGCCTTAGTAGTTACAATATTTATGATGTGCATTTCTCGATCCCACCCAGTTATGGTCTTTAGGGGTTAGTCGGTACCGATAGGTTGGAACTTATGTGTGATAACGCTTTGGATATCGGAATCGGATGACAATGGGCGAGTTGGAATTAGAGAATTGATATATGTTTAACGCTCCTCTGAGGAGTTTCTATTCCCACGAGCGTTACATTCTGAATGGATACATCGCGTGGCTGCGGCTGGTGATTGGTCAAACTGGGTGGGGGTTACTCAGGGGACATTTAAGATCATGTAGCCATCCAGCCATCTAACCACTCCAAAATTTCATCGCGCATAGCTAGGACTCTCCCAACTTTCCGGATACGACGTCAATAGAATCCTTCGTTTTTGCCACAAAGACCTAACGTGCTAGTGATCGTTAGCTGCTTGGCTGTGGAGTGAGGTTATCCCATTTCTCCAACAATTACATAACCCAGACGTACATAAAGGGTTACATTCACCTCCCGTTATGGATTTTAGCGCTTCCATACCTCCAGGTTGGCCCGGGTGGCTAGCTGGTTCAAGCCGTGTTTTCCTAGATGACCCCACCGATACGGCCTAAGCAGGCTAGTCCTGACTCCTGTTTATTTGGAGCTTGCCCAGCTCGATGAGGCGGTATATACTCTTACGACTGACCACGATCGTTCTATATCTTGAGCGGTGTTGTCGTTAAGATTCAATTTTCTGAGGCCGGCCGACGTGCAATAATCTAACCTAGATATACGGGAAATGGCGGACCAGCCAACGGCTCCGAGTGCCCAGAGCACTGCCCAGCAAGGGACCACCGGGAGCAACCAGCCGGAGCTGATCCCCGCACCTCTTACCGGAGATGAGGTATGTGTATCACGAGCCCATCGACCTGAATACGGAGAATGCGTGGATGAGACATGTGTAAGACATTTTTGGAGAATTTCTAACTCGTGTCATGCTTTATTATAGGAAGAGGACGATTTAGATGGAGACGATAACGATTCAGCACTGGGAGATGATGCGTGAGTGCCCATTTTCATTGTCATACAAAGTAAACGGTCTCAAAGGAACGGGCTATTAATGTTATTACCTCCGGCATAGCGCTAGTAGCACCAACTCCATCACGGCGAGCATCTTAGAATATCGCACCATCAAGGGTCGGACGTATCATAGCGAGAAGCATGAATCTAAGTACTTCGCGCCGAATGATGAGCAGCAGATGCATTCTCAAGATATTACGTAAGAATGCGTTCATCAACTGAGATCTGTCTGCTCTTACTGAGTTCAATAGGCATCACTACTTGACGATCATGTTAGACGACAAGCTTTTTCTGGCACCAGTTAAGGATGATATGGAGGCACGTGTTAACCCCTTTTGCTAGGTTAAGGACGCTCAATACTGATCTTTCATAGAAAGTCTTAGATGTCGGAACCGGAACCGGTGTGTAACCATTGACGAAGCCCAACGTCAAATTGATATTTTAGGCTCGGGGAATATAAATACTAATAAGTGACTATTCTAGGAATATGGGCAATGTAACTCAACCCCTCTGCACTTTATCGAGGTTATATCATTAAATATATCCGCTACCTCATCGTGTACCAATCCCAACCTCGGCCCCCTTTTCTATTCTCACTTCCCATTAATTATCTTCTCATCTCTTATCCAGTCCCCTCCCTCATCTCGTAGGTGCAGTATTGACAAAATCACAGTGACGTGGGTGATCAGTACCCGAAAGCAGAGGTCACGGGGACGGACCTCTCGCCGACACAGCCGCTATGGGTGCCCCCGAACGTGAAATTCGAGATTGATGACTGTACCAAAGAGTGGACATGGCCGTCTAACACCTTCGACTTCATTCACATCCGATATCTGTTCGGCGCTATTGCCGACTGGACCGCGCTTTTCCGCCAGGCCTTCCGCTGCTGCAAGCCGGGTGGCTGGGTCCAGTCCTGCGAATGTGATGTTTTCATGTGCTCCGACGACGATACCATAAAGGAGGATAGCGTTATCAATACCTTCTGGAACCCGCTTTGGGAGGAGGTACGTCTTATCTATTCTGACTATTCGAATGACACTTCCGTCCCCCCCCCCCCCTTTTTTTTTTTTTTGCCGTGCTTGCGGACATGTTAGAGTTTCGTTAGGGTGTGTCGAAGAAGAGGATACGTCTAGTGTTCCGTGCTACGTCTACTACATGTCATTAGATTACACGCTCAGTTTCATCTCGTCTATTCATCCATACGCAGCCGCGATTCCACCCCCACGCCATCAGCACGCCTATGCCGTGGTATTAGTACTGATTTGAATTTGATATAGTTGGGTAAGAAACTAGGTTTGAGCTTCCGAGTCTTAGAGGAAAGACTTCAGAATAAGGGATTCGAGGAGGCCGGATTTGTGGATATCACAGAAGTAAACTACAAGGTAAGAAAGCTCTCTCGTTAGCATTTTGGGGTGGTGCACCATACTCTACTCTACCCTAAAATCTTCGTTTAGGTTACAAGGGTAGAATCTCTGACCTCTTCCCTGGTGTCCGTCTCCGCCATGATTTTCTCGTCTTTATCTAGTATCTTATTTCACCTTCTCCCTTATCACATCTTAATTTCGAGTTCGGTTCTGCGCCTGCGCACATTTAATTTACCTTTCAGCATACTAATTAGAGTCTTGCTATAGCTACCCATTGGCGGGTGGCCCCTGGATCCCAAGATGTCCGAGATTGGGAATCTCACCCTCCTGACCATGATAAACGACCTGGAAGGTGAGTCCTCGTTATCTCTCAGTCTTGACTACCTGCAGTGATCCGCCTCTCCCCTCGGCATCTCAACTTTCCTCAAGAACCGTAGGTATCTTGAGAAAAAGGTTTAGACCTGTCTTCAAGAAAACCGGTTGCAATAATGGTGATGCTGAATGTTCTTCTGTTAACTAACATTCAACCCATATAGGCTACACTCTGGTTCCATGGAATATCGTCCACGGCGAGAATACTCCAGGCTACCAGGAGACCCTCGCTTACCTGCGTAAGGAGCTTCGGTCTAGGTCGATGCACGCATACATGAAAGTCCGCTACGTATATGGCCGCAAACCTGAGAATGCCTAGGCTGGATACGTACCTCTCAGGATAAGTCCGAAAGCGCATTATGAAAGACTTTTGGTGTGGTTAGTTTGTGATATACTTCTTTCGGTCGCTTTTTGTTGGATACTGCTGTATATAAGTCATGAAGTTGACGAGTCTATGTGCCAAATGAGCATTCTTGTAGGTAAAGCAACAAGTAAACATATGTGTAGAATGCTATATCTTAATTAATGCTTATGTCCATGTAGGTACGTCTATGCTATTACTGGTATATGAGGTATGTAGACTAGGTACTTACGCATTCTTGGAGCCGTGAAGTCTTAAAGCTCCTCCTTACCATGTAAACATGATCTTAAACATGCAGAAGAAATGCTAGACACCGGACTTTATTGATTAGGTGAATTACCTGCCTTAGGTACTTAATTTTTGACACTGTTTTTGAGACATTCGGACATGCTTGAAATAGTTGAGAAACAACCATAGTAGGCAGTAACCGTCTTTCTTTATTATATCCATTTCGATAGTCTACCTTAGGTAGGTACCGAGAGTTTCCATCCACAGCTACTAAAGCCACATATAATGTGCGAGAATTCACGGCGGCTCTAAACGGCCAGTAGCGGCTTCCAATATGATGTGTCGCGGGTGCACCCGCACCTGCAGTTATCAGCTCTTATGTCTTAGGTACCTACTTAGCCCGATTCAGCCAGACTTTCAGATGGCTGATGAAAGCAACATCATCGTCTGTCTCCCTTGCTCCGATATGCGCAAGGTGTTAATGAATCAGCGTTCGCGAATACGGAACAGCTATCTTCTTAGAGCTACCTGCCGCAATTAGTTTGCTGTAAAGCCAACAGTTGCCGGTTATCTTTCGTGCAGATTGGTCCGGTTTATGCACAAGGCTCGACGACAACCCCTCTCACTGTTGCTCTTGTTCCAGGGCTATAGCCTCCAATCGGATATGCTACCTTATAGGGCGCAGCGAGGGGGGATAGTCCCAACAGCCTTGGACGGTACCAATGTTTGCCTCGACCATTTTGCCCCGTTTAACATGCTTTAATTGGCAGGTGAAATGGCTTTTCAAACCCGTTTCAGTACAGGGAAGCATCAAAACCCCCATATATGATTATTACCTCTCTACATACCTAGGTTTGTGTCTCGCCTTTTTAAAAACCTAGATGGATAATTTAGGTACCTAGACTCATATAATAGAAAGCTAGTATAAATCGAAGTAGGGCTATATATACCAATTCCTATCGTAGCAAACGGCGAGTTAATCAATCTCCAGGGCATAATTGACGCGTATTTTCCACGAAGAAATAGGGCGTACGAGTCGGTCATAGTCGCGATTGTATAGGCTACCTAGATTACCTAGCCTCCATCCAGGAATCTACTATCGAGAGATAGTCCTATCGGATGTCCGGAAACCTGTCGAAGGCTTGATCCAAGTTGTTGGAGGCCTGGACCCGAGATAAAGCTAGCAAGGCAAACCGTGGTTCCCTGTACGGTATGTTTATCACGATGTAAGGCAGAAAGTAGGTAGGTTTAGGTTCCACCGCGCAATAACATTGTCCTTAACCCCCCTGCAACGTCCGTACCAGGTTTGCATCGTGACAACTGCCAAAGCGTTGAATTAATTAATTGATATATCGTTCGATATGTTTTACTATGTACACATATCTTGGGTATACAGATCATGTCTCAGTTTTTACATAAGCAACGATTTAAGCTTAAAAAGTTGCATATGGATTAGTAAGACCCGCCAACGTCAAGCAATATAGCGGTCTATAATACTAAGGAGTTCGTGATGTTGCTTAGCAATCAAGGTTACTATTATACTTACGGCGACTCCGAGTTTTTAATTTCTTCATACATCGAATCATCGAAGGAAAATGTCAAGACTTTTCATCTCCGTGTAGGTAGTACGATTGGGTCCGTGGCGTTGTATTATCCGTTCTGCGCGGAAGAAAAGTCTGATATGTTACTCCTAAGTGTTGGGGTATAGTGGTATTAAGAAATGTTGGGAGGTCGTATTGCACATTGACAATGAATTTGGCTCTGGAAATATTTTACGAAAGTCGATCTCAGCTGGAATTTACCGAAGTGGTCCTGCAAGCGCAAAGTTGTAGCTAGGGTTTGCTTCGTCTCGAACGACTGTTCTACGTGCTTGGAAGGCTTACAGAGCTTCCTTTTTAGGCGATAGGACCCTTCGAACTATCTAGGACCCATGATAGGCAGTATATCTCCGAGCCCTACCAGATAATCGTCCGCGACCCATGAACAATTTAAATACGGCCTAATATAACTATTTCAGGTTGGGCACACTTTCAGACGATATGTTAGGTCTTGTGTTTCGTGATAAGTGGGGTGTGATCTCGGGGCTGCTTGGTTCTACCCTGAAGCCTCAACGGAGATGCCTACTCTATCTATCTATACGTTCCGTTCTTGGCGAATGCCTGGGCACTTATGTCAATTCCGACCATCCGAAATAGTTTAGAAGCGTTCGAGGCGGACCGAGCCTTTATCTTCGGGTAGTTTGAAGAGGCCGAGTCGTTATATTCGAGTTTGCTTATTGCCAGGACGCATTCTAAAAATGCAAAAGTCCCTTTCATATTTTTGATTGACTGCGTCGGCCGCGGCTCCACCTATAAGATGTGCAAGGCCACGTCACATCGTACTCTAGCTCCATTGGAAAATACCAGAGATTCGGAGCCGGACGTACGATGGCATCATAAATAAGCAAGTCTCGGGCCAAGATTTCGTAGTCTGGATTGGCGGTTAGATGTTGATTGCTGTCGGACATATGTTTCATATCTGTCAAAATTGCAGCGCCGAATTACATGTGCTATTAGGCTATAATTTTAGGACCTGCAGAGACCGGTCGAGACATTCCCGCACGTTTCCTGATTTGTGATGGTGTAAACAAAATTCCCTGGAACGCTAAGGATTCGGAAATGCCAGCGCACTGTTAAACGATGCTTGTTATTATAGTCCATGGATCATCGTTGTTCCGCCTAGCTTTACATTAGGCATGCTACCCAAGACTCCCACGCCTCGCCATCGCATATGTATCATGCCGCCTGCAATGCCATCGCCAGAATTTTCCTGCCGCCCCAATGGATTCCAGTTTCCTGGTATTCCCGCCGGTTACACAGAGTCTAATGGGTAGGCTATTGGCCCGGGAAGACAGCTACCGGTCCGGTGGGAGGTCCCTTTTGTTAGATTGAGTCGGTGCTCCGAAGATCTATTAATCGGCCGAGAGCACAGACCCGAGTCTGCCATTAGGCTTTTTGTTTGTTCACTCATCATGGGGAACTCTGCTCTGTCTCCACTGTCACAGCTTAGAAGAGGCGTCATTGTTGTAGCGCTTCTGTTAACTTACGCTTTTGGTGCGAACGCCTTACTTGGGCTTCTGTATCGGAATGGCTACTATGAGGCCCTGATACGACTTCGCGATGAGGGGCCTCATCATCTTCCCGGCTCTTCTAATCCTATTCTGACTCGGTATACTGGCATTGGGTTTCTGGACAAGCTGCTGACTCTGGCGAGTGTCATGTTTGCCAATGTCACTGATGGAAATGCTCCCGGACTATCGCTTTATGCTTTTCATTTTGGTGGGCAATATCTTGCTATACTTGTCGTTGTCGCTATAGAAGGATTGAGGAGTGGTAATCAATCCAGTCCACTCCGATTGTAAGAGCTGTTCGCATGCGCCTGATTCATAGACATATACTGATACTTGTGTTGTTAGTTTTTCTATATGGGCCACCTTGATGCAAGCGACTAGCTACGGTTGCACGATGCCCCTTTATGGCATGATCCACTTGTTGACATCACCGACTGCTGAGGAACTCGGTCCAGGGCTTCTAGAAGCCGTCCCAACTTCAAAGCCTTCAGAGCTTTCGGTATTACCGCAGGCGTTCATGATCGGTTATGTCGTACCAGCAGTTCTGATGAGTGTTCCGCTGTTCCCGAACGTCTTACATCAGTGGTTCGGCGGGCTCTGGCAGGGATCGCCGATTTTCACCATGCTTATCTCGAAATTGTTAGCAATCCGAGTAGCGAGTCATCATCAGCCCTCCCACGAACTTCGCGAGAACCAGAAAATCTCCCGGCCGAGCCCAAAGCAGACAATTGTCAGGAGTTCGCAGTCGCCAGTCCGACTAGCTAGAGCACAGGAAAAGGATTTACTTGCCAGGGTTTACCTCTTCGCATTCGTCTGGTGCGTCATGTCCCAGCTCATTCCACTCATATTGATCGCCGCCGTTCGCTTGTATCCGTGTGCATTCCCGTCCCAATTGCATGAGACTTGGACTATTTTCAACGTCTTTGTGCCTCCGCCATTTTGGTCAACCGAGAAGATGGAATCTATGGCGACCGGTATGCACGACTTCTTCCTGTACGATCAGTACGTTGGGTCGACGGCCGCTATTATCTGGTCAACTGCTTTATACGTGAACTCGAAAGACACGCCTATGAAGGCTAGAAACTGGGCTAAACTAGCCTTCATAGTCGCCATGTTGAGTATATCCACAGGGCCTGCCGGCGCAGTGGTGTGGCTGATGTGGGAAAGAGATCAGACGATATTATCTATACAGGGGAAAAGTTTCTGAGTCCGAGTCAACGCATAAAGTCTCGGGCCAAATTTTAAAAAAGATATCCAAACCAAGGATCATCCTGATAGAGATTCTGGTCATCTAAATCAACCGTATACTCTAATATCTGACTCCATGGCATTGCATCTCGGCATTTAAAGAGAAAAGTTGGTTATCAGGGAGTAAGCTACATAATAGACTTAACTATTTAATATTAATATTGATAATAGACTTGTATTGCCCTTAGGCTTTCCAACACGAACCTCCGAATTGACTCATCAGTCAATATGCACGCCAATGAACGCCACATGTGAAGTTTAAGCTCAACTGCGATCCATGTAAAATCAACACTAACTCCCTAGTCATTGAACAGTCTTTACATTGGCACTGCCAATTTCTAGAACGCGAATGAAGGCGAACATTGCGATGTCGTGTAGAATTTCTCTCTGTCATATAGCATCACTCATGCGGTGTTGGACGAAGGTGGGGCTCATTCGGAATAGGGGGTCAGTGAAATGTCCTATCAAACAGCTCCTAAACTTTATAGATAAATGCGCGGCATCCATTGTGTCAAGTCTTAATTAGTGATATCCGGACCCTATCTAAGATCCGCGACTGCTAAGTACCTAATTCCGACCTGCGGCGAAGATGACGCCGCTTCCCCGTAGGCTATGACCTCGGACGGCCTCTCTTAGGAGTTGCACACGTCTAGATTCGAGAAATTTAGCCGAAAGCTAGTATTCGCCTCGTATCATCCATTATGTACGAATACAACGTACACACATGATCAACATTGATGGACAGTTCTGTCCAACCCGCTGGAGTGCGCACTGATCAAGATACACCGTTACCGTCCCGCGTGGCCACCATGCATCAACATGTCGATCGTGATCGATCAACATCTCTAAACTCTGGAGGCGACGAGACTCATGTAAATCCCCCACAGAAGTCCCACAAAATTGAGGAAGACGATCCGTTTCTCTACCGGCACGCAGCTGAAGCTGATTATAGATGCGAAGGGCCAGATCTTGTACCCCGCGACGATGACGGGGATCGTCTCGGTCCTAATGTTGTGGCCAATTTGGTCCAGCGACTGCCTTTTAAGGATGCCCATGAGAATGAAGAATGCGATGGTATTGAAGATGGCGCCTAGCGTGATGCAGTCAATGAACCACTTCGTAAATGTGTTTCGTACATTCAGCTTCGGCTTCTGCTCCAAGTTTCCTCTCTCCCCCACATCATCGCCGGCTACGCCCTGCTTCTCGAGGTCCCCGGCGGGGGCTTTTGGGGCTTTTCGCTCGTATGCGGGAAAACTGCGCTCGAGCAATTGCTGCCACATATAGTTCGGGGGAGCAGTGATAAAGGTAACGGTTACGAATCGGAGGAAGTTGGCGATATCAAAAGCAAACGGGCGGCTGTCTCGGTACGCCTCGAGGAATTGGGCGATGATGTTGGATGCGCTGGATAGGCCAGCCGCGGCCAGCGTGGCTTTGGTCATTTGCGAAGGCATCTTGATATCGAGTTTGACCTTTCAATCCGGACGAAGATGGTAGGATAACAAATTAGAAGATAAGAAACGAGGGAAAGACGGAAACGAGTGATGTCTTCGCATTGAAGAGCCGGATGAATTCTAGATGAATTCGAGGTCAATCAATTAAGGGGATTTTCGGAGATCCAGGGACGACGATCCAGAGAGGACAAAGCAGGATAGTTGTGGATGGGTGTGGATGGGTGTGGATGTTGTGCTATGGGGGTGTTTATGGATTTATTATTAAATGTGACGAGTCGTTAGCGATCTGCGGTTCAAATGTACATATTGATTACCTGCATATATGTCTCGATCCGTAGTGGGAGAGAATGAACTTATCAAACTGAAATCTTTCTTGAATTGTGATGAATCGTATTGCTTTCGACCATTTCAATAACTTTGTTTCGACCAAATATTTCTTACAGATCGAGCGTTAAGACGTCAAGCGCGAAACTGTAACTGTACAGGCGATGGTGGGGGGTTACTTCAAACGACGCGACATCCGGCTCCAGATTGACTTTTCCGACCCTTAACCTTGCCCCACATGCTCTATCCTTTTATAGAGTAGGTACCCCACAATCACCCGCGGGCATTTTTTGGTAATGGATGGATGAGGTACGGATTGTTACGAAGCACCACGAAAGACTTCACGATATTTCCAGGTGACTACCTAGGGTTAGAGAAACTTATCATGTTGTCAATTTCAGGGATTAAATGTTGTTTTCTTTATCTCAAGCTAAATGCTTCGGATTTAGATTATTGCCTACGCCGTATTACCTACCTAGGTAGGTTAGGTAAATATCGTACAGTATTGCCTAATGCTGGAACTCGGATTGACGCCATTAACGCCGAATCTTGCTCATCTGACGTTCTTTTGAATCATTCTTAGTTAGATCTAGGCCCCTACACCTTCCATCTCCAACAAGCTGATTAAATGAGGCGGTTCTGCCTGGTTACCGGTAGCACCGGTAGGCTGTGCTACCCAAGAGTGTATTACTGGTCGGCCAACAGGGTAATGGGATCGAGTGACTCACCTTGACCCGGGCATCCGGCCAATCGTCTTACACGCTTCAACGATGGGGTAGTCGGGCGATGACTTCTAAAACGATATTGTAGTCGATGACTCCCTGATAAGACAGAGGCAAAACTAGGGTTGAATGATTCATATTACACAAGCTAGACCTTATAAACTACGTTTCTCTTCCCTGATATTCTAAAATAGTCCTCCATCTCACCGAGCTATCACTCACACTATCATCACCAGCGCCCTGCGCGTGCCCCCCATTACGCCTTTTTAGTTCAGATTTCACTACTTTGCTTTACGTGTTCACAACAACTGTATTACGATATCATATTGGATTCCCTTATAAGCAACAAACTGCCCCTCATGACATCTGTATCATCACTTCCTTCTCTCGACGAGCCGTCTCCGTGCCCCGAGTCTGGTTCGAGTCTTAGCAATCTCAAGCGTCGAAGCCAACTAGATCAACGCAAGAGTTACCAGCAGAGTCGTAAACATGAGCGAGTTAGTCGGCCCACTCGGGCTAGGAAAACTCATGTGAACCGGATCTCCCGGCAACGAAACCACCCTTCATTGCATCTATGGGGGTCTGACGATGAGGAAGGCCGCCGCTTGGCGGCCGACCCCAATGTCATGCTGCCCAGAGACCACAGCCCTAGCAAACCCCAGCTCAAGCGTCAAGAAGCCTTTCGCGAACCTAAGACCTGGTACTATTCCGACATAGTCAACGATGACGCCGAGCTATATAAGCTGGGTCTTCTATACGACGACGAACATACGCGAGGTCCCTACTTTGACCTGGACACCATCGTCCACTCCGAGCCCGTCTACTCGATACGGCCAGCGAAGCGAGCGCGCAAACAGCGTCGGGATACATCTTCTCTGCACCTGGATCTCTCGTTTGCCTCACTGGGTTCAGCCTCGGGTATTCCGCAGTACTTGGCCCCTGATCTAGCTCTCCTTACGCCTCCTGCGGAGGACGACATCCCGGAGACTCAAGATGTGGTTAGAGACGACGTCAACCCGGAGCGATCATACAGAGACGCGGCACTCTCCGTCATCCACGAGCTCCCTGAAAACTCGGACCTTTCATTCGACACGCGTGCCCTGGAGGCAACCAATTTCCCCGATTTAGTTTCAGATTCTGTAATGGACGATGGAGAGCAAGAAGATGATCAAGACTGGGCGTTGTTAGACGCGGATATTCTCAGCACTACTAATGCGGATGCTGATGTTATTGTCGACGCGGAGGATACAGTAGACGCCGCCTCTGCCACCGGAGAAGCCTGGATCGTGCTGGGTGACGGCTCGTAGCAGATCCGCACATGGGATCCCCGACTGCCCCTGGATCCCGACTCCCAGATCGCAGCGTCGCTGCGCGGATTGGCCCTCATTTACTCTAGCACCTGGGCGCCGGTGTATTCGAGGCGAGACAGCTGTGTGCTCGCGGTCGAGGGACTGCTTGAGCTCGCTGTTTTCGCGTTGAGGTGTATTAACATCTGTACACTTCTTATTACATCCTCGCGGGACGTTGCATCGCACGGTTTCTTTGGATTGACATTGTTAGCATTGGTCGGCGTATTGGTGGGATGCCGATACCTCTGTTTATGGGTCTCCTTTGTATTTTAGGGAATATGTCATAATGTGTAGCTCTAAACCTGACCTGATTTATATCTTATCACCTTAAACTCTTAAATCTTTCCCGTGTGTATAAGTGCTAGCTTCTACCTGAGTGGTGTTGTGGGAGAATAATCTCAGTTGGAGGCCACTTGCTGGGAACGCCCTCCCCACAAAAATATAGGCTATAACACCAGTCTGGTCTTCAGGCTCCTGTAACTCATGATACTGCATCCATGTAATAGACATACATAGTGATAGTGCAAGGCAGTGTAGTATACACAGCTAAGTTGCGCCGTCATACATCTTCTAGCACCGACAAATATAGGTACCTGGGCAATCACGGCAGGTAACAACAAATCCTTCAAGATCGCCACAGCCTGAGAGCTCTCTTACAATATGACGGCGTGGAACTTGAGTAACGACCCGCAGGAGGGTGGCGCATTTAATCTGGAGAAGGTGGACGAATTGAAGGAGATCCAAGCAGTCTGCAGGAAGATCAAGAAAGCATCCAAGCCATGAATGCTAGAAAAAGATTCCTCAAATTGAAAACTGAGTACGATTTTCCAACCTCGGCTATCATATGTACCTACAGGTATCCAGAAAGAGATAAGCTGCGCTGAACGCCGCCCAAGGAGAAACCTCGCTTATGAGACTACCCTAAATCCATGCCTTACCCAGGAGATTCCTGAACGCCAAAATTCACTTAGGATTCCTACATGATAGCCCATGCTTATCGTTCGTCTGATGATCGCCCGATTTTTGTTTGGGCGGCTTCGACAACGCTTCTCTCGATATTTGGTATACTTTCGACCCCTTCCTGTTTAGTAGATCTGTCGTCTCGGACAGGCACGACTTCCCATCTGACCATGGCATCGTCCATGCCCGGCCACAGATCAGTAGGAAGGTACTCTGCCACTTCTTGACGGAATAGCTCCCGTTCCTTACGATCGCTTTCAATGATCTTGTCGACACTTTCCTTTGCTTTCTTCCATATGCTTAACACCTTCTCTTCCAACGCCTTCCGTCTCTCAACTTCAAGTATCAGCCCATCGTATGAGTTGGAGTAATTCTCGTAGAAGATTCGCAAGTCATCCATCTCCCCCATCTTATCATGTATTGCTTGGTTTTCCTCATGCCACCTGTCGCGAAACTCCGATTCGGCTGAAATATAGCTTTGGAGCCGCGATCCAATGTCTTCTAGTACTCTGAAAGCATCAAGGGTCGAGATATACGTATTCTTGATTTGGCTCGTTTGACGGTCGATGCTCTCAAAGTCCCCCTCCATAGCTTGTAGACGTTGATTGAGTTCTCGAACTACATCTTCGACTTCTGACGCGTCCTGCACAACTATCTCGAGCATCTGAGCGCGGTCTTCGGGGGAAATCGGGTCGAAATCTGGCATGTGAGATTCTTGCTCTGCGATTACACCGGATATTGACACGTCCTGTCCACCTTGGGAATCTGTCGCTTCGGCAGCTTTGATCCTAGCTAAAGCTGCCCCACCTTCGGTTGTTCTAACCGCGGTCACGCATAAATCGAAATGTTTCGTTAGCGAAGAAAGGAGTTCGGCCATGGCATGCGAGTTCTCTATCATGGAGGAGAGGAGCCGGGGTAATGTCGGTTCTGTAGACGACGCGGATGGTGTTGGAGGAGGAGGAGCAGCAGATAGAATATCTTTAAGCGTGTTTATGTCGGTTTGGAAGCGCAGTAGGTCGCCATCGAATGATTGCTGCGTACTCTGCAATAAGAGCTTTGTTTAGCAGAGACTATTAGCAGAGTGTAGGGGTGGAACGAACCTGTAAAGCCTGGATATTTTCTTTCAAGGCGTCCCTTATCGCATCAACTTGGGACTCATCCACGAAATCCAATAGGTTCTTTTTCTCTTCGCCTTCTGGTCTAAATGTACTATCCACGATCCTGTCTCTTAGGACGTTCATGGTATCCTGGAGTCGGAAATTGGCAGCGTCCATCGTCTTAACAATGTGCGTGAACTCGCGTTTTCCGCTGTCATATGTTCGAAGCATGCTCCTTTGCAATCGCCTTAGTAGGCGGAGCTGCTCATTTATGCCTTGACGAAGAAACTGCGATTGTGCGGCGAGGATAACGGACTCCTCGTAGGCTTGCCGCGCCAAATGGACGAGCTCGTTGGCGCGTAGTACGAGAGCTATAGAAGAGAGCGACCGTTTGGCATCAAGAAGATGCTGTACAAGTGTCTCAACGGATACCGAATCGATGGAAAGTAGGACGCCATGCTGAGAACCAGATCGTGATAAAGGTCCAGACGAGGCTGGATTAGTGATAGATGCCATGTTGAATGATATCAGAATTTAAATGTTCGATCCAAGATCTTGAGACAGCTATCAAGCTGATGACCAGATGAAAAATCTACATTCTGTTATGGTAAACGAAGAAGAAATAACCAAGCTCCAGAACAGTTGACCTTAAAGGATGAGGTAGGTCAGGTCTAGGTCCAGGTATGTTGGCGGCCTACATGTATGGTAGGCGGGTACCTATGCACAGCTAGACGTGAGGAACCGTAATGCTGGATCCTAGCAACGTTGAAGCTTATAGGATCGACAAATCACGGTCGAAGAGGCTCCAAAGTGCCGATTGGTTGCCTCCACAATCTTTGGCTGGGGTGGACCCACTTACACATAGGATGCCCAGGATGCTAAGCTGTCGCGACCCGCTAAGCCAACTTCCAATGGCAAGCATCGATAAAAGCCCCTGATTCGATTTGTACGACAGTAAATACGTCGTCTTCCCATCCGAGATTCCCGTACACCTTCTCATGATTTGATCTTCACATCGCTATTCGAGATATCATTTGTTTCTTGTGTTGTTCTTGTTCAAAATATACCTATTTAATCTCTTTGTTTTGCGACGTCATATACTGAAGTTATCCTTTTCACAGCCACCTAATCTGTCCATCTAACTGTTTTAATTGATAATTATCTTCCTTCGATATCTTGCTCGTGATGACGCAGCCTTCACCAATTCGCTGAATAGTAACATCATTTCAGCGAGCAAATGGACCATTCCTCTACTAAGACCATCAGACGGAAGCCGGTCCCGTTGGTAAACTCACATCCACTACCTTTGGATGCCAATGATGCCAATGATAACAACGATATCCTCGATGGTCTAATTGACGACTATTTGGAATCACCCAGTCCTCGCAGAGACAAAGTGTTAGCCGTTAAAACGGAACAACTAAGATTAGATACACAGCCTACCCTCCCCGAAAGGCTGCTTTCCATCCCTCTTGTAACTAGCCCCTCGGAAATATCAATCAGCCCCAGCATCTCAAGACCAGAAACCCCTAACCCTAGCCCCAGCCATTCAAAATGGAAGACGGCTTTGGACGAGACTATTTACTTCGCAGGTGGGCTGATTTCCCATCCATTTGAGTCAACCAAGCACCACAGCATCCTCCGGCATTCCGCGGGAGTGATTCTTTACCGAGGGCCATCTACGAGTGTTACTATCACTGTATTTGCAGATGAACCATTGCCAGCTGATCGTTCATTTTGGTTGCAACGAAAGGGGTTCTCCGGGAATATGGGCATGGCTGCGAGTGCTTTACTACGTACACAGTGGAATTGGATAGATGTAACCCCATCATTTGAGGCCCAACCCTCCGACGTCCTCCCATCGGACGAGCGAGCTTGGCAGAGAGATATCAAGAAGTTCCTAAAGAAAGTGGCATCTCACAAAAACTTGTCCAAGCACATAGCTCGCGAGACATGTATCATCCGAATACCGGCCTCGGCGGAAGATGGCTATTTACGTATTGTCATGTGTACAGGTGAAGGGTCAAAGAAGACTCTTTGTCCCTCGCCCGTTTTCCGCGTCGCCAGTACGTCGTCTGATGTCAGCGTACTACGTGGTGCAAGCCTTAGCACCATGCCTATCGAACTTGGGTTGAAGGTAGCATCAGTGGTAGGCCAAAATGCTGTAGATAGGTTCATTGGGCCTGCTCGGGATGTTATAGAGAGTCGACTACAACAAATTGCGCCAGGATTCATCGCGCAAGAAGCCGGATTGATGGCTTATGAAACTCTGGAAGAGAAATACGATGAAGAGCGAGAAACCACGTATGATTCGCTCCAGGTTGAAGGGGTTACGGAAGCTCCCCCTGAGGTCGTCGGTGCCGATAATGGACCTGAGAAGCCATTTCCAATTCGTTTCACTGGCAAGGTCGTTGAAGGAACTGGTCGAGGGCGGGCTGAAACCGGCCTGCCCACAGCGAACCTGTCTGGCGTCCCGAGTGATTTGCTACTGCGTCTTAATGGCGTCTATATCGGCTGGGCTGCAGTTCAACCTATTAAGGGAGTTGAAAACGTTTCATATGATTGGCATGAATCAATCATCAACGTCGGCCCTTCACCTTACGCGCCACCTCGGGTTGTGGCTAAGAATGTAGTCACCGTTCACATCATCCACGATTTTGGCGGAGCTACCTTCTTAAACGCAAACCTCAAAATCGTTGTCATGGCATATTTGAGGCCGATGCGGAAACCAGATAGCTCCCAGCCGCCTGCGGCCATTACCACCCCTACTACACGAGATATCAACACAGCAGTTGCGAGTTTAAGTCGTGAGAACTGGCAGTGCGAAATGACCCTTCGAAGAGTTAAGACAGATAAGAGTACAAGGTCTGTCGAAGAGAGATATGTCGACATGAGATACCAAGTGCAGAAACGGGTTGACAGTGTGCCCTTGCATAAGGCTGGAGTTCGTACCGCGAACGCGGAGCTCAAAGACCAAGCCTATGGTAAAGGTGGTATCTATATACGAAGATAACCGATGCAGATCTATTCTGCGAAGAGCCGGATGTGGGAATCGCGAATATGAATGAATATTTCGCTAAGCCGTGGTCATCGGTCGGACGAGGTACTATACAATTTCCCCATATTGGAATGCAGCCCTATCCAGTTATCTGGATAGGATAATTAATCATTAATAATGACTCCACATTCGAGTATTTCTTGCATACGTCCGGATACCCCCATCAGCCCCGTGCATTGTCAGGCATGCCACAAGCCCCTGGTTTTAAGCTAGAGCGTCTTTTTAGATGACTTCACAATCTATGGTCACAGTCATCCGAAGTGTGAGGGGTACATCCACCGTACACGCATCCTTTTTTTTTTTTTTTTTTTTTTTTTGCCTTAGTGAGTCCATGAGTATTCTTAACGTCGGAGCTTACAATGCACGCCATAATGACAGTTCAAATTGTTAAATAATGTGAGTTGTTCATACTTATCTCTTTTCAACGTCAATATTTATACAATCCAGCCTCTTCCGCTTTCTTTAGCGGCTTCGGCTAGTGGAGTTGCTACCTAAGCTTAGAGGTCCGCAGGACCCTGGAAGGTTCCCGAATACCGAGTGGTAGGTCAACGGCGACATCTCAATTACGGCCTCTCTAGAAAGCTCGACATTACAAAACAATCGTGCAACACAGATTCTCCACTGAACGGCATATCGACGTATAGCACAGCCTAAAGTTACACGATGAGATCAATATTGAATAGCTACCTACCAACCTAACACTCGAGTGCTCAGAAGTGAGACAATTGAGAAAACGATCGAATCAGGTCGGGATACACTAGAAGGCGCATGTACATCATGCCGAGATCTAGATCTACCATCCGTTTAATACGGAAACGATCCACCAAGTATCAGCCATAGTAACCTTATTAAGTCACTGTGAGCGACTATATAGGTGGCTAGATGCAACAAAAATGAAAAGAGTAACCCTCATTGATTGGTAAGATAATACAAAGGATCCACTTTTGCTTAGTATACATTTCAAATACTTTTTCACATGAACTCTGATAAGAAGTTCGAGGCTCCTACGTCGGCGCTTTAGAGACTGCGCTCTTGTCGCACCGACTTCAACTGCAATGGCGGCGTCTTCAGCTCCCCATTCCGAAAATCAGCGGAACGACAAGATGTCGTCCTCAAAAGTGGCCAATGACGGAGATACCGCATCCGAGCGCATCTTTACTGGGGAGGAAGAAGAGGATGTTGATGTGTTAAACGCTAGCGGAAATCTAGAAGGCTTCGTCGAGTCGCACCGCTCGCTGGAGCGACGACTTAGACTCAAGATCGACTTGCGACTATGCACCATCGCCGGCATATTATGCTCGCTCAATCTACTCGATTCCGGGGTTATTAGCTCCGCGTCAGTAACATCGATGCTAGACGACCTTCAGCTTACGGGAAATCGATTCAGCGTTAGCATTTTCATTTTCACCATCTCCAGTATCGCCTTTCAACTACCATCCACGCTTGCCGTACGCACTTTCGGCCCGCGTCTATGGTTCTCCACTATCACCTTCTGCTTCGGTCTCATCACTATGTGCACCGCCTTTATTCAGACATGGAAGCAAATGATCGCGCTTCGTGTTCTTCTCGGTATAGCTATGAGCGGTATCTATCCGGGTTTGACCTACCTAATTTCTACTTGGTATCCGAGAAGGGAGCAGCAAACACGCTTTGCCTTCTTACAGACCGGCGAAGTCATTATCCTGGCCACAGGTAGTATCGTCAACTATGGCCTCAACCAACTGGATGGAAAGGGCGGGATCGCTGGTTGGCGCTATATGTTCCTTGTGCAGGGTCTGATCTCGATGGTCATTGGGGTGATCACATACTTCTGGATTGTCGACTTTCCGGAGGAGGCGCACCGATCTTTCTGGTTCTTGACACCCGAGGAGCAGGATCTTGCCGTGGCACGGATCAATGCGGATCGCAAAGATGTCAAACCAGACCCCTTCTCCTGGGGCAAGGTTTTCGTACACGCCCGGGATCCCAAGGTCTATGGTTTCGCATGCATGTTCTTCCTACTAAACCTAGTCTCGACCGCGTTATCCTACTTCCTACCTATCATCCTACAGAGCGGGATGGGCTTTGATGAGAACCAGTCCATCCTATTGTCTGCCCCTCCTTATTACTACGCCGTCATTCCAGTGCTGTTGTCCTCAATCATCGGCGACCGATACCGTCTCCGCGGACCAGTCATAACTTTCAATTGCATTACTCTCATTGTCGGTTTCTGTATGCTCGGCTTCTCCGAACATGTAGCTGTGCGCTACGTCGGAACCTACCTCGCCACCGGCGCGTACGTAAGCAATTGGGCCGCCCTGAGCGCCTACCAGGCCAACAACATCGCCGGCCAATGGAAACGCGCCTTCACCGCCGCTGCCGTGACGGCGATGAATGGGGCCGGTGGCATCGCTGGTAGTTTTATCGTTAGATCTAAGGAGGCCCCCCATTATTTAACCGCCGTCTGGATTTCCATCGGGTCCCACATATTGATCATTGTCATTGTGGCCGCTTTCTCCGTCTATTTCCACTTCGCGAATAAACTGGCTTCGCAAGGGAAGAAGATCATAGAGGGTGTTGAGGGCTTTAGGTATACCTATTGACGGCTGACATCTCAGCGCGATTACGGTAAAGTTTCTGGTAACCCACGCGCATTTTGGTTCTAGGATACTACCGGCTCATGATTACGAATGACATTCTGGTCCATTGGTCCAATACCTATTACCTAAGGCTTGGGAATCTTATAAAAGGCTTGATGACGGCACGTTTTACGAATAATGTTATTACCTAAATATCAATACTACGTAAGGCAAAATTAATAGAGTCAATTATAGATAGCGAGAATGAATGAAGAGATAGTATATGTGTGACTTTGACTTTAAATATAGGCTGCATAAATCCTAATTATAATAGAGCTGAAGTAAAAACTTCTTGTTGAACCTGTTATATCAAGAAACAAAGAGATTGTATACATAATAATTGTATTCATAATGACTGCCTACAACACTACAATTAAAAGAGGCTAATATTTATGAGCTGAGTAGTTCAAACAGATAATTAGGTAGGTTCCTAACAAAACCTCTACGCACTTGGAACTTTAGTCTACCAAACTACCCAGATGCTGTAGAACACCGACACCCCTTAGATTTTGAATAATCTAATGACTGGAGCAACATTTCGTTATACCATCCATAACTACCTAGGTAGATATTCTAGCCCTTTAAACTTCTCTTAGTAGGTACGTTTAATACAACATATACACATAATGCAATTATAAATATTCATAAAGTGATCTGGTCTTAAAAACAAAACTGGTATTTTTCTACAATAAACATCTGCATTTATAAACATGTGTCTTAAAGACACTTACAGAAGCATTCGTGCTAAACAAAACAAAAACAAAACATGTACTTTTTTAAGAGGGATCGAGTATGATTCTAAATAGTCCAGTTCACATTTTCCATCTTATCAAACTCCATATGTCCAACATCATTAAGATCTCCTGGAAGAGTTGATGTCAGCGTCAAATATAAAAAAATACCCGCCTCAGAAACACCTTGAACGTACTCTATATATTCGACGTCAAAGTTTTAGTTAGGGTTCGGACCATCATTCAAAAAGGAGTTGATGGTCTGCTGACGCCTAAGCTCCGCCTTCTTACGTCTCTCTTCCCGTCTCTTTTTGGCTCGTTCTCGGATATCTCGTGCAATATTTCCAAGCCTTAAAACGGAATTCTCTAGCATTTGGCTGGTCTTCGAGCGCTTGATCTTCTGTTGGGTAGGGTTCGGTTCAGTTGGCGGCGGCGGGGGCGTTGGCGACCGTTGTCTTTCGACATTGGTGACTTCGACAACGGGGTCGGCTCCTTGTACTTGCGTCAGCTCCCCATAGCGGTTTCCTGACAGGCCTTTCCAGATAGAGCCATCTGGAGCACGGTAGGTATACACGCCATCATCGGCGTCGTATCCGATACGCTCAAAGCCTGCTGGGAGGCGATCGTCACTGTCACGGTCACCGTCTACTGGCCAACGACGAGGCATTGTTACTGAAATAAAGAGCTCGGGGTTTTTAAAATAGTAGTAATACAAATACGAATATGTGTTGCTGAGAACGTAAGTTTTGCTGAGTGAGGGGTATTTACGATATGTGCTATTCAGAGAGAGCCTTGCCTCAAAATGATGCGATATCGCTGGCTTATATATATAAAAAAAGTACACTGCGAACAGCCTACATGAGCTATACCGAATCGGCCGTCACACAACGAGCCTCTTACTACGAGGCAATTTTATAACAAATATAGTATAATATATAGGGATGCCTAACCTAGATTTCTCACTATATCTTCGTTACGACAGCATATCGCAAACTACTACCGTCGTCTTCAAGGAGGACTCGGTGGGGTTTCAGTTTAGGGGTTAAAGAATGGAGATAGAATTATTCGACTTAAACGATATTACGATTTAATATAAAAACTATTTTGCTGTAGTAATTTATCAAGTCATTTCTAAACAAACTAAATATAGGAAATAGTAACAAACCGGCTAACAAATACCTACCTAAGGTACTTGGTAGGTAGGTTAGGTAGGTAGGTAACTTTCCGAGTGGCTTAACTCAATATTAGCATGTTGCTCTACTAATATAGCTTACCTAGGGTTGACAGCCAGATTGGTTAGGTTAGGGGTCCTAGTCGCTACCTGCCCCATCGATGATTTAGAGGGAGTAGTTGCGTGCGTTAAAGGATTCATATATTTAGTATATGATAAGAATTTACCCCTTTTTTACCTGTGTAACCGTACCGTTACTTACCTAACTATTATTGCAACGAGTCTATTGGTCTCCTAATAAACAATGTTCACTGAGAGTTTCTTGAATAATGAAGTTTATTTTCTTTTAGTATTTGTCAAGTGATAAGCGCTAAAGTCGAGGAAAGTACTAAGATCATTACTAGTTACCTCTGTTTTGCTGCTTAAGTCCTGCTTGCGTGCTTGCGGACGTAACCCCTGGAACATACGATAGGTCACAAAAACATTCCTCAATAGCATAAAAGCAGCTTAAAATCTAAGGCGAAGCCCTAGAATAATAAATGAACTACAAGTATTGAAGCATAATGAATTAATCAAGCATTCTATTGTGTCGATGTTAAAGCGACAAAGAGTTGATGTTGGTGCTCGCGTAGGTATTGATACTTTTATTAGAAGGGACCTATAGGTGGTTATATGTCAACTCTACCTAATAATGTGTTTTACAAGGGTTAAAATTGATATTTGTATCTACATAAAAGCTCAATTCATTGTTTACCTCTTGAAATTTAACTACATAAAGCCTCAGTTAAGACCCGGATGCGTAGTCGCCAACTGGACTGCGCACAGTGTACCTAACTTATACAGCTCACTTATGTAACCCCAGACGTACACTGGGATCTATCTAACGCACAAACTATTGTCCAGAGCCGGAAACGCTTTCCCCATTTTCAATTCGACAGGCAATCCTAGACGAGATCAACAGGGGCGTGATTATAATGTGTGATTCATGAAGGATACCTACACTAGCATAATATAAGTTTAAGAAGACTTGGGAACCCTAAAATCTGACAAGCCCCATAGTTAATGCCGCGGGCCGGAGGTTAGTTCTTAACAGGAATGAGGCTCAACGAGTCAAATTACCTCGGAGATATTCGGTTAACCCATAGATCGTGGTAAGGAGAAGTCTAGACTCATCCTAGGTCTACGGCCCTGAAGTAGGGACCATTAGTGGACGTGGATTGGCGCAAGTCGCTATCTCTTGCTGTGTTGAGCTGAGCTGAATACAATGTAACCAAGTTTGGGCTTAATAGATGTTCAATAGACCTGTTCTTGTTGTGCGGGGTTCTAGGCCAGTCGGAGTGTTAATCTGGACCCAATGCTCCGGATCTTGACGCAGTGCTACTGACTTGCAGGTCGATTGCCATGTTCATTGCTGCCATAGGGCAGGAGGAGGGAGAGCACTAGTAGAAATCGAAACTATAAGGTACTCACGCATACCTTTCCAGTTACTTCGAAGTCAAGGTTCCCTCTTTAGTAAAGTAGAGTTTTATAGAATGTGTTTTAAGAAGAAGTAGGTATGTCTATGGTTCGATTCCGTTTATATCTTACGCTTCTAAAGATCGAGTATTCCATTCATATATCTTCTTACATATTACTTCTTCTTTTACGTCCATGTACCTCATGCATACCTGGTATAGACAGGTACATATATGGGGTTAATTTCAGATTAACGACAGTATAAAGAACATATGCCTAGCGTATTGCGTGGTCTGCCAAATTCGGATGATGCGTATGATGCTGAACTACCAAACAAGTCATTTGAACTTCAATGTTAGGTGACAGTATTGTGAGAACAAAGATGGACTAACCCCGCGTTTTCTCTGACCTTAATCCATCGGGTCAACGACTAGATGTGGTTTAGCTAATGAAACTAGCACGCGCTTCCCCGCATCTGGGGTCCCTTTAGCACCATTTAGCTGCTTTTACCCCGACTTTTAGAGGCTTAACCATTTGGTCAGGCCTCCAGCTCCATACAACGTCTAGATGTCTACCTACTGTTCTCGCCTCCACCGGAAGACGTGAAACAGAAAAAAAAAAGAGATAAAAAGAGGACTGGTCAAGCATCTATAGAAAAAAGGCCTTGTAAACCGCGTTGCCTGTCTCGATCTTCCGAGAGCCAAGCATATTAACTGGGACCAGAAGAGTTTTTCTTTCCAAGCATCCTGAAGGAGTTGATTGGCAAGGTTATTGGTGGGCATTATGGCCATATGTGGACAGATACCTGCCCTTAAGGGAATTGTTGGCGGATCTAGACTATCATCGTGGTCTCCACCGGGAGTGATAACCCCGGTAGCTCGGACGTCGCCGGATCTTTTGTAATACTAATAGAAGAGTAACTAATGGTGTAGACGTCTTGGGATAGATTGGTAGCTTGAGAAAAGCTAGTTAGATCCCCGGCTTTGAACTCGGCATGATAAACCTAGCTCACTAAGTACCTAGGTAGCAACCTAGGTAGCTTATCGATTCGAGGTAAGAGAAGTGTCTATGTAGGTAGCTAGTAGTTGTAAGACGACGATATTTACTAAAAGTCCCGATCCAAAATCAAAACATAAGTACTATGTCGTTGTAAGGGGCATTTTTCTCTTTGTTGACTTACAAGCCACGGCGGAAATTCCACCGTCGAAATGCCGGTATGCGGCTGGAGCGGAGTTAGGTAACATGGGACAAAAACAAAGCGTCGATCGCATTTCACTGTCTGTTATGGGGCTAATTCTCTGTACGACATCAATAGAAAGCAATTCAGCTGACATTAAATGGGCATATTATTCGGAATGACCTCGCTAGACGAGGCACGATTTGTTTTCTTCCGCATACGCTAAAGTAGCTAATGGACAATGAACCTAATTGTTTAAATCTAATCAGAGAAACTGATCCGAAGCTATATCTAACTTGGAAGCGAGACGTCGGTATAGCATCCGTAGTATACGTTCAGGGGACTGCCAAGCAAGCCCAAGTAAGCCAGGTTGACCCCTCGTTCTCCAATGTCCCCACGCAAATCCCCTATACCCTGATTCGCATCCTGGGCCAGCCAGTCAAGATTATAAAGAACCTCGGTGCAGCCCATCTACCCATTTCCCAGATCCAGTCAACTAAGCAACAGACAGATTCTAATTAACCATGGATCGCGATCAGGAAAAGGCCGAATTCGACGTTGGGCATGTCGAACAAGAAAAGTCCCAACTTTCAGACACTATTGATGATGATGTCGATGAGGCAGAAGGGAAGAAAATCATATGGCGAATCGACCGCCGCTTAGTGGTCTTGGTTGGAGCACTGTATTGCATCAGTTTAATGGACCGAACAAATTTATCTGCTGGCGCCGTTGCTGGTATGCTTACTGACTTGGATCTCGTCGGCACGCGCTACGTAAGGCCTATCATCGCTTCAATGATGACCTTACTCTCGTTCACTAACCCGCCCCTACAATAGTCGGTCGTCACACTTGTGTTCTTCGTCACATATATTATTTTCCAGCCTCCATCTACTGTCATCATCCGCAAAGTAGGCCCACGCATTTTTCTCTCGACAATTACGCTATGCTGGGGTGCGGTTATGATCGGGTTCGGGTTCAGCCCGTCTTACGAAGTTCTCCTGGGCCTGCGACTTATTCTTGGCGCCTTCGAAGCTGGTTATTTCCCGGGTTGCGTATATTTACTGTATGTTTTTCCGGTCCTTTAACGCATTGTCACAAGTGATTCGATACTAATAATCATTTACTATAGGTCGACATGGTATACGCGATGTAAGATATAACCATATTATCCAGTCTGATTATAAAAATTGGCAAAAATTGCCTATAACTAACAACATTCAGACGAGGTTGGCCGGAGATATTCGGTTTTTTACCTTCTTGGCTGTGTTGCTTCTGCTTGTTCGTAAGTGTCCTGATCTGTCATATCCCTCACAAGCTATTCATTCTCGATTTGATAGGAATATACTGACTTGGGGTACTGTAGCGGTATTCTTGCATTCGGACTGATCCAGATGGATGGGCTCGCAGGGCTCCAGGGTTGGAGATGGATCTTCATCATCGAAGGTATATCAAGGACGCTGATTATAAGGGATGTACCTCGAGGACTAATCGATATCATCATCTAGGCGTTATTACCTGCCTCATTGCCTCGCTGGGCTATTGGCTCCTAGTCGACTTCCCTGAGTCCAAGCGCAAGTCGTGGCGCTTCTTGAGCGATCGCGAACGCGCATGGATTATTAGGCGGGTTGATGCCGATCGTGGCGACGTCGTCGCTCCTAAGTTTAAGCTGAGCTCATTCTTAAGGGGTGGTCTAGACTGGAGAATCTGGTGAGTTTCTAATGGATAAAATGGCTTGGAGCAAAATACATATCCAATGATCGCCTTCCCGTTTCTGGAAACTAACACCTTTTTAGGGGATACGGCTTGATCGCGTTTTGCACCAACACCCTCACTTATTCACTTGCATATTTTCTGCCGCTTATCCTCCGTAATAACCTCGGCTTCAGCGAAGGTGTTACGATGTGCCTTATCGCACCTCCATATGCATTCGCAGGCATCTATATGTATATGATGGGTTGGATTGGAGACCGTTACCGCCTACGCGGCCCCATTGTAGCCGCCAACATGGTTCTTTGCCTTATTGGTATACCTATTCTTGGATGGCACCATAACAGTGGAGTTCGCTACTTCGGATCCTTCTTTGTCACCGCGGGTGCGTCGGCGAACGTTCCGGGGTCTCTGGCATACCAAGCCAACAATCTTCGTGGGCAATGGAAGCGTGCCTTCGCTAGTGCATCTTGGGTGGGATTCGCAAGTATAGGAGGTATAGCGGGTAGTCTTGTGTTCAGGTAAGGCTTTCTCTCTTTATTATATCTAAATGTTCTCCGATATTTACAGGTAACCAGATCCCAAGACGCACCTACCGGCTATAGGCCAGGACTGTACGCTTGTATTGCCTGCTGTCTATTAGCTATCATAATTGTTTGCGTCTTAGACTTGTCATACTACTTTGACAACAAGAAAGCGGACCGAGGCGAGAAGCAGTTGGAAACATCACACGTAGGACTGCCCATGCTGTCACCATTAATGCCAGAGCTAACATATAGAAATAGGAGGAGTATCAACCCGGCTTCAGATATACCTATTAAACACCAAGAGTTTAAGGAGGTCCATTATATAATGGACTATGGTGCCCTCACCTTAAAGAAGTGCTACAGGATTAATGGCATATGTGCAGCAGTTGATCTCTTAGGCAGTTGAGCGTACAGAGAAAGAGCTCAGGGAGTAATGACACTTCTGCTTCTACATATAATATATTTCATCATATATACAAGTTTCTAGCATATCAACGATTGGCAATACGTCCCAGCGATATGAAGTACTTATGGACGAACTACCCCCAGTCACTACTCCTAATACACCTTGTGACCCACCCTTATTCGAATAGGTACCCGTTACGAAGAAACAGCAAACCATACATCAAGTCAGGTGTCATGTTACATATACTCTGAGGGGCTTCAGATTACAGCAGAGAAGCGGAATGCGACGTACCTTTTCTATGTATGAACATGAGTAGGAGAGGCAGCAATGGCTTATAAGTTAATGCGGAACTAACTGTTTAGAACGCTGCTGGCAATGGGTCCTGAAGGATTGTAGGAGCGAGCTGAACTGGGACCCTGCTACTAACACAGGAATATTATTCCTCGCTAAAAGGTAGGTTCCCGTAGCAATGCAGGGAGAAACGATTCTCTTCGGTTTGGCCTAGGTTTATATGCCGTTTACTTTGACACTTATAACGTCATGAATTTCAGGTAGTACTGATAAGATAATGCGAAAACTTCCGAATATTAGGAATTATACAGTAGCGTCGTACCTAAGGTTGTTTTCAGTCTGTTTCAAGTTCAACTGGCAGAGGAATAGGGGATGACTAAGTCCGGAAAATTGTCCCTAGAAGGGCATAGTGCCGGATGTGGGGCCTTCGGACTCGGCTTATTGATTCGGGAATCGGGGATTGCGGCCTTCGACAGCGAGGTCTTCAATGTGATGAGATGAATACTTAAGAGCTTATATTCCGTTAAATACTTGATACGAAAACCCAAAGCTATCATCTTCATTCTTTAAGGTATTAACTAAATAGTTCCCACATTGTTGACCAGCTGCTTACCTCCCTACAATCTAACCTCCCTACCTATCAATATGGCGCCCCTGAGATCCGTTTCCGAGCTCGCCTCAATCATTGAACGCCACACGAAAACCTTAGAAGACGGATTAAAAGACTCCCCTGGAGCCCAGTTATCACTCGGCTTTGGAGCACCACCGCAGGTTGACGTTCCTGCTTCTCTCGAAGCCACTCGGAGTGAGCTTCTTGAGACGGTCGACGAGCTACGTGCGCGCCTCCTAGGCCCTCTAGGCTATCTCATGGCCACACTATTCCCAGTCGTAAGATTCCAGCTCCCACCTAGCCTTAATTAAGAACAATCACCACGCTCAGACTCCATGACTCACTATGACTACAGCCGGCGTTATCGGCCATTTTCCATACCCTATATGAGTTTGATATTGCCTCTCATGTCCCTCTTTCACCTAAGGAAGAGATATCATACAAGGATCTTGCGGAGCGTTGTGGTCTCCCAGAAGACGAGACACGCCGCATAGTCCAGGCCGCTATTACCTTCCGCGTCTTCGAGGAAGCGACCCCAGAAGTGTCTGTCAGACACAACGCCCTCTCGTCTATCTTCACTGTTCCTCAACTAAAAGACCTGCTCGGCCTGATTGTGAACGAACAGTTGTCCGGCGCCAGCAAGCTCGTCCAGAGTCTTCAACGATTCCCAGGCACCGGGGAACCGGGACATTCCGCCTCTGTGTTGGCCTTCAGGGAGGCAGAAGCTATTAAAGAAATGGGGATTGATAAAATGGAGATTGACGACCCAAGCAAGAATTTCTTCGACTACATTGCTAAGGATGAGAAACGAGTTGCTCGCTTCCGTTCGGCCATGGGAATATCAACGAAATCTCTAGCCTTCAAGTCGACTTTCTTCGTCGACAACTTACCGTGGGCGGAAAAAGACCAATGTCCCGAGACTGTCGTCGATATTGGTGGAGCCGGTGGTGAAGTGTTGCAGCTGGGTAAGAGAGTCATTCACTTCATCCCCTTCTCCTTCTGTCTCCTTCGATGACCTTAAACTATATATCCGGGCTAGAGGAGCGGCCGCGTCTTGGTAAAAGCAACTCTAGCAAGTCACTGACTGGTACCTCCTAGTGCTTCGTACTCACCCAAACGTCAAGAAGGGCATCGTCCTGGACCTCCCAGAAGTGGTCGCCGATGCTGAAGTTCCCGAAGACCTCGAGAACAGGCTGGAGTATGCGAGCTACAACTTTCTCACCGAGAAGGTGACGCACGAGGCAGATGCGTACATCTTCCGTCACATCTTCCACGACTGGAGTGACAAATATGGTGCTAAGATTCTGAAGAATCTTGTACCAGCCCTCAAGAAGGGGACCAAAATTTGGCTTTCCGAAGTGGTGCTCCCCAACTTGAGCGAGGAGAACCGCACCAAAGATCAGATGCAAAGGTAAGCCAAAAAATTCATGGATTACCTCTTTAATTCTCCTTTGGTAGAACTTGCTAACATGAATGAATCATAGGAGCGCGGATATCTTCATGATGGCTGGATTCAATGGCAAGGAGCGGAGCAAGAGTGGTTGGGAGACTTTGCTGGCTATGGCTGATGAGAGACTCCACATCGCCAACATCATAAGGCCTGCTGGTGCTCATGACTCGATCATCGAGATTGTATTCGATGCGTAAAGGGAATTGCAGCATTATTACTGAGTTGTATTATTAGTGGCAGTGCCATCGTTGTTGATACCTCCTCCACTCATGCGAATTAAAATCGCCCAAGTTCACGGCCGCGTTGTGCCGTTATAACCTTACCAAATCGATATCACGCCTAGATCGAGCTTCCTTCAAGCAACGTCCATAGGCTTTCTGGATGCTGCTCATGAGCGACTGGGTAGTACAGCATATGGGTAGGATGAATAAGCAAAGAAGAAGGCGAAGTAGTTATATGTACATTGAACAGAGAAGCGAACGTCTAGATGACAAGGCTGATAATGACATGTAGTATGGTCAACTTCCCCTCAATTTTCTTGCGTCATAGGTATAAAAAGGTCGGCACATTCGGGATGTTGTAATGTCCATGCATGCAACCGTTCGGACAGCGAGCTGACAAATCGATTTTTAAACGTAGAGATGGCACCATACGTACAGATTCGTTGGAATGGGGTTCGTAATTCACCACCAGTAGGCTGACAGTGTCCCTCGCTCAACGGAGTTCAGCCTTGTGATCCGGTTTTTGAGCCCCTGACGGTGTACCTGGATATACACCCGCGCGGCTTACATAACCACAACCCGTAGATTCCATTAAGACAGGGGTTACCGCGCGGCCTGGCTGGACCTCCCCAGCTTATTGGTACCTACCTACCTGGCTTAGTGGTTCATAGCGCGCGGCTTGTGGGTCTCAACGGAAGGGATTGTCTCGACGGCATGGTACGGCATATGGCTTGATATGACGCCTTTATTTCTATCGGGCTTCTTAGCTCATAGTACGGAAGGTTTATCAATCAACAATCTGATTATAAATCCCCGGAAATCGGACGACTTGGGCCGATATGTGCCGAGTGCAAATCGATGTATTCGGGTACATCTTGATTGGTATAAATATGTCCCTAGGAGTCAACTTAGCTCTCGGATAACAACATTTCTCCATTCCACGTCAAGTTCCTGTGTAACCGGAGTACTTTTGATATACGAGATTCATTCCATAAACTTTAAAAAGACACAATGGCAGTCAACCGTGTTGCACTTATCCTGGGAGCTGGGGTACGTAGCATTGAGACTTCTCTTCCCCCCCTTTTGGCATATCTTCGAGGTTACTAGTCCCAGGACGTGCCTATAGACTTTGGATGTCCTTCCTAGAGGAACAATCGCTAACTTCTCCGCTGAAGCCTAGGATTGGCGTCTCTGTCGCCGAGAAATTCGCAAGTGACGGATACAAAGTCGCTGTTGCGTCTAGAAGTGGGAACGGCACCAAGTCCATCCAAGGGGTTCTCTCCCTGAAGGCGGACTTTGCCAAGCCCGACTCCATCCCGGCACTCTTCGATGCCGTCAACACCGAGTTCAAGGCTTTTCCCAACGTCGTTGTGTATAACGCAGCAACACTCACAAATCCTCCCGATAAAGACTCTGCCCTTTCAATTCCACCGGAGAATGTCGCTTCGGATTTGAATGTCAACACCGTGAGTCCTTACGTCACAGCACAGCAGGCTATCCGCGGCTGGCAGACACTGCCCAAGGAGACTAAAAAGACATTTATATATACTGGCAACATATTAAATGTCTCTGTCGTTCCCGTGCCACAGTTTTTGGACCTGGGTATGGGCAAGGCGGCTTCAGCATTCTGGATCGGCGTTGCTGATGCATCGTACACAACCCAGGGATTCAGGCAAGTATCTTAAAGTAGCGCTCCGTATGTGCCATTTCTAATTCGCTTGCTCTCCAGATTCTTTTATGCAGATCAACGCCAAGCAGACGGCCAGCTCATAGGGGCGGCGGTCGACGGCCCCGCACATGGCGAATTCTATGCACAGCTGGCGAACCATGAGGGGAATGTCCCTTGGCATGCCACCTTTGTGAAGGGCAAGGGTTATGTCCAATTCAAGTAACGAGTTTGAAGTGGGATAAGATCTAGATAATGTTTAAAGTAGATCTTCAAATTGAAGTAGTTAGTTAGCAAGGGCTGGATTGAGCGCTGTGAATTGCAGTAAGGGTCAGCCCTGCCAACCAATGGGGTACACCTTTGACTTGAGAGTCAATCCTACAAGAAAAAGTTATTCAGACGTCACGTTCGCTGTGATTTCTCCGTATACCTAGTAGCTAGGCCTTGTGATATGATCGAACCCCCAGATCTTTGGTTGGACCATGGCTCCCATCTTCAAACGTGGTTGAGGGCTCAGAATCGCGGGGTTTCCTCCAGTGCCTCGACATCCATTGTAGCCACTGTGTTGAATCAAGTCTGTAATATCGAGAAATGCGTTACCCGGAATACGGAGCAATTGACTGAATATGCGGGAAACCGTGGTGGGGATTTCGGTCATATCCCACAAATGCGCGCTTCTAAACAAGCAATACGAGATCACCTTGATTTCTGAAGCACGTAGCGAAGTCGCGGCTCACGGCCTCCTCCACGTCCCTGTTGTGCCATACATTTTCCATAATCTCAAGTGCCTTGCGTACCGTGCCAAAGACGCTTGGCGGCTGTAGCGCGTTCACCATCCCTCGAAAATGAGCTTCCTGTCCCGGCTTAGCAAGACACCCTGCAACGCAGAATGGCCATACCATTGTGCGCAGCAACTTTGGTGGTGATATTTGATGCGTTAGTATATCGATGATTTGACCAACATGATAGCGCACGTCGGAGCTAGCGGGTTGCCATCCGGACACAACAACAAATAGATAAAGAAGCGCTGCGTGGGTCCAGATACGGGTAACCAGTGAGCTCTGGTTATTGGGTTGCTGGCATTGATCTGCTAGGAAGGCATCTAACAAGCCGTTACACCCAACGGGAATAACTATTGGATCGCCTTCGAGCCGTGAGAGATCAGCTTCCAATGAATTTTTGATAGTAGTGGCACGGTGGACCAGCTTCATAACATCGAGATTTCCAGCTCTCTTACATTGCTGTCTCCATGCATCAAGCGCAGCGATCTCTCCTATTTGTAGTAAGGTTCTGTTTTGGCATCCAACAGCAGCTTCGAGATTGATAGGAGGGTCGGCACCATCGACAATATCAAGAAGACTAATGTGGTATTCGTAGAGTCTAGGTTGATCCTGAAGCATCGTGCTGGCGATAATATCATCAAATATCAAAAGAGCGGACGAGAAGCGGAACGCTGCCACTTCGGAGCTCGGAATCTGAGCCACATGGATGGGTAAAATCGATGAGGATGGCCCTAGTAGGTCCATAAGCGCGTTGAACCTGGACCTAGCTTCCCCGAGTTCAGTGGCTTCGGAATCATCGAGAAGTTGTCTGAAAAGAGCTAGAGCAGCATTGAGATGCGCCTGACAATTTTTGAAGCTCAAGATGGAAATCTCAAAACGCTGCAGTTGCATTATGCCTGTCGTTATTCGAACAGCGCCGTGCAGATGTTCTGTAATGTCTGAGTTACTGATAACCTGGAGCGCCTGTCTTAATACACCAAAAGCGTCCCCGGTCTGCACTAGCATTGATTCCCATAAAATATTATGATCGGCCGTTCCCTCGGAGAGAAAGAAGAAGTATGAACTCTGGCATAGGATGACCTGGCGTACTACCACACTATTTATCATCATGTCCAAAATCCAGGCTCTGCCGCCTTGAAAAATAGAAGGGTGGTAGAAAGGGAACAAAAAAGGAAACACGTGTTCGAGGTAGAACATGGTGAGAATCGAATCAGACTGTCTGAAGGTCTGAAAGTCCTTGCTGGTAAGCGTGCAACCAACACCACCTTGGGACGAATCTATCCCATTATTGTGGATATCCGTGGCGGGTGCAACATCCGAGACATGGCCGCTGGAGAGTTGAGCTGCACGCCCCTCGCGGCGCTGTTGGGCATTTTCTCTAACCTCTCGCTTGAGCTGCCTGGTCATCTCTTCCTGCCTCTCGCCACCATCCATCCATTCTGGTTTGTTTTGCCCGAAGTGACAAGTGATATGAAGCGCAGAGCAGGCGCCACACGTAGGGCGATTTTCATCGCATTTCTTGCGCCGGAGCCGGCATGTCCAACATCCATTGAAGCTCCTTATTGTATTGTTCGGACGGGGGCCATTATGCGAATCCATGAGAATACTCATCCATATTCACAGGCACATCCCTTTTTTTTAGTGAAGGTGGAATTCTATGATGTGGGGTTTTGGATATGATTATATAAGATACTGGTGGGGTATAGCTATGTAGGTAGGTATTCACCCCGGACCATTTGATAATAATCCGCCAACGCGTTAATAAACATAATTTCTCAAAATTTATAATATTTAGCCTTATTTATACTATATTTTAATAATTATAATTAATAAATTATAACTTTACTTATTAATAATAATAATATAATACTTTTTTTTTCTTTTTTTTATTAATTAAATTATATATTTTATAATTAATAATAATATAATTTTTTTAATTTATTACAATTAATTAATAAAGTTTTTAAATATTTAAAAAATTATAAATTTAAATAATATATATATAATATAACTATTAAAGATAAATAATTTATATTACTTTTTCTATTATAACTTTTTTTTTATAAAAAATATTTATTTTATTTAATAATTTATAATTATATAATTAATTAAATTAATAAAAATTATTATATACTTTTATTTCTTAATTATTTAGTTAAATTATTAAGCTTATATCTTTTTATTAAATTAAAAGGTAAATTTATTAATAATTTTTAAATTATTTTAATAATATTAAATTAAAAAAGTATAAAAATATATTAATAATATAAGTTATATTTTAAAGTATATTATCCTTTATTATAATATAATTTATTTTAATAAAATATTATAAATTTAAATCTTAAAAATAATAATATATAAAAAGTTAATAAATTAACTTTATTATTAATTTTATAATTAAATTAATTATTAAAAAGAAATAAAAGTTAACTTTATAAAAACTTAAAGGCTAATAATATAAAACCTTTTATTAAATAATCCTATAATAAACCATTTAAAGCCTTTTAGCTTAAATAACCTTATAAAAGACTTTTTAAAAATCCTTAACCTTAAATTAATAAAATAATTAATTAATTATTAATTATATATTAAATAAAATAAAACTAAATAATAAAAAGGAAAGATAAAAAATAATAAATTATATAATAACTTTAACTTATTTATAAATTAAATCTTAAACTTTAAAATAAAAATATATTTTATTTAATTAATTTAAATAATTTATTTAATAATAAAATAATTATTATTAAAGAAATTTAAGCTATAAAAGATATAAGAAAAGTTAAGAATAATCTTTAATATATAAAAATATTAAAATATTCTTAAGCTATTAAGTAATAAATGATAATTAATTAAAATAATATTAATTTATTAAGGTTAAAAATATTTAAATTAACTTTTTATATTATAATTTAATATATATTAAAAAATATAAATTTATCTTATATATATTATTATATTTAGTAAATTCTTTAATTAATATTAAAATTTTAACTTAAAATTTAATATTTAATTTTTATATTTAAAAAAAATAACTTATTTTATTATAATATTATATATATTCTTCTTTTTTATTATTATTATTATATTTTTAATATTATAATTATCACTATTAACATTATTAATAAATGATAATAATAGATTAAATATTAAATTATTATTAAAACTATTTTAATAATAAATCTTTTAATCTTTATAAAATCTTTTATTATTAATAATATTTTTATTTTTTAACTTATTTATATTATAAATTAAGTATATCATTTCTTTTTAAATAATATTAAAATATTAAATATAATTTTTTATATTATAACTAAATTATAATTATTTTTTATTTTTAGAATTAATTATTAACTTATTATCTTAAACCTTAATTAAAAAAAAGATAAAGAATTAAGATAAAAAATGGATAATTATTATAATAATAACTAATATATTTTTAAAATCTTTTAATTAATAAATAATAATTTTAATAAAATTAGCTTATATTTTAAAAATTTATAATATTAAGTTATAAAAGAAAAACTAAATAAAATATATAAAAAGGAATTTATAAATAATATTATAAAATTTTTAATATTTATAATTATAATATAAACTTTCTTATTTAAAGAAATATTAAAATTATATATAAAATATATAAGTTACCATTTTATACTTTTTTCCTTTTAGCTTTAAAATTAAAATAAATTCTTTATAATTAAATATCTTATAAATATTAAAGTAAAAAAATATTATATTATTTAATTTATTAATTTCAAATATTATTAATAAATTAAAAGAATATTAGCTTATTTTATTACTAATAAATCAAAAATTAATAACTTTAAAGATAATATATATTTAATTAAAGCCATAAAAAGACTATAAGATTTAATAACTTTTATTATAATTATAAGTGATTTTTAAACTTATCTTAAATAAGATATAAAGTTTTAAATATAAAATAAAATAAATGTAAAAAAAGTGCTAAAGGAAAGGTAATTTATTATATAAAAATATCTAATAATTAAAAATAAGAATAATAAGATAAGGCTTTATATAATAATTAATTATAACTATATTAATTTAATAAATATTAAACTTACCTAAAAAATTTATATTAATATAAAAATAATAAATTTTCTTATAAAAGATATTATTAAATAATTATAAAATAGGTATTATAATTAATAAATTTAAAAATAAGGTAAAATAAATCCTAGGTTTAACATTTAAATAATTTAAAACATTCATTTCTTTTTTATTTTAAATTATACTATTTATAATTTATTTTTTATTAAATAAAATATTACCAATTATAATATAATAAATATAATAAATTAAATCATAATCTATACCTTCATTATTTAAAACAAGGAAACATAAAAATGGGCTATAAGCCTTAAAATATTTAAAATAATAAATATTAATATTAAACAAATAAGCTATAATTAAAATATTATTATTAATATCCTTAAAAAATAATATAATTAGTTTAAATTTTAGCTTTAAATTTAATATAATATTATAATATTTTATATATAATATAAAAAATATATAATTATATGTTATATAATTAAAAATAAGATAAATATTAAATTTAAAATAAGATATTTACTATATAAAATAAAATTTTTTAAAAATATATAATATCTATTTAAAAAACCTAAAGATAAATCCATATATAATATATTAAATATTAGATATATTTTAATAAAACCTATATCATTAAAATTATATAATTAAATACTTTTAAATAATATAAATTTTATTTAAATTATTTATTTTAATTAAAAATTATTATAATATAAGTTATATACATATTTAATAAATAAAGGTTATACTACCTAATATATTAAATATATTAAAGCCTTTTAATTTAATTATAATTATAATAAGTAATAAAATAATTAAACTAAAAACATTATATAATATAAGGCTTTAATTATTAGTTATATTTTTATCTAATATGTTTTAATTAATTTTATATTATTAAAATTATTTTAATTAATTTTTTTAAAAAATCTTATTCTTAATTATATATATTAAAGTTATTTATAATTTTTTAAAAAAAAATATAATTATCTTTTACTTTTTAAATCTAAAGATATAAAATATTATTAAAATTTAATTTATATTATAATTTTAAATTAAATTAATAATTTAAATTTATTCTTTTTTTAATTATAATAAGATTTAATAAATTATAATTTAATTATTTTAGGTTTAAGTATTTTATTTTAAATATAAACTTATTTTATTTAGTGATATTTATCATATAATGTTTTAAATTTATATTTAGTTTTTATTACCTTATAATTAAAGTATATATTAAATATTCTTTTTTACCAGGTTATTTTTTTCTTAATATATATAAGTGGTTTATTAAAGATAAATTAAATAAATAATTTGATATAAAATTTTAAAAAAAGATTAAATTATTTATATGGTTTGGTTATTAAAACTATTAGGATTATTAAGAATTAATCTTAATTAAACTTAAATTAAATAAACTATAAATCTTTACTAACTAATAATAAAAATATATTAATATTAAATTAAATAAAATATTTAATATTAAAATATATAAATAACTTATTAAGATTTAATATTAAATAATATTTAAAAACTTAATATAAAATTAATTAATTATAATTAAATTAAATTATAAATTTAATATTAAAATATAAGGTAAATATTTAATTAAGATTAGGTTAAAAATATAATTTAAGATTTAAATATATAAATATTTAATATTAATTTAAATATAAATATAATTTAAGATATAGGTTTATAAATAATTAATTAAAGTTAAGATTAGATTAAATAAAGGTTTAATTTAAACTAAATTAAATAAAAGATTAATTATTATTAATTTAAAAAAGGAGTTTATAATAATTAATAAACAATTAATTTAATTAGGTTTATATATTAAAGTTAATATTAAGATTTATATATAATTTATTAAGATTAAATTATATATAAACTTAATTAAAAATATTTTTCCTTTTTTTCTTTTATCCTAATAGGTATAATAAATAAGAATATTAAAATCTTTATAATAATTAAAGGAATATTTATTTTTAAATAAATTTTTCAAATTTTAACCCATCTTTATTTTATCCTATTTTAATAATCTTATTTTAATTTATTTAATAATAAATAAACCAAATACCAATTAAATATAAAAAATTAATTATATTAATATAATAATATATATATAAAATAATAAAATAATAAGGAAAAAAATATTAAAATAAGAATAAAATAAAAAAATATATATAATTTAAATAGAAATTAAGATTTTTTAATTTATAATTATATTATTATATAGCTTACTTATTTAAATAATTCATATAAAATTATTTTATTGCAAAAAATGGAAAAAATAATTAAAAATTATATATTATATTATATTATTATAAAGATTTAATAAATTAAATTTATAAATAAATAAAAAAGAATATATTAAAATATAAAAATAATATATCCTTATATATGATTTTAAATAAATATTTTATAACTTAAAAATATCTAATATAAATATTATTTTTAAAAATTTGGTTTATAAGAAAATAATTATTATTTGTTACAAAAAGGGCTCCTAACAAAGCTAATCAGATAATAAATATATGTTACTCCAATCCAAATAAGGCTATAAAAGCCACATCGTTAATTACTCATATAAAATTTATACTTAAATAATAATATATTTTTTTTCAACTAAATAAACTACTTTATACAAATTATTAATAAATATAATAATTATAAGCCCAATCCTTACTTATATTATAATTTATTATAACTAAAATACTTAATTAATAATACAAAATAACTTATCCTATTATTTCTTTAAATTAAATCAAATCTAACAAAGCCTAATCCTCTTAATAAACTTATTTATACACTCTTTAATTACTCTAAACAATCTACTAACTAATTAAAAGCTTAAAAACAATAAGGATTAACTTAAATGATTTATACTATTTCAAATATATATATACTTTTAAAATATTTAAAATTAAATTAATCTTAATATTCCTAATAAATAACATATTATAATTATTATATTAAAAGCTTTTATAATATAATAATTAAAAATAAAAAAGAATAAATATAGGAAAAAGGTATATAAAAAATAGCTTACCACTTAGGAGTAATTCCTTAAAAATACCAAAAAAGTATAATCTAAAGCTTTTATTATATTTACTCGTAAAGAGCTTAAAACTAAATATAAAGATTAATGTAAAGATTACTTAATATGCTTAGCTAAATATACCACTTTATTATTTTAATATATTATTATATAGAATTAAATTGTTATTATAATCTTTATAATATTTCTTATAACAATAATAATAAAGCTTAAATTACTTTATCCTAATTAAAAGCTATTTATATAAAAATTATTAAATCACTTAAATAATACCTAACTCCTTTAAAGGTAAACATATTTAATATAATATATTTTAAATATAGAAAAGCATTAATATAAATATTTAATAATTTAATAAATCCATAAATATAATATTAACAATAATAAAAAACTTATACATATACCTTTATAACAAGTATTTTAGAAATTTAAGGATTCCTTAAGCTATAATAATTCCTTTATATAATAAAAAAGTATTTATATCCCTTTTAAGCTAATTAATAATTAATAAAACTAGTTAAAGCTAAGGCTTTAAAGCTATTATCGCTTACCTTAAATTAATATAATAAGTAATTTAAAGCTTTTATTTAGGATAAAGAGAATTAAAACCTATTTAAACACTTTACCAAAAAGCTTAACTTTTTTACTCTAAAGCAAAACTTTAATAAATATTATTACCTATACCTAACTAACCTTAATAATATTCATTTATAAGCTTTAAATAAATATAAAAGGCTTAAATATATCATATAAGGGATAGAAAATAAGTAACTCCGAAACCTTCTAAGTGAGGAAGTAACTAAAACAATTAAAGCTTAATATTAAACGTTTAGATAAAAACAACTTAAGATTAAATTAAAGACAAAACATAAAGAATAAAAATAACCTAATAATATAGCTACTTAAGAGCTAATTAACCAAAGATTTAATTAATTACTTTTTTTCTTAAAAACTCAAATACTATTAAAATACATTAACCTAAAGCCTATAATACTTTTAAGCTTCCTTAGCTCTAAATAGCTTAATTATTTAATAATAATTAAATAATAATTAATAAATAACCCGCTTATTTTTAAATATAAACTTTAGGTGGCGGTTTCTTTAAAAAGTCTTACTATTAATAAATTAATTATTACAATATTATTTTAACCCTTTATATATATTTAATAATTTTCCTTTATATATATATATATTTAAATTAAATATATAAATCCTAAAAGGTAAATTACTAATTACTATACCTACTTTTTTAATAAACCTCCTAATAAGCTTTAAGAATATTTCTTTAACCTAAGGGATATATTATAAAAAAGATTTCCAATAAAGCTAATTAAATAATAAATATATATTACTCTAATTCGAATAAGATTATAAGAGCTATACCGCTAATTACTTGTATAAGATTTATACTTAAATAATAATATATTCTTTTTCAACTAAATAAACTATTTTATATAAATCATTAATAAGTGTAACATTATTTAATAAATAATTATTTAAAAATTAATATTATATCTTTATAATAATTAATATTAGTTATTAATCTTTAAATATATAATATAATAATAATTATAAAATAATTATTATTAAATAATAATTATTTTTTTATAAATTAAATTTTTAAAAGTAATATTTATATAAATATTAATAAAGGCTAATAAAAATGATTTAATTATTTTTTTAAAAATTAAAATAGAAATATAATTTTTTTATAATTTTTAATAGATTTTTTTTAACTTTTTTAAACTTTAATAAAGTTATTATTAATCTTATTATTATTAATAATTAATAGTTTTTATAATCTTATTATTAGGATATAATTATATAATATTAGGTTATATAATATATCTTATATTTTAAATAAGGATAAGGCTAAAATAATATATCTTATAAAACTATTTTTATATTTAAATTTAAATATTATTAATTAATTTAAAATTAATTTTATTTATAATAAATTATATAATTAATTATATTTTATTACATATATAATAGATTTTATCTATTTAATATTTATAATTAATTTAAATTTATAATTTATTAATAAATATAACTTTTATAATTATAAGATTAAGAAAAAAAAGAAAATATATTTATATAATTATTATAAAGTTTAATAATATAAGGTTAAAAATCCCAATCTAATAAAATTTATATCTTTTATTTTATTTTATTTTTATTTATAATGTGATAATTAATTTTATATTTCCTTATTATTTTTACCAAAATATAATTATAATTTAAAATTATAATATCCCTTTTTATTTAAATATTAATTCCTTTTTAATATTTTATATTAAATTATAATAATTTATAATAAATATTATATTTATAAATTTTAATATTATTTTTATCAAATAAATTATTAAATTTAATTAATACTTTATTAACCTTTTATTTTTTAATAATTATATAATAAGGTAGGATATATTAAATAGTTAATAATTTAAAGATTAAATTATTAGTTATTAAAAGATAATTATTATTAATAAATTTAGGATTAATTTTAATAAATAAATAAACCTTTTTTCCTTTATTTAAATTAATTAAATTATTTTATATATCTAATATTCTTATATTTATAATAAATATATTATATTATATATTTAAGGGGGTATATATAATATTTATTATAATTAAATTTTGTTTTATAGTTATAAGTAATTTAATAAAGTCTTTATTATTATAAGGAAAGTTAGGTTTTTTTAATTAAGGAATTAATGATTAAATATTATTTAATTATGGTAAGTTTATATTAGGTTTAGCTTAATTTTCTTATTAAAAAATTAATTATTCTTAATTAAAGTTAATCCTATTTTATTTTAAAGATTTATTTATTTAATTTTTAAAAAAATAATATTTTAGCGATAATAGTAAAGAATTGGTATTAAAATTTTTATCTTTAATTAAATTAATAATAATAAACTTTAGCTTAAAATTAATAATAATTTAAATGATAAATAGGAATAGAAGAGGTAAATAAAGAAATTAAAGGATTATATTTATTATTATACTTTATTAAAATAAAGTATTATTATTTAAGCTTTTTTTAATTTATAATAAAATAATAAAACTTTTTAATAAAATTTAAGTATTAAAGCTTAGGGATTGCAATGGTAGTATTAGTTAGTTAATATTATATTAATTAAAATAAGGTTATTTTCTTATTTATTTTAATTATCCTTTTATGGTTAAGGTTATTTAAGATTAAAAAATTTTATAAAAGAAGGGGTTGTTATTAAGATTTTTATTTTATAAAGCTTTATATAAACTTATTAATTAATTTTTTAAAATAAGAGGGTTAATTTATTTATAATATATAATTATAAAAATATAATATATATTAAGATATTAATTATCTTTTTTTAATTTTTAAAATATATTATCTTTTATAAATATATCCTTTATTATTATTACTTTATAATCCCTTAATTAATTAATTTATAAAAGTTAATCCTTATTCTTAAATTTAAATTTAAAAATATAATTATAAAATATTATAGATTTTACCTTTTAATATATTATATAAAAATTATTATTAAATTAATTATAAATAATTTAAAATAAATATATTAATAAAAATTAAAACTTATTATTTAATATTTTAGCTTAAATATAAGCTAAAGTAAAAATAATATTAATATTAAGTTTTAGGTAAGATAAAATTAGGTAAAAGTTAAATTAGATTTATTATATCCTTTTTTTATTCTTAACTTAAACATTCTTTTATTTAAGTTTTTATTAATTATATAATATTAATAAAAAATCTATTTAAAATATAGCTAAATAATATTATAATTTAGTTTAAGATTAATTTAACTTTATTAATTCTTTTAAATATTAACCTATTTAAACTTTTTTAATCCTATTTTAACATTTTTATAGCCTTTATTAAGATTTTATAAAATATTAATATATATTATATTTGATATATTTCTTATTAGTTAAAATAAAATAAAATTATAAAGATATAATCCTAATCTAAAATTAACATTTCTTTTATTAGTAGAAATAATGGAAGATATATATATAAATAAATTTTAAGATATTATTAAATTATAATAAATAATAGGTAAATTAATAGGTAATATAATTAATTAATTTATTTACCTTATATATTACCTTATATTAATAAGATTAAAATTAAAAGATATATTTAAAGATAAAATAATTTTATTAGTAAATATTGCTTATTATTTTTTCTCCTTATATTAATTTATAATATTAATGATAAAAAAATGATAAAATAAATAATAATAATTATAATAATTATATTAATTATAATTAAATATAATATAAAAATCTTTATATAATAAAATTATTATTTAATTATATTATTTAAATAATATATATATAACATTTTTTAGATATTTTAAATAAATCATATTAAAAATAAGAATTAATATAATTAATATAATATTTAAACCTAATTAAAAGGATAAGAAATTAAAAGATATAGTAGATATAATTTTATTTTTAAGAAAGGAATTTAAATTATTTATTCCTAATATAAATTAAAATAAGTTAATATTTACTTCCTTATTTAATTTAATATTATTATATATTTAATTATTATTATATATACTTTTATTTAATTATATTATATTAATTTTAATAATTATTTATTAATTTTATAAATTATAATATTTTATAATATATTTAAATTAATATTAATAAGTAAAAGGTTAATTAATATAAATCTTAATTATTAAATATTTAATATATAAGATTAATTAATAAAATTATATATAATATAATTAAAGAATAATTTATGTTATATATATTATAAAAATAATATATTATATTAGATTAATTATATTATATATATTTATATAAATTTAAATCTAATTTATAATATAATATAAAAATAAATCACTCCTTTAAAAATAATCTTAAAAGGGGTAAAAAATAAATCATCTTAAGTATTTTATTTCCTTATTATATAAGATATTTTTGTTTTATTTATTATTAAACTTCCTCTTTAATTGTTTATCTTAATGCCTTTTTTAATGCATTTTTAAGCATTCTTTTCAACGCTTCTTTTAATATATCTTTTAATACCTCTTTTAATAATTATTTAATAATATTTTCTTAAATTATAAATTATTTTTTTTTAATTATAATAATATTAATTTTTAATTAAAGTTAGGAAAATGCTTAAAAATTATAGCCTTATTTAAATTATTATTAATGAAAAATAAATCCTATAATTAACAAATAATTAGTAAAAATATTTAGTAAATATAAAACTTATAAAAGATTATTTAATAAGGCTAATTTATTATTTTATATTTATATTTTATTTATTTTATAAATATATTAATCCTTACTTATAAGTTAAAAATATTATTAATAAAATTATATAAATATAATATTAAGGTTATTAAATTTTAGATTAATTTATTTATAACTATTTATATATATTTAATTATTTTTAATTCTTTTATTTAATTTAAGATTTCCCTTTTTTTATTTATATTAATAATATTAAATATAAAATTATCTATTATATACATATATTAAGAATATTAAAGTAAATAATAATATTATTAGGTAATTATTATTTAAGTTTATAATTTTAATTAGGTATATTTAATATAAAATTTAAAAAAAGGTAATATTAAAAAATTATAAAAATTAGGATTATTTATTCTTTTATATAATTAAAATTATATATATTTAAATTTTTAATTAATATTTATATTATTTTAATTATCTATTATAATTATTATATTATTAATATATATAAACCTTAAATTATATAAAAAATTAATTAATTAATAATATATAAAAGATTAAATCTTTTAATATATTATTATTTGGAGGTTTTAAATTAAATATAATATTATAATTAATAAATAATTTCTTTAATAATATTTGATAAAATAAGGATTTTTTAAAAATAAATATAATATAAATATTATTTAGTTTAAAATTTAATAATTATTTAAAATTAAATTATCTTATAATTTAATAATTAAATATTTAAAAAAAGAATAACTTAAGATTAAGTTAATATATTAAATATTGGAGTATAAATTAAAGGTATGGGGAAAAACTTAATTTAATTTAATATTTTATATTAATAAACTTATAAATTTTATATAATATTTATTTTTTTTTAAGGCTTTATAATATTAAGATTTTAGATTAACTTTAATATTTATAAGATATTAAGTTAACATATTCCTTTTTTATTTAGATTTAATTTAAGAATAATATGAAAAAGAAAATAGTTAATATAAATAAATGATATAAAATAATAATTAAGCTAAATAAATTCTTTAATATATATATATAAATATTAAATAGTTTTAAATATATAAAATAAAACTTATTATAAAGGTAGATTTATAAAGTTTTATAAATTTTTATTTTATAAATAATAATATATAAAATATATTATTTATATTATCCTTAAGTTATATAATAATATACCAATCTTAAATCATAAATTAAAGTAAAAAAATAAATATAATATAAAATATTAAGATTAAATTTTATATAATATATAAATAGTTATTATAAATTATATTTTATTAAATTTAAGATTTATATAACTATTAATATATATTTTTAGAAAATCTTATAGTATAACATTAATAAGTTTAACTATTTATTTATTAATATATTATATTAATTTCTTTAAATTATTATTAAATTAAGTTTTTAACCTTAGTATATTAAAATAGATTATAAAGTTAAAACCTTATTTATAACTTAGATATAATATTAATTTATTATATATTTAAAATCATTAATTATTATTATAAATTTAGATGGTATAAAACTTTTTTAAATATAAAGGTATTATTTTTTAAATTTATATAAATATGGGATAAATAAAGCAAATAATAAGATAAAGTAATAATAGTTATAGTTATTATTATTTATTAATATATGTTAAATTATAAGTTTATCTTTTTAGCTTTTTTTTAAAAAGAAAAGATTAGGTTATAGTTAATAATATTAGGACTTTTTTTAAGGGTTAGTAAACTTAGGTGATTTTAATAAGGATAGAATATTTAATTAAATAGTTATATATTTTCTTTATAAGAATATAATATAATAAGAAATTATTAATTTTATTATAAAATGGAATTAATATAAGATTTGATTTTAATTGCGTAATAAAAATGTTATAATTAATTATATTTATTTAATATGATTAAATATATTTAATTTATTAGATTTAAATGTAAAAAATTATAAATAAAGCTTAAGATAAAACCTAAATTTATAATAATTAGTTTATATATTAAAAGAGTTATTAACTTATTATAATTTTAATAGTTTTTTATTATTAAAAATAGAGAAAATTTATAATAAATAATTAATAAAGAACCTATTAAATATATAAGATTTAATATAATTATATGAAAACGAATATATTATTTTAAAAAATTACTTAGAAAATTATAAAAATAAAAATAAAAATCTAAAATTAGTATATAATGAATTACCTTATAATAATATAAAGTAATATTATAATTATATATAAGAAATTAAAAAAAAGATAAAAATTATTTAAAAGGAATTAATATTTAACAAAGATTTATATATAAATTAATTTAATATAAATATTTATATTATTTAAAAGTAACTTAAGTTTATTATAAATTATTTTAATAATTAAATTTAATTTTTAATATATTTTATTTTCTTTAAGTATAAAAACTTAACTTTTAACCCTTCCCTTATTATTTATGTGTTTTTAAGTTTTATAATAATAAATAAAATTATATTTATAAGGGATATTAATATAATAAGAATAGATTTAAGTTATTCTTATTTAAAAGCTTATATAATTAGTTAAATTAGAGATGTAATAAAACTATTAAAGATTATAATAAATAATTTGTAAATATAATATTTATAAACCTTTTAAATTATTTAGATAAAATATATATAAATAGATAAAACTATTTATATTTTTAGAAATGAGAGGGTGTTTTTTTCTAATTAAATAATATAAATTAAAAAAATAAGATAGCTTAACTTATATATATATATATATACATATATATTAAATTTTATATTTATATAGCTTATATAATTAATTAACCTAATTATATAATTAACATATTTAAATATATTATATATTAAATTTAATATATAATAATTTATAATGGAATAATAAAAATAAAAAGATTTTATATATTAAGTATGATGTATAAGTATAAAATTAAGACTTTAATACTTATATATATATATTATAAATTAATAACTTTTACTCTTTTTAATATAGTTAATATAGGATAAATTAAAAGTCTTAATTATTTAATATAATTAAATCTTAATTAATTAATATGAAAAAATAACTATTAAAAAGTTAAGACTTTATATATAGTAAATATGATTAGTCTTTTATTATTTTATATTTGAAAAAGGTATTATATTAAAAACTAAAAATAAGATTAATATATTTAAATAAGGTTTATATATAAATACCTTTTTTAATTATAATATAATTTATTAAATTAATTATATAACTAAATATATTAATTATTTATATAATCATTTTAGATTTAATTATATATATAAATATAACCTTATAAGGAATGAAATATTAATATTATATAAGCTAATATAATATAAAATATTATAAATAATTTATATATTAATAATATTTAATACCTTAGTAAATTATAGAAAATATATTACTTTAATTTTTATAGTAAATTATTTCCAATAATACCACTTTATTTTATATTATATACTTAATGTTAATATAAAGATAATATTATTATTAGTTTTAATTAGATATTTAGCCTTTTAAAATATATAATATAATTAGCCTTAAATAATATTAATATAGGTATTATATTTGATAATAAAAAAAAACAAATCAATTGTTAAAAATGATTTAATTAAGGCATGGTTTTACTTTTTAGATTTTTAAATCATTAGATTATCTATTAATATAATTATGGTAATTTTTATTAACTATTCCTTACCTTCTTTTATTAATAGTTTTATTATTTTCTTTTAAATTTTAATTCTATTATTCCCTTTAATTTCCTTATTCCCTTATCACCTTATTATTTATTATTTATTATTAATATTATTATAAAAGGAAATATTATTTTTTTTTATTTTAATTCCCTTTCTTTTTAATATATTATATATACTTTTTAAAATATTTCTTTTTTTTTATTTATTAACTTTTTTATATTTAATTGTTTATTAATCTAATATATATAAGAAGTTAATATATTATGGCCTTTAATAATCAAATTATAAGATCTTTATTTAATAATTTAGTTTAATTTTTAAATAATTTTTTAAATTTAATTAAAATTATTTATTTAAGTTAAACCCTTTATCCAATTTTATCCTAAATTTTAATAAATATATATAAAAGGAAGTTACTTATTATAAAACTCTTATAAATCAATATTTTACAATTTAATGTACACCATTTAATCTTATTTAACAATTTTACCTTAACTATTTTTATAGTTATAAAATTTAATAATGGTATTTAATATTTATTAGTATATTATACTTTTTATATTATTGTTAAAAATTATTAATATAATAGTAAAAATTATCTACTTTATCTTTTTAATAAAAATTATTAATTAAATAATAAAGGGAATAAAAAGTATATTAATCTTTATTTATTTAAGGGTAAAAATCTTATATTTATTAAATCTTTTAAAATATCTTTGGATAATATCCTTTAAATAGGTAATACCTTATTAAAGAAATTATATTTTTATATATTAATTTCTTCTTATAAATGTAAATATATATGCCTTTATTTTTATTTTTGTTTAATAATAATTATTATAATAAATAATAAAAAGTATAAATATCTTATTATTATAAATTTTAAAAATTAAATATTTTCCTAAAAAATACCTAAACTATAAATAAAATTTTTAAATTAAAATTCTATATATTATTAGTTATTATATAAATATATTTTCATTAAAGAAACCAATTATTACGATTTAATTAAAATAATTTCCAATATAACCACATATTAGGCTAATAGGTAAATATATCACTTTATAAAATATTTAAAGTTAAATTTTTTTATAAAATATTATAATTATATTTCTTTACAAAAAGATATTTATAAACTTTATAATATAAATATACTTATTTTATTCCCTAAATTTATATTAAAGATTAATTATTATAACTTATTTATCTTTATCTTAATATTGCTAATAAAGGATAAGATTTATGTTTTTAAATTAATATAATATTATTAAAATTACAAATTTGATATATTTTATAAGATTTTTTATAAATTCATCTTTAATTACTTTGCTTAATTTTTTTTATTATTATATATATACCTATTTTTAATTTTAATAATAATATATTTTTTATCCATATTATTATTAATATAAATAATAATATAAAAGATAAAAAAAAGGAAATATTAATTAAAGAAATAAAATTACCATAGATAAATCATAATATAACTAAATTTAAAAAAAATATTAAATATTTTAAACTAAATAATACTTTACCATTTTATAATAACCCTTATAAAAATATATATAAGGATATAAATAAGATTATAAATAAAGATATAAATAATTATTAATAAAATATTAAATATAATATTAATTTAAGATATTAAAAGTTTATAAATAAACCTTATAATTAATTAAAAAAGTATATAAGCTTATATAATATTATTAATAATAATAAATTTAAAGATAATAATGTTAAATATATGTTAAAATATGTTTATTATTATGACTTAGTTAATTCTTATAATAGGAAGTATAAATAAAGATTATTATCTTATATATTTATTTATTTTTATATTTTTATTAACTTAAGTTTAAGGAGCTAAGGAGAATTTCTATTAAACTTATTTATCTTTACTTTTAAATTTATTAAATATAATTTAAATACCATATTTAATCTTATTAACTAATTTTATATAATATATTAGTAAGAATAAAAAATCCTATAATTAATAATTTAAATAAAGATATAAGCGTTAATTACTTTTTCTTATTTTAATAATTAATATTTTTAAATATTATTAAAAAATTTAATATATAAGGAATTTTTTATAATTAATAAATTAAATAAGGGTATAAATGTTAATTACCCTCTTCCTCTCCTTTTATTTTAATATCTAAGATTAGGTATTATTAAAAGGTTTAATATTTATAAATAAATTTTAAAATTAAATATAAATATATAAATAAACTTTTTTTTCTTATATTTCATAAGCTTATTAAATAATTATAATAAATAATTAACTAAAATAAATATTTAATAATGTTATTATATTTATCTTAATATAAGATATAAAAATTTTATATAAATATTAATATTATTAATTAAAATGTTTAAGATAAATTATTACTTTATTATTATTATTTTAATATTTAATATTAATATAATTATAATTTTAGAAATATTTATTTATTTAATAATATAATTTTTAATTCCTAATTTAATATTTCTAAGATATTATTAAATATATATTAAAAAAAATATATTAATATTAAATAAAATTAATTTTAAATTTATATATAAGATTTAATAAAGTCTTATTTATTGTTTTAAACTTTAAAAGATTTTTATTTATTAAGATATAAATAAATAAGTTAATATTATTTAGAAATATAATTAAAATATATTTTTATTATAACTTTATATTTTCTTTAATTTATAAATTCTTTAATATTCTTTTTTAAAGAATAAAAAGATAAGTTTATAATTAATAGAAGAAGATATATTTAAATAATTTTAAAGGATTATTAATTAAAATTATATTAACTTTTTTATATTTAAATTAAGGAGGTAATTGTTAATAAGTTTAGTTTTTTATTAAGAAATATAATTAAAGATAAAAAAGATTTCTTTTATTATTTATAAAGGTTACTTAAAAGTATAGTTAATTTATAAATAATATATTATTATAAAGGATAATATAAAAAAAAGAGATAAATAATTTTTAAAGAAAATAAAAAAAGTATTATTTTATTTTTAAATTTTAAAAAGTAATATATTTTAATATTAATAAAAATAATAATTATAATAAAAAGTTATAAATCTTTATTTAGTATATTAATTATTTATATTTTTATATTTATATTTTATATATTTTTTATAAATATTTTATTAAATAAAAGGTATAAATATAAAGTATATATTTTAAAAAGGATATAAAATTATTTTTATTAATAATATAGGGATAATTTAAATTTAAAGGTAATTTATTTTTAAGGATAATTTATTTTTAAGGATAGTTTAACTTTAAGGATGGTTTATTTTTAAGGATGATTTATTTTTAAAAATAGCTTAACTTTAAAGATAGCTTATTTTTAAGGATGGTTTATTTTTAAGGATAGCTTATTTTTAAGGATGGTTTAATTTTAAGGATAATTTATTTTTAAGGATAGTTTATTTTTAAGGATGATTTATTTTTAAGGATAGTTTATTTTTAAGGATAGTTTAATTTTAAAGATAGTTTATTTTTAAAGATAGTTTATTTTTAAGGATAGTTTAACTTTAAGGATAACTTATTTTTAAGAATAGTTTATTTTTAAGGATGGTTTATTTTTAAGGATAATTTATCTTTAAGGATAGCTTATTTTTAAGGATGGTTTAATTTTAAGGATGGCTTATTTTTAAGTATAATTTATCTTTAAAAATAGCTTAAATTTAAAGATAATTTATTTTTAAAGATAATTTAATTTTAAGGATAATTTATTTTTAAAAATAGTTAAAAATAAATAATATATAATAAGTAAATAAGGATATAATATTATAAAAGGTTTAATAAACCTTTGAAAAACTTAGGTTAAAAAGAAAAAAGGGTTAAATATATAAAGAAGAAAAGAATAATATAAATATTAAAATATTAATTATTAATAATTTAAATAATAATAAAATATTAGGTATTTATTTAAGTAATAATTAAAATATATATATAAATTTAATATTATAAATTAAATAAAGTATATTTTTTATTACCATTTTCTTTTCTTTAACTTTTATTATTATTAATTAATATATACTTTATATAAATATATTAAATTTATATCTTTATATTTATCTATTTATTTTATTTAATATTTACATATTATACCTATTTATTAATAATAATAAAACTATTTAATTTATAAATCTTTTATTTAAATTATAATTAAGAAATATAATACCTTATATTTAATAAAATATCCTTTAATTTTATATTAATATTTAATAATTAGTTATATTTTAATATATATTTATATATAATTTATTATTTTATTAATTTTAGTTATTTTTAAAAATAATATATATATTATATTAAATAAATATTTATATAATATTTAAAGAATTAATAATAATTATATTTATATTTATAAAATTAATTAAATATTAAAGTATATATTAATACTTATTTTTAAAATATATATACCTTTTTTTTAAACTTTATTCTTATATAATATCTATTTATTTATTAATATTTATTATTTATTCTTATTTATTAATTAATATTTATTATAAGTTTAATCTTTAAAAGATTTATTATATTAAAGTTTTATATAATTTATTTAAAAAGGTTAAACCAAATTAAGCTTAATATTAATTAAGGAATTATTTTTAATATTATATTTTAAAAATAGAAAATTAACTTTATTAAATAAGATAATAAAGTTTTTAATTCTTTTAATATTAATCTAATAACTTTTAAACTTATAAATAATAATTTAAGCCTTAATTGAAATTGGGTAAAAATCTTTAATTAAAATTTAGCTAGGAAAGATTATTTTTTAACTAAATTTTAATTATTTATTAATATTTCTTTTTATAAAAAGGTTAAAAATAAGTTAAATATAATAATAAATAATATAAACCTTATTAAATATATAAGTTAAATTTTAATTAAGGTTAAAAAAATATATATAAATAATGTTATTATTTTAATGATTAATAATTTAAATATATAAATATTTTTATTATATATATATAAATATATTTAAAAAAAAATATTAATAAAAATTATAGCTTAAAATTAAATAAACTTTTTTATTAAAAAAATAATATTAATATTAAATATATTATTATTAAAAAATTAAACTTATATCTTTACTTATTTTTAATTATAAAAATAACTTTTTATTAATTTTTTTTAATTATAAAAATTTTTTTAATATATTATAATTATATATATAATAATAATTAATATTATTTTATCTTTAAAATATATTTATAAAAATTATAAAATAAATAAGGATATATTTTAACATTATATTATTATATTAAATTATTTAAATAATATTTATATTAAATATTATTATAATAATAATGAAAATAAATATTCTTATAAAATTAATATATTAAATATTATTATAATAATAATGAAAATAAATATTCTTATAAAATTAATATATTAAATATTATTTATAATAATATTTATTAAAATATAATTATTATTTTAACCTTTATAAATATTAGTAAATATAAAAAACTTATTAATCCATTTTTAATAATTATAAAGTTAAATAAATTTTATTTAATTTTTAATAATAAAATATAATTTATTAAAAATTAGTAATATAATTTTAATATTTTATTTAAAATATTTAATAATATTTTAATATTTTATTTAAAATATTTAATAATATTTTAATATAATTGTTTATCTTTATAAATTAAACAAAAGAAATAAAATATTAAATTCATTTATAACTTTATAAAATTATTTAAATATATTATTATTATTATTATTAAATAAAAAATATAAATATTATCTTTAAAAATAAAAAAATAATTATCATTTAATAAATAATTATTTAATAATTAATATTATATGTTATTTATAATTAATTATAATAAAATATTATTACTAATTAATTAAGCTTTTTTTAAAAAGTTATAAAAAAATAATAATAATATTAATAATATAAAATATAATTAATTAAATAATATATCCTTTAAATAAGTTAATTAAAATGATTTTAATAATATAAATTTTATCCTATTATATTTCTTTTTAATAATATTATTAATTAATAAATATTAATATAATAAATTAACTTTTTTAAAACTTTTAATAACTATTATAATAACTTTTATTTTATATAATATAAGGCTTTAATTATTATTTAATTTTTTATTTAATTTATATATTTAAAAGGTAATATATTAAAATAAACTTTATATTATTAAAATTATTTTAATTAGCTTTTTTAAAATATTTAAATTTTAATTATATATATTTAATAATATTAAAGTTATTTATATATTTTTATAATAATTTTATTATAAAATATAATATAAGTAAAGTTAAATATTATAAATTTTAAAAAATTATATTTATTAACGTATTAGCGAATTATTATTACTTAATTTAAAGTAAATATTTTAAATTAATATAAGTTTATACTCGCTACTTTATTATTAATTATTAGTTTATAAATAAAGGATTTATTATATAATTTTATCCCAGTAACCTTTCGCCTAAAATATTATACCTACCTACCTAAGTTTTTAAAGTGTTTCGCTTAAATTTAAAGGCCTTTTAAACTAAATGCTAATAAAGAAGTTTTGTCGCTTAAGAAATATAATGTAGCTAATGTGTAAACTACTACGCTTAAAAAGATATGGGTCCTAATTTTGTTATCGATAAGACAGCGTCCCCTCATCAGCTTCTTGCTTCAGAAATTGAGTGGGCAACTTTTTTGAGCTGCAAATAATTTGTAGTTTACAAATAATGCGATTTCGCCGTCACATTTCAAGATGGTGGTCGAAAACGATACGCGCGACGTACCGTCAGGCGGTCTCGAGCAACTTTCTGAAGCTAAAGGCGATATATCTAAATCTGCGTCTGATCTTCCCGCGAACCCAGAATCAACGGCAAATTCAGACGCCGCGGGACCAAACCGTCGCGAAGACCGAAATAAGAGTAAGAAACTTAATTCGAACGGCCGCCGACGAGGTCAAGACAACAAGCGCAAGGGCTCTGGGAGCGGTAGGGAAGAGTAAGCTTCAACATCCACCAATTGGTTCTAGGGACCTAAGCCAATACCTGCTAACTAGCTAGTAGTCGTGGTCCAAGAGATAGACGCGAGCGCAATGAAAAAGAATGGCAAGATCGAAAGCGCAGGAGGCTCGACGGGAATGGAAATGCTCCAAATTCCAGCGAAACTAGCTACATGAGCATCCAGTTCCCGGAGGAGGAGATCGCCGCCGAGGAGCGCAGACCAAAGCGCAAGGTCGCTGTTATGATTGGCTATTCTGGCACAGGATATCACGGCTTGCAGATAAACCACAAGGAGAAGACTATTGAGGGGGATATCTTCGCTGCGTTGGTTGCAGCAAAGGCTATCTCCAAGGCCAATGCCGATGACCCGAGAAAGTCCAGCTTCGTACGTTGTGCCAGGACAGACAAAGGAGTACACGCTGCTGGGAACATGATATCCTTGAAGTTAATCATCGAGGACCCAGACATAGTGAAGAAGATCAACGACAACCTGCCACCGCAGATCAGAGTATGGGGCATTCAACGGACGAACAATGCCTTCAGCTGTTACCAACTTTGCGACTCAAGATGGTACGAGTACCTAATGCCAAGTTACTGCTTATTACCTCCTCATCCAGAGAGTTTCTTAGGCAAGAAGGTTTTAGAGTCCGTCAAAGAACATGGAGTTGAAGAAGAATACGCAAAGCGACTTGGCGAAGTCAAAGACTATTGGGAGGAGGTCGAGAAGAACGATATCCAGCCCATTTTAGACAGCTTAGATCCCAGTATCCGAGAGACTGTCATGCGGCGCTTAAATGCGGACAACGCATCCGATGGTATAGATTCTGCGGGAGAGACAGCGAAACTCGAGGCAACTGATAAGAATTTTATGAGAGTTCCTGAGGCCAAGGAAGAAGCCTCTGGAACCAATGCAAAAGCCGCGCCCACAGGCGTGTCTGATTCTGCTCAGACTGCTTTAGTAGAAGAGTCGAGCGTCGCGGCGGAGTCAGCCCCGGCACCTGCAGATTCCACAATGACTGAGGCTACCAATGAGTTGGAAGAAGCGAAAGCCAAAGAGATCCACCCAGTAGATCGTGCCCTGAAGCAGATCAAGGCTGCTTATGTGGCTGCAAAGCGACGGTACCGGGTCACTCCCGACAGAATTTCACAGCTCCAAGAAGCATTAGACCTATATAAAGGCACCAACAACTTCCACAACTATACCATTCAGAAGTCTCATTCAGATCACTCGGCGAAACGAACCATTCGATCTTTCGTCGTAAATCCGGAACCCATCCAGATCAACGACACGCAGTGGCTATCTCTCAAGGTTCATGGACAGTCCTTCATGATGCACCAGATCCGCAAGATGGTCGGTATGGCCGTTCTTCTTACTCGCTGCGGTACTCCACTCTCACGTATCAAGGAGAGCTACGGACCCACGCGCATTAGCATCCCAAAGGCACCCAGTCTCGGCCTGCTGCTCGAAAGACCTGTATTTGAGAATTATAATAGGCGTGCCAGGGACCAATACGGTCTTGCGGAGCTAGACTTTAGCAAATACGAGAAGGAGATCCAGGAGTTCAAGGATACGCAGATTTACCGCCGAATCTTCGAGTTAGAAGAGAAGGAGAATTCGTAAGTTCTGATCCATGTTTAACTCGAGAGTTGCAAGATTATATGTACAGCCTTGCTAATGCTTCGCAGATTCCACACGTTCTTCCACCAGATCGATAATTACAAGATAGGTTATTTCCTCTGGGTCACGGCCGGTGGTATAGATGCTGCAGAGACAAGGACTGGGCCTATGGAGGCTGCGCCTAAGGAGCTGGAGGAAGAGCTGGGAGATGATGGAGAGGAGAATCCGGAGGAGGGCGAGGGTTAGAGGTCCTACCGTCCTACATACTTGTAACTTACCTCCATGACTACGCGTGTACCTTAAATCTTGCCTTAAGCCATAGCTTTCAAAGGCATGGAATACGTAGATAATTGCCCACTTCGCAGAAGCACAACACCAATGAGAAATTCAGTCACACCATTTATTAGACTCTGTGTCTATGGGGAAATCTGGGTACCTTCTTCGGTCCGGCGAAGTAGTAGGTGTCCTTGTGTAATGATCAAGGACACCTACTACTTCGCATAATGTGGATTCATAGTCGTCATGGCCAAGGGATATAATGATCACCTTACAGCCCCACGTAGAAGTCCACAGACTCGAATATCACCTAAGCGGCAGCCGCAACAACAGTAGAGGTGGCTGCGCCACCAGCTTCGTCATCGTCATCATCACCACTTCCACCCGCGTCCTCATCGGCACCCTCACACGCTGCATCTCCTCCATCAGCCGCCTCACGCGCGGCCTTAGCCTGAGCCTTCTTTGCCTTGGCGCGCTCCTTGGCCTTAGCTCGCGCCTTAGCCTTCTTCGCCTTGGCCTTAGCCAGCTTCTCCTCGTCCTTAGCTAGCTTCTCCTGGTCGGGATTCTTGCCATCCTAAGAACCGGTTCCCGCACCAGAAGAAGAAGTACCAGCACCACCAGCACCACCAGCACCACCAGCTGCAGTAGAAGAACCCGCGCCGCCCTGAGCTCGAGCAGCGGCTTCGCGGCGGATGGCCATGTCGCGCATGGCGAGAGCTTGGTCGTAAAGACGCGTGACGGTCTCGGCCTGCTTGTCGATTTCCGCCTCGCGGCTGGAGTCTTCGCCGGGCTGGCGCAGAGGGCCGCGAATCCAGAGGGCTTTGATCTCGCGGGTGATGGCGAGGAGGCCTTGGACTTCGGAGATCTGTGTTTATTTGTTAATCACGCGAGCTTCTTAGATAGAAAAGTAGAAGGGGGGTTAGATTAGATAAGGAGGAAAAGGAAGGGAAGAGGAAGGCAGGGAGGGTAATACATACCAGAGCAGCAGTCTCGGTCTCCATGGTCATGCGGTTAAGTGCAGCTTGCTCGATGATGTTGCCGGTCTGGGGGATAGGCGCGGTGGCAGCCATGATCATGTTGCGGAAGCGCGCCAGGATCTGCGCGATGGCGCGGTTGTGGCGGTCTAGAATGTCGCTGCGGTTAGCCGGCTCCTCTTTCTTGGGTTCTTTCTTTGGCAAGGGAGGGTTGCGGTTCTTGTTGGGTCCACGATGCTTGCGCTCCTGCTCGGGCTCGGTGCTCTGGTCGCGGCTGTTGGATGCTGACGCGTCGTCTTCCTCGGCCTTCATAGTCGAGGAGCTAGCTCCGTCATCTTCCTCAGCTTTCATAGTTGCAGAGCTGGCTGTGTCATCGTCTCCGGACTTCATGGTTGACGGATAGATTGCATTCTCCCATTCGCCTGGAATGATTTCGGGGTAGGCAGCCTGCTGAGCGTCCGCGGCCGAGTCAAAACTCCAACCAGCGATGCTCTGAGCCAGCTCCTCATAAGCGTCTTGAGAAGCCATGATTGACAAGTTTGAATTGCGTAATGGCAAACTTGCTGGAGTGGGAGGAGTTGATGTTGATGGAAGAAGAACCACCAAAAAGATTGAATCCAAGCAGGCCTAATTAAATACCACTTGCCAGGCGAAAGAGCGGAGCTCCTCATCCGGCCATCTATCGTGTCTTTGGGAGGAAGGTACATGATGAGTCCGGAGCCGCAAGAAGACGAGGCGAGTGCAATCTCGAAGGTGACCGGAGCAGGAGCACAACCTTGAACACCGACTACAGAGCCGGCCTAGACCACAGTGTCCCATTTGGCAAGACGTTTCCCTTTTTGTCCAAGGAACAGCATGGCAACTGATATTGACACAATTTCCATAGAGCCGACAGAGAACGCGTCGAATATGTGAAAGGAATATAGAGTATATGAATCAACTTACCCAGGATATTTGAGTGCTCCTTTCTGTTCATCTTGTCTAGTGCCTTGCTGAGGCCTTAGGATAGTAGGGATGTGTGATTTGTCTATTCAAACGAAAAATTGCGTCGACCGAGTTCGAAGCGGCGTGGATTATTGAATGTGAGATAATAGTTGTGAGGACGGCGAAAAGACATGTGGATGAACTTTTCAACGACAGTGCTTTCTCAGAAACCGCTGCTCTTTTAGGGTACATGTATTGTTGGAATTGTTTGGTCAATACAGTACGGCGAAGGGACTCCACAAATTGTGGTTTAAGTGAATTACAGTCAACGGCGTCACGTGATCCACATTCTTAGGTCAACATGGCCGTTTTAGGTAGGGAAGGGACAAAGAACCCCCTTTCCATACAGTAGAAACAACCTACATGTACCTATGTAGTTAAGGGGCATAAGGGGAAGAGAAAATCACGACATCCATCACAAGGATATAGGCCTTGGACATGCTTTCTTCTCTCTACTACGCGCTAAAGCGTCCCTTCATATGAGTCAGGGGACTTGAGCTAAGCCATCCCTAAGCATCCCAAATTTACCTCTTGCTCTCTTGATCAAACATGCTAATATCTAGCACTGCATAGAAATCAGAGCTAAATTTGTGGTTAGAAAGGCCGCTGCGTGATCATCGAATTGAATATGTGGCCAACTTACAACCAACGGCTGATCTAAATCATATCTACCGCCACAGCTCAATTGCGGGATCTGAGAGTACTTTTGTGCAAGTTCCTCCCGGGTATTCTGAAGAATCTATAACCTCATTAGTAAGCAACCGCTAGACTTCGAGAAAGAAACACACGTTGATGTAAGACTGCTCCGGATATTCTCTTAGAGTCCTGACGAAGGCCCAAGACATGGCTCCGGTCGGTGCACCAGCAATAGATGTATCTGCAGAGGTCTGATTGTCTGCGCATCCCGAAAACATCCAGACATCTTTGCCTTCGGTCTCCCAGTGCTCCTCGAAGTGCTCAGGGGCGAGTCCATCTTCGTCCACATCTTCATTCCGCCGGTGGTGCAGTCCGTTAAAGAAGTCCGTCGCACCACCGAGTAACATCTTGGCGTCGTCTACTTTAGACATGGAAAAACCGCCTTCGAAGAGCCCCTCCGCCGCCCGAATGAGACCCATACCCTTCTTAATTGTGTCAACCATGTTGACGTTGCCCTCTTCATCCGGGCGATAGACATAGGGTAATTCGCAGGCTGAGCCGGAATGGCAGCAATCAAACAGGATAGTAAGACGGCATTCTGGATTCATTGGAGAAACGATCGCTCGATGCAGCTATTCCATGCAGCGTGTTAATTACTAACTATAAGAGATCGGGTGATTAGTCACTAAACGCTTACTGTCTCACTCGTGATTTGCCCGTTTTCTTGAAAGTCTACGGGGCATATGGTGTCGTCGAAACTACCTCGCATTAGGAAACGCAATTACAGTATGTTCTACTTCTATTTACTCACCCTGATGGCCGGTCTCCGTCGTTATTTCTGATCTGACCTAACCGGGAAATCAGCTTGAATTACATCACCATCATATGGTCATAGCGCTGGTTGCTAACCTCCATGGCCGGAGTAACTCAACCATAGAATATCACCGGGCTGGTTTCGGGTTACCAGCCAGTTTATAGCAGCCATGATATTGGCCGCAGTGGGATAGAAGGGACTTCCCTGATTTTCGGGAATGTCAGACATCATAACCATATCATGGCTGCTCGGGGAAAAGCCTCGCTCCTCGACAAGGAAACTGCGAATGTTCTCAGAGTCGTTGATGCAGCCATTCAGTTCATGGTCGGTACCGAAGTAGTTGATACCGATAAGGAGAGCCTTCTTGCGGGGCATGATGAGACAGGCTTGTAAGTTGCCAATACCGAATAGGGTGTTAGACTTAGTGTAAACGTTCTAAGTGTCCGAGTGGAAAAGCGATTACGGTATAGTTAGAATTAAAAGCCAAGAAATGCCTCCCTTTAAATGGAAGCAGAGCCGTATTGCCGGGTCTAGATGCAAGTGAATAGGAGGCCTCGATTCATGGGTGACACTGCAGGTGAGAGAGTAGAGTTTTAGTGGGGTCTCAGCGTGATGCATGAGGTTTTCCCAATTTGGCTGTTTCATGTCGCGATTGCTTCCTTGTGGCGCTCAAGTAATCCCCCGCACTACGGTCATTAATGGATCTAATTCCTTCAAGGTTGAGGTCTATTTGTACAATAATATTGAATCTTTATGGTCATTTACGGAGTGTATCGAATACAGGAGTAAGAATATCTAAGTAAAGTTATGAGAGTTACTACCCTGTCTGTATGTACATCGGACCTGATGGGATGATCTGAGATCGGATACGTGTGCCGCCCCTAGCTCGACCTTATAACAGCTGGCACCTGAATAGCTTACACAATTGGGCAAACTTCGACGTCAAACAACTCATTAGTTGTTGGACATTGGAATAGGACTGGTAATAATATGCTCTATCAAAGTAGGTACCTAGGTGAAAATTGCTGCAAACAAGCTCAAATATGATGATTGACGATGTGGGGTTATGGCGGGAATTATTTACTTTACGACGCGTCAACATTCAAGGATCGCGTGTCCTCGACTGACATCATTAGCATATGATGTCATTCCAGCTACTTAAAAACGCTCCATATCATATTTCATGTCATAAACAATTACTCATGTATTCTGAAAGTCATAGTAATTCCTTCTCTATGCACTAATAAATGTCTCGTTAACTGGAGCAAGAATGATCTCAATCATCACGGACGAGGTGCTCGATGCAGCCCGGGAAATGAACAGGCGTGACGTTCGCCGAGCAGAGAAAGCATCTGAAGGCGACGGCCAGGAGAATACCAACCCCAATTCTCATGCAGAGGAAGACGATAAGATCTGGGCCAAATACGACGGTATTGAAGGCCTGAAAGGTCTCCATGGTCAACCCCTTAAGGAAGGTGGCTCACATTACTCATACGGACCCTATTCTCGTAACCGTCGCCTCCTAGCAGACATCGCGCTTGCTTGCGGCTGGACAGTTGAGAAAGCTAGGATCCTAGAGCGTCGCTGTGTCACGAGGGATGCCAAACGCATGAGCGATAGTGAATATCCTTCAGTGGATTTATCCAATCCAAACCAGCCGAAAACGAAAAGGGGCACCCCCTTCACATTTCAGCACGTACCTATGGATTTTCTTCGGCGATATATTCCGGTTGAGTTGAAGGAGATGGACCCGACGAAGATAGCAACTGTCAAGGCTGCTGTACTAGATCTATATGGGACCAACTCCAAAGGCAAGAAGAATATCCCGGTTCACCCACCGGGCACGAAGCGTATCGATGATGAGACCTTGCCTATCTCTAAGGAAGATTTAGAACGTGCGCAGGAGGAAATCGACAAAGCCGAACGATATCGCAAGGCCGTATGCATGAAGTATCTTGACAGGGCACACTATGTACCACCGGAAAAGGTCAAACTGAGAATCAAGGCCTTCCTTAGGTCTAGCGGTATGTCTGAAGAGGACTTTTGCAAGGCAATCGATGTGACGAAGAATGAATTCGAAGCTTTCATGGGCGAGAGGAAGAAGCAGCCGCAGCTGGAGAGTAAGGTCTTCCACAATGCGCCTCCATTTATCAGCGAACAGAACGGAGAAAGCAAGCCTGCGAGGAAAAGGAAGAGGAGTATCACAGATTTAGGCATTGATTGGTTATGATTGATGGATTGATTTCAAACCAGTGGTTTATTCTGCCATCTAACGTGATCAATCTTCAGCCGAAAGCTGTTAGAGAGAAGATGAGCTGACTCACGTCATCAGTGCCATCATTAGGCAAGTTATGCGTACATGTACTATTAAGTGTACTTGTAAAATTTTATGTTGTTTAATCTGCATATGGAGATCTACTCAGCACAAGGATTTTAGACATGGGAGTTTGAATATTCAAACCCTACCTGGTATTCTTACCGACTCTCTGCGCTGTGGCTGTGATGGCTGCGCCCGGCTTTTACCAATAAGCGGGGTGGGTCGGCGTCGGCTTTCAGAGCATGGACGTGCCGACTCTTTGCTCTTTAAGTACGATTTTAGAAAGCGCATCATCCCACACGTCGCTGTCGGTTTCTTAGGTAGCTTCCACCACAGCACATTTCCATTCACGGAGATCGATCTTCACCAATGTCTTCTAACTCAGCTCTTCCCACACCCCGCCGGGTTCCGAAACTCGGCCACAAGAAAAGTCTCTTCGGTTGTCAGCGTTGTCGTTCCCGGCGTGTGAAGTGCAATGAGGAGAAGCCAACCTGTCATAACTGCAAGCGACACGGGTTGCCCTGCGTTTATGATCGGGATGCATTCTCAAAGAGAACGTGTGAGAAGGCGAGTACGATTCAGCCACTTCTAAATGGACCGGAAGAAGACCCACCAGAAAGTCGCTCGCGACGGTTAATGGAGACCAAGCTGATGCATCAATATCTTGTTGAGACTGGAATTACCATTGCAGCCGAGGAACGTACTGAGGAATTGTTTGCCAGACAGATCCCCAAGCTCTCCTTCCAGTCTGACGGGTTGCTGTACTCAATGTACGCGGTGGCAGCCCTTCACCTTGCCAAGCTAGGCAAGGACGAGGAAATAGAAGGCGGTGCTGAGAACGCAGCGAGCAGATACTTCTCTATGGCTGTTCGAGAGCACAACAGAGAAATATCCCAAGTTAGCAAAGAAACAGCCGACTTCGTCTGCTTAACATCCTGCTTGATGAGGTCTATCGCGCTTAGTCAGTTGCAGAACCGAAGCCGCCAACCTTATGTAGCTCCATGGCAATGGCTGGCTTTAGCCCAGACCTCGACTTCCACATTTGTAGCCGCATATGAACGAGTTGGCCCAGATCCCAAGTCGCTGGCAGTCAAGTTAATCAAAGAAACTGCGCCTTTCCACGACCAGGGAAAATTACCAAAGGGCAATTTCCAAAGGCTACGTCATCTCATGGATCCTCCCAAGGAACCTGGAATAACTGAGCGGTGGGACGCCGAGGTCCAAGATGCATATGGGCGGACAGTCAGCTACATATGTAAAGCTCTCGAAATGATAGACGATCAAGGATGGTCAGGCCGCGTCTTTAGAATGGTCCTTATGTTTCCAATGTTTTCGGAACATCGATATGTCGAACTGGTGCGGGAAGGGTCACCAAGAGCTTTGGTTATCCTAGCCCACTATTTCGCGTTGCTCGTGAAGTTCCATGATGTTTGGTGGGTTGGGAGTGTAGGGACCGACGAGATCCGTGGTATCGCCAGCGCAGTGCCTGAAGAGTGGCAGGGTTTACTCGCATGGCCATTGAAAATAATAGGACAATGAGATTTTAATATTCGAAAAAGACACCACGAAGTTCATAGGAAGATTGGATCCTTCAAGATGATGCCCGAGTGCCAAGGCGGGTTTAGCGGGGTCGTTCTCGTTCTCGTTCTCGGCATGCTTCGCTCGTTCTCGCTTACATAACCAAGACACACGTTGAGCTGAACAGCGTAAACACATAGAACAGGACGACTGTGTGGACTGCGCCTCAAGTTATGACAATATGGTTCAGACCATAGACGGGATCAAGGAATATGGCCCAATCAAAGAGATTCGAGGTGAGTATAAAGTCAAGACTGAGGACAGGATGTGGTTTCGAAATCATCATTACGATCACTTTTGCTTCACTACTCAAAGTAATTCCTCGAACTTTTCGACAAGTTTCCAATCCAACATACTAAATATTCATTTTCCAAGATGAAATTCTTGAATATCCCGCTATTGTTTCTTTCTTGTTCCAGTTTAGTCACTGCAAGTATTGGAACCATCCATGTGGAATATCATTTACTAACTAGTCCCTAGGGCGTTCCGTTCACTCGGAAATCTCACAAATTCCCAGTTATGAGGAGAGATAATAATACAGGCCCTGGATCTATGCTCCAGCTGAGTTCTGATGAGGATTTTCACTTCGAGATTCTTCGAGTTCTAGCTCTCGCTCCCTACCAAGGCAGTGACATAGGCGAGGTGTTAGTCGCCGCAAATCAGATTGCACCTGGAGACTTCGAAAGCTTCTATTCCGCATTCAACGACCTCGCCAACCGAGTTCATGATGTCGCGAGCGTAATTGACTCTGAAAAATATCCAATATCCGCAAGAAATGCTCTCTTCCGAGAATCGACCTACTATCGCTCGGCCGATTTCTTTCTTCACGGTAACTGGAACGACTCAAGAATCAACTCCTTATGGTCGAAGCAGCTAGCGGCCTTTGACTCGGCTATGGCATTACTACCAACCCCCGGAGAACGCGTTACTCTCCAAGGCAAGGGCTTCGAGATCCCCGCTATCTTCTTCGGCAGCGGCCAGGCAGGCCCTCGTCCCACTCTCATCATGTGCAACGGCTACGATGGCTCACAGGAAGAGATGTACCATGCAATAGGCGAGGCAGTCATACAGAGAGGTATGAACGTGATCACGTTTGAGGGCCCTGGTCAACCAACAGTGAGACGTCAGCAAAACATCGGTTTCATTCCAGAGTGGGAGGAAGTTGTCTCGCCCGTCATAGACTATGCCATATCACGATGTGAAGTTGATGCGAACAAGATAGGCTTATGGGGGCAGTCATTTGGAGGATATCTAGCACCACGCGCAGCAGCATTCGACCACCGCCTTGCCGCAGTCATCGCCTTCGACGGCCTCTACTCTTTTGCTCAAGCCATTTTTGACCAATTCGGGCCTCAGATGGTTCAACTGTACGAATCTGGAAATGAGGCGGAGTTCAACAGCATAGTTTCTTCGCTAATAGCCGACCCTTCTACTCCTACCTCGACTCGCTGGGCTATTGAGCAGGGGCTATGGTCATTCAAGACCACGAGCGCATTCCAGTGGGTCAAGAAAGTCGAACAATATACGCTAGATGGGATCGTCCAGAACATTACGTCTCCCGTTTTCGTCGCCGACGCCCAGAACGACATGTTCTTCGCGGGCCAGGCAAAGGAGCTGGCGGACAAGCTAGGTAACCGCGCTACCTATCATCTTTTTGAGAACATCGACGGTGCGGGAGAGCATTGCTCGCTTGGTGCGGCCGTCTTAAGCGCGCAGGTCGTTCTTGATTGGTTTCAGGAAATTATTTCTTCTTGAATTGTAAGGAAGTTTTAACGCGTCGGTTAGGAAAGGAAATGGAGGGGATTTAATTAGGCTCTAACGTTCCTTATGACAGCGGACAATAGCAACGTATTCGAGAGATTATAAATGTACTATTAGTGACCACTTAGCGAGCCGGATAGTAGTAAAATCCCTTAAGGACACAGATTATCCACTATGTACGTCATATGGTAATAGGGAATATTTAAGATTCCCGCGATAGGAAATTCTTAATAAGCTTCCTTAATTTGACACAATAGCCCTTATAAAACTCGGGTATACTAGCCAAAACAAGCGGTCTTTGCCGTATAGTCCTTCACTGATAAGTGGTGAAGATCCGTACCTAGCTATGAAGAGACTCGCAGGGTCTCTCTTCCTTCATGGTCACAAGTTAGACTGGAGGAAGGTCGACAACTTACCCAGCAATGCTTCCATAGAGCCGCTTCATAACCTTCCCCAATACCCTTGGGACTATTCTGCGGGCCCCTTATGGCATGAGCCGTGAGCCAGTGTAGAGCTCCAAAACCGCAAGTACGCAAGGCATGAGTTGCTTGGGTCCCTACAGCTTGCAGGTAACGGCATTGATTGGGCCTGGCGTAACATACTCCGCCTGAACGAGGTGCCGTGGTTGCGTAACCACAAGGTTGAAGCGCAAGAGATTTTCCCCGCTGCAGAATATCTCGTTATGGCCATCGAAGCAATCAATCAGATTCTTGGCCTAAAGGACCGCCCAGTACATGAGAGCCCAATTTCATTTGAACTTAGTAACATCAGCATCCGCGCTGCCTTCGTCGCACCGCGCGAGGATGAAATGGATGCGAGCCCAAGAGATGTAGAGTTGCACACGACGATGTCGCCCCGTAAAATATCAGTGATGACGGTGTCGGCTGATTAGTACGACTTCTCTATCTCTTCGTGGGCATCAGGGAATACAACTTTACATTGCGCGGGATCCATTCGAGTGAGTTAAGGCATGGATGGAAGAGTATCCTTTCAGTTTCCGACTCGGTTAATCGTGAGGTTTAGCCCATGGATCGTTGGTATGGGAAGCTTGAAGAAGGACTTCGATTTGGTCCTCAATTCCGGTCATTCACAAATCTATCTACAGATAGCAGCGGGATTAGAACCGATGCTACATCTACTGTACGTTTAGAGCCTCCAACCGCCCGTAATTCTTGCACGAAGTATAATATGCATCCAAATACCATCGACGCGTGTTTTCAAACTACCATTTTAAGCGGCACAGCGGGGGACATGAGTTCACCTCGGGCGTATGTGCCTCTTTTTATCTCTGAATGCTGGATCCGAAGTACGCTAACCAAAGCTCTTGGGAACGAGGCAGAGATCTACACGCGAGCAGCCAAGACTGGTATTTTTACGCAAAGAGTAGACTGCACGCTGCGAGCTACGGGCGATGTACTCATTAATTTAAAGGGGGTCCGTCTATCGTTGTACAGAGGAAAAGTGACTAGCAACAATACAGGCACCCAACGGAATCCATGTCTATGGGTAAACTGGAAACCAGATGTTTTTCGCCTACATCCAGGAGTTGAAAACCAGCTGAAGAACTACGTGAAAGGTTTTATACAGCGGAGGCGCACGGGCCTAGCTGACGACAAAACTTTAGTTATTGGAGCTTTGCTCGAGCTTGCAGGACACAAGAATCCATGAATGAGAGTAGTAGAGCTAGGAGCGTCTGAGGATTCCCAAACCAACCAATGGTTAGGCTTGCTGAATAACGACACGGCATTTCCCCGGTGCAAAACTTGGCAAGCCGGTACCCTCCTCGACGATGGCGAGGTCTCAATTGAAGGCGCAACTCAGGGCCCAATCGATGTCGTGATTATTTCTGACGCAAGTCCAGGCATCGTCTAGGGAAGAATGCTATCTAACATTCTAGGATTAGACCATTGCAAACCGCTACTCTGAGGATTATAGCAAGAATCAGGTCCTTCCTATAGTCGCAGACCATGGCGTTATCATCTTTCATGAAACGGACGAGGCACTAAGCAACCTGAAAACTTCTGATTTCGCTGCAATCCATGTAGAACGCGATATCGTCTTCGCAGTATGGACGATTAAGAATCCTTCACACCTCGTGGGGAGAAGTGTCCTGATCGTAGTAAGTCATGCTTTGAGGAGATACGAAGTTCGCCTAGGTTCATTTGATGGTGCTGACTCGTAGTGGTTCCATAGGCTTTCTCCTTATGCCGAGGAGCTGATGTCTTGTCTAAAAACAACTCTGCAGAAGTTAGCCGGCGTGGCTCAAGTGAATAGTGTCCAACTTTCTAAAATTCACACTATGGAAATCCATGAGAAGACCGTTTGTATCTCTCTATTGGAGATAGAAATTGAATTCCTAGCTACGATGAATCAAGAAGATATGGATCTTCTCCGTAGCATAACCAACGTTGTCACGGATCTGCTCTGGATCACCGGCGCCAATATTCTAGGGTCACCAAAGCAGGCAGATCCAAATCTCACCCTTACAGGTGGGCTATCCCGAACGCTCATGCTGGAACAGCCATCGCTCCGGTTCTCAATTGTCGACACTGGATATACACGGTACCTTGAGCAAGATGTACGACTCATCTGCGAGAACTTGATCAGAGCACTAGTACCTCTCCATGAGATGGATGACAAGGAGTTCGTCCATCGCGATGGTCTTCTTTATATCAGCCGGTTTGGCCCGGACCCAACGCTGAATTCACTGCTCCGACGTAAACTTGGGATGGGAGATCGAATGCGTAAAAACAAGCTCGAGAGCGCCGGTTTAGCGCAGTTCTCATTCGACAAAGTTGGGCATCCTGATACTATACATTTCCAGAAGTTGCACGAACGCCCTGTTGAGCTGTCTGCTGAATTTGTTGATGTCACCGTCAAAGCTGTCGGGCTGAATGCCAAGGACGTCTATACTCTAGGAGGGTACATAGAAACACGCATGGGGACTACTGCATGTGAGTTCAGTGGCGTGGTAAGAGGAGTAGCCTGGGACGTGACACACGTGAAGCCTGGGGATCGCGTTATGGTAATGTACCCAACTCATTTTAAGACGGTCGAGCGTGTGCCCTTTGGGGCGGTGCATAAGCTACTGCAGAGTGAGGAGTATAGGGTGATGACGACGATTCCGGTAGCCTATAGTACTGCTCTCTAAGCGCTTCGTGACCCCGCTGATCGAGGCTATCCTAGTACGTAGAGGGGTTCAAGCCATGGCCGAGGACGAGTTCTTGCAACTCATTGACCTCGGAATTCCTCAGAGCGACAATGATTCAGATGCGCAAGATATAGAGGGTTATCCAGCAGCCCATATTCTCTCGGGTTTGGAATCGGTAGGGTTCCGCAAGCTACTGGCTCAAGGCTTCGATGTCAACAATCTGCCAATGCAAGATCCACACTCGCGCCGGCTAGCCGAATCGCTTGCACTAGAAAAAAACGCTTTAGCAGCAATACAAGGAAGGGAGCGCGAGGTAGGCCAGTTTGCGGGCGCTATAGAAAAGGCTGCGTCAGCTTCAGACTTCGGGGAGATCATGGCAAAGGCCAAGGCAGGCACTACACGGGACGCGATCTTGCAAATCGTCCGGAAACAATTTTCGAATTTAATTCTCGTCCCGGCCGAACAGATCGATGATCTAAAATATTTGGCACAATATGGAGTAGATAGTATGCTTGCGGCCGAATTCCGTACATGGTTCTGGGCTACGTTTGAGGTGGATATACCCTTCCTCGGCCTTGTCAGCTCGCAGAAATCCTTGGACACACTCTCTGGTGCCGTGGAAGCAAAGTTGTCCGAGTCATTGGACAATAGTAATCATTCTGCCTGATGCGCAGAATTGGGACGAAGCTCAATATCGGGTTTTCTGATGAAGGAAATTAGGTGTGATAACGTTGCGAACGAATCAACAGGTAATCGGTCGCTCGCGGAGTGCAATATCGAAAGATCGTTCCTCAATCTTCCGGACTGCGCCTCGTACGAAATTCGATGGGCCATCGTATATTTTCGGAAATTAGTGGATATTCGGACGTAAAACGCAGACCGTGTTCACATCTACAAACACCATACGACAATAGGTAATTGACACATTTCCGTCCCAATGCCGAATATTCTGGATACAGAAGAAGTTTCCCTGTCGCGTGCCGCTTTCTAACATTAGCCACCATCAATAGAGGCCACGCTATAGTTCATGGGCGTTTGTATTAGGGTTCTCGCTTAGATTTTCCTCAGATCCCGGGGTGGCCGGGGGCACGTAGCAGGCATAGTGGGCATAGCAGGCCACCAGCAGTCACCGGAACAACCCCGAACCATTGAAAATACAATGAACGATGCGCGGGTATACTCGGGATGGATAATTTAAGCACTATAGTGCGTGTGTCATGCTCGCACTGCGCTCCGTGCCATCGTCCACAACCGGAACGTCCCGATCGTACGATTCGCAACATTTTTGCTCGAGAAAACATGCCATTTGGGTTCATTTTCCAATGGATGAGTTCTGGAAAGCATCACAGTGCATTATGAAATGATTTTGAAACTCTTGAACCCTTCCGGATGACACGAGAATGGCTCGGTGTCTATAGGAATATAGTTTGATCAGTAATTTAGCTCGCACGACCTCATCGTGATGAAATCGGCATCTGAGCCACTAGTATCTGGGTATATAATTCACATTGATCAAATCATGATTGCCCCCCTTATCTACTAGCTACTATCCACCAGATCAGAGCTACAGTCACAAGCACCACTACCACAAGTTTTCAACTATCATATAACTCCAACCCTCAATTCCAACTTGCATCACCAACGCAGGTAACAATCTTCATTATGATGGAACAAACAACTACCAAAGTTCAAACAATCCAAACCAAACCTATCCCCATTCCAACATCAGGCAAGAATGCCAAAATCTTGCCAGAGCTGCCCCTATTCACATTATTGGAGCCCGCAAGCCCAACTCTAAGCGACTGCGAGTCGGCGTTGGACGAAGATGAGAACGCATACGATATGTACCACCGACCTTGCCACCACCGGAGGAACGCGCTGAGCTTCGAAGACGGCTTCGAATTCCCAGTCTTCCTCCGAAGAAAAATGTCAGAACCGCGTCTGAAGTGAGGAAGCTTAGCATTTCAGCTGGACTGGAGATGCTACATCGCAGGGGGTGCTATCACAAGCCTCCAATGCAGTACAATGCAGTACACAGACGATCTTCTCTGCTGGTCAGCGCTGGTGGGGATGAGGGGAAATGGGCGAGCTGAAGAGACCAGAGGGATGTCTCCAACAAAATGCTACCCCACCTCCGCACCTTGAAGGATTGACCGTCGAAAAAATAATGGAGTCATGGAGTGGAAATCTGGGTTGAATTACGGCGTTTGGGAAAAGGATGGGACGGCTATCTGGTTGAAAACAAATACATACCCCCGGCGTTATATCTTGTCACAATCGGACAAGCTGTTTCTGGTGATGAGGGCGTATCGCAAAGATTGTATCTATAATTACCTGTTTCTTGTTGTATGAGTAATGAGGTTCGTACCAGGGCTATAGATACACGGCGAAATCAAAGAACAATATACTTCTCCATCACAACTAAATCTCAGTTTAATAAGGGGATAACAACTACGAACTCCTATGTTAGTCTTTATCAGAATTCAAAATAATATCCGATTCTCCTAATTCTACAGGAGGCAGCTGGATGGCTGGATGGGCACAATGGGCACAATGGGCACTCAACGCCACACGATAAGGCGCCCGCTGCGCCACATTATTAATTGATAAGGATAAAACACTATTCAGTTGTTACTTTCACTAAACCTCGAACTATCCAATATTATGTAGCTCTATCTATCTCGAAGCTACATACAGCGACCAACAACCCACAGAGCTCAGGAAGCTGTCTCTTCGCTCTCTTCGCTCTCTCCAGCCTCTTCAGGAGGAATGGTTGGTTGATCGCATAGCAACACGAGGAAACCAACAACAGCGCAGCATGTCAGAACAATGAACATGCGTGTCTCAGCATCGATGTTGATGTAACTGCGGACAACTGAATCGATGACGAGATGGATAATCAGACCAAAGAAGAAGCTCTTTATCGCGCATGCTCTCATGGAAGCCGAGTGGTCGCTCTGTATTTGGCGTATTGCGCTGTAATGGCTGCGTTGCTGTGTTCGCAGGTCCCTGTTATCCTGCACAAGCTTCTCGGTGGTTTCTTCCAATTTGTCACACTTGTTGATGATGATCTCAAGTGAGCGACGAGGCTCGTCCTCAGGTCTCATTGCGTTTATGTTCCAGTGTGGAGACATTTCCGGAGCCATATTCGCGGTAGTAGTGTCGTATGTCTTATAAATTTGGTGAAGATTGGTAATGTCCTGGTGTACCTATAACATATCCCCATTAGTATGATCCGACTCAGACCAATGTTACCTTGACTTACAGGCTCTGGTATGACTACGGCGTCTTTGCTGAATCATGCAAGTAGCGCTTGTTTCAAGTCTCTGTTGGAAGGGAATGTTTATTAGCAAGTTGTTAATTAGAGCCCAGAAAGGTGTTGGTGCCTTTTGCTAATATGGGAGGTAGAAAAAGAATACTATATAAGTGCATGCTCTTTCGCGCCGGTGAAAGCGGGAAGTGAACTGGGATTTGTTAAGAGGGTAAAGTGACGTAAGAACTTACTAGGTATTGAGTGTTGGTTGTCTTTCTCTTATGCTGAATTGTGAATATTTTGAATGCGAAGGCAGACTCTAGGGAAGTTTCCAAGTTGGTGTCAATGGGCAAATTAGAAAATGTTGCACCTACGGCGTAAGAGTGAATGTTGAGAGACGCGTTAAGAGACTGGTGAACGTGGAGATGGTCGGTGTATCTAGGACGTGCACTGGCAACAGAAAATTTGATGTGACAGTATATATAATAGGCCAAAATATGTTGCTGTAGAGATGCAAGTCACCTGAGTAGATACTTAGGAGATGGCCAAACCACTAAGTCGACGGGCACTTGCCAGTTATAAGGGATGGATGCCTCACATTGAATATGTTTCCCTCCTATTCATGTGGCCATTGCTTTTCAAACACCTAGATACAGCTGTGAGCACCCGATCACAAACAAATTTGATTTACAGATCTTGATTAGGAGGTATACAGTAGCAATCTACCAATGACCCAGCACTGTATGTGACGCGTTGCTGAATCAAACTGAGGGGCTTATTGATTACTTCTGACTGTATAAAGATAAGCCATAGTCTCTGTTCAGACTACCAGGTACGTACTGTATCAAGTCGCTGTACTAAGGAATGTTCCTATCCGGCAAATGTCACTGTTGGAACAGTCTGAAAAGTACTTTGTTCCTGCTTTTTCTATGCATTGTAGCACCACAGACGCCACACTAAACTCGGAAAAAATATATTTAGCATGTTAGCAGCAGCTCCTTTTCAGTTGCTATTTACTTTTACTCAGGCCTTATTCTGTACTCGCAAGGTTACCTAATGATCCTTACATCCAAAGCCACATCTCATGTGCAGATTCACTTATGGAGGCGTAACGGGTCCTTTTATCATTTCCTAGAGGCATTAGGCTCTACCTACCTACTCAGTTTAACCTGGAAGTTATCGACTTAGATCTATTAAACCCTCGAGGTCGTTAGAGACAGTGCTTACCTAATGCAGAGGTTGATATGTCGGATGGTTAGAACGTTTAAAAGCAAGCTCGGGACTTTACAATGACTTTTACCAAGCTGAGACAATAACACGGACTTCGCAAACAGGAAGATATTTTCCCATCTATATTTACTTTTAAAAAAAGCTATTTCAATTGTTTTCCATTGTCGTGGATTAGTGCGAAAGGTGAAGAATAGGTACTGGAAGAGGAATGTGGGTCATGCTATCGTGTTAGCTGATTGGCCAGAACAAAAAGTATATTTGTTGTTTGAAGTCGCATGCAGTTCAGATGGAATTGAATTATAATAATCTATTTGTTGATGCGTAAGAGGCATTAATACGGGGTTTCCCATAGAGCTGATTTTTATGTTATTGCCTACAACATGTATTGTCGTGAGAGGTGGTTGTATTCGCACTATTCCTTGGGTTTAAAGACTCAACATAAGGTATCGTAGGTTTTTCTCCACTTGGTACATCACCTTGCAATTCAACTCTTTTTGGTCAGTGCCTTATATCCGGAAGACTCAAAACCCCAATTACGATTAAAAGTTAATAGTATATTATGTCTAATAACGTCCAGAAGAATGGGAATAAGATAATTAGTAGATTGAGAGAACTCTGTGACTACGGCGAAGGCTACCTAGTCAAATACAGTGCACAACGAGTACCTAGGTACCTAAGGCATATACTAGGAGTCTTACGAATAGCTGCCATCATATATAAGCCTATTTGATGGACCTATTATTACCTAGATATCAGAACTGTCGAAGGGCAGAACTCATTGTCTATATGTGACGGCAGTTGAATATTGTCGGTACTGTGGTACGTGACTGATTAGCTAAGCGTACACAGACCCTGTGCACCCCACACATGTGGTATTTAAAGGTGCCTCCATCTTAGCTAGATCTTCCCTTCTTCAACCTGAATACAACTCTTTTTACCACACCCACCTTGACTGCTGTACAGCACACCAACCTCTGTTAAGTGATTAATAGACCTTGTCCATCCAACAAATATAGTCGCACCCCCAGGCGTGCGTGATGAATCATGACAGTCCAACCAACACTAACATCTGACATCCCTTACATATTCTGAACTAACATACCTCTTTTATCATCCTATTCCCCCGCATGAGGATGGACATGTCAGTATCATTTCCTCCGTCATAAGTAATTATTACCCGGATGGTAAGTTTCCAGCTTCCTAACCACGAGCTTGTATCTTCGTCCTTCATTCCAGCATCTTTCTATTTATTAGATCAATCAAACCTATAGAATGGCATCTGCTCATGGTTTCGAAGGCGAAGTGAGCTTCGATGTACCAAACAGGGGAAAACCAGGTAAGACTTGGTACAAGGTTCACGGCAGTCTTGAGGACTCTTCACTTCCGCCCCTTATTGCTCTACACGGAGGTCCCGGGGCCGGTCATGAATATCTATCACCGCTTACGAAGCTTCACGAGAGATACGGAATTCCGATCGTGTTTTATGACCAGGTCGGCTGCGGAAGGTCCACCCACTACAGAGAGAAAATTGGAGATGACTCTTTCTGGACGTTCGACCTCTTCATCAAAGAGCTTGATAACCTGGTCGATCACTTGAAGCTCCGGAAGAGGGGATTCTTCATCATTGGGCAAAGCTGGGGTGGCATGCTCGGCGCTGTTTATGCAACCCGCCATCCGGAAGGGCTAGGAAAGCTGATCATAGCCAGCTCTCCAGCCAGCGTGCCCCTCTACGTAGAAGGGAATAAGAAATTGCGATCTGAATTGCCGCAGGATATCCGGGAAGCGTTAGAGGGCCCTAACCACGATAGCCCAGAATACAAGAAGGCTAGTGAGTTCTTCTACAAGCAGCATGTGTGCCGCCTTGATCCACGTCCCGCAGATGTCGAGACTGCCTTTAAAAACCTCGAAGACGATCCAACTGCTTATTTGACTATGTAAGTGCATCTATTAGTGGACTTGACAACTTGCTAATGGTTATGAACTCAAGGCAAGGACCTTCTGAGCTCGTTATCGTAGGTAGCACTAAGGATTGGGAAGGATGGAAGATTGCCCACCAAATCAACGTGGATACCCTTGTCCTTAATGGCAGATATGATGAGATGACCGACCTTTGTGTCAAACCGTGGTTTAAGGTCATCCCTCGGGTCAAGTGGGTGACCTTTGAGAACTCTAGTCACATGGCACAATGGGAAGAACCCGATCGCTTTCTTGAGGTGTGTGGTGATTTTCTCTCAGACTGAAAGTTGACAAATATTCTACATACTGGGGATCCTGTTTGGAGGTATAGCCCAGACTTCTGAGAGCAGGATGTTAGACTTAGAAATGAAATGTTCTCCTTATAGCTGATATTTGAGTAAGGTAAATAAGGTAGAGCTAAATAAACCACTGTCAGAAAGGTAATATCCTAAGGATATGTTAAGTCTAATATTTAAAGAACGACAATTTGGAGGCACTTGTTCTCATGAAGCTATCCAGAGGCGGTCACGTGATATGTGAAAATGCTCCCCTTATTGATCAGTTTTGAAATTATTTTTCTTCGAGATACGAAGAAATACATGCCCGCATCTTCACTTAGATGCAAATCTCTTCTCAAGGAACGACCTAATCAATACAGCAATCTCGTCCGGCTTTTCGAGGGGAGACCAGTGACGACTATCAATGGTGACTTCTTCCAAGTCATGCAGAAGCCCCTTTTCCTTCGCCGGTGCCATGAACTCTCCTCGGCAAATGGGATCATGTGTACACGAAATATAAAGTAAAGGAACTCTCACGGCAAGACTATCATGTCCGAGGGCCTTTTCAGAGTCGTACTGGACGTTGGAGCTGGAAGCCTTGTAGTAACAAAGGGGCGCCTCGAACCCATCACGCTGGAATCGTTCTATGAAAGCCCGTTTGAGTTCTGGATCCTGGGCGTAACTGAGGAGCTCAACCTCTTGCTTCTCTTCCAGTAGCCACTTTCGCAGCTTGTCTCTCGCACACCACCATTCCTTTGTCCAACCGACTGGGGCGCCATGGATGGCTTGGTAAAAGCGATCTAGGTGCTCTTTTAGAACTATGGGGGCTTCGTCTGTGATGAAAAATTCTTGGTATCCTAAGAGAGGAGCACCCATAACCTTCTCCAGGTAGTCGTTCGTTTGCTTTAAATTTGGCGGCGACTCGGGCGGCAACATGTAGGGGACATTGAGCAGTATCAAACCCTCAACTCTATCCTGATGGTAGTTGTAAAGTCGCTGGGCGACGAACGAGCCCCAGTCATGTCCTATCGATATGACCTTGTCGATTCCTTCGGCATCAAGGATATCCACTAGGTCTTGAGTAAGACCCGCGCTGCTATAGGCGGTCAGATCCGTGGGTTTAGATGTGCCCGAATAGCCGAGGAGGTCTGGCACCACAAGACGAAATTCCGTCAGCTTCGACACGATCTTATCCCAAAGGTGAGCATCGTCAGGAAAGCCATGCTGGAAAAGTAGTGTTATTTTGGAATCAGTGGGGTTTGAAACATAGTAAGTATATGTGAATCCTCGAGAGGTTTTGTGCGTTTTGTGTTGAAGAGAGCCCATGGTTTTCCGATGGAGTCGCACACAAATCGAGTATCTCTATGGTGAAATAACAAGAAGTAGAAGCATGGAAGACTTAGGTGTATTAAATATATGGCTATGTTTCTATTTGTGCTCGAGTCCCACTTGATACTGTCACGTGGCGCAACATGCATGAATGAATAGAACTTGTTGTTCCGCGAGGAGCTGGAAACTATCTAGCTAAGCTTACGGCATAAATACATGGTGTTCTTTTTTCTATAATGTCTTAAGGTGAAACATGGCTGTTATCCTTTTGCCTATCAGAAGACAAAAGTATGTTGGAAGGGTGGAGGTGAATCACCCTGTACAAAACATGCAAGGGTCTACACTAGTACACTAACTGGCTGATACGTTAGGGAATGATCGACAAGGGCTTTTGTATAGAATATTGAAAACTGCAGGTCGGATAACTGGGACCCTGAACGCTTGGTCGTCCAATAGTAACCCGTAATGGCCTCCGGAATAAGGTCCCTATGCAGACCGGATCTTCGGGTTAACGAGGTTATCGTCGTCTGTACTGAGAATTTCGATCACCTTAGGTATGTCTACGGCGGGTTCGCCGGAGTTTTTGGGACGCGCCAATATACCCCAACTCGATACTAGTTGGAGCTGCAGGCAGATGGCAAGTTGTCGCTGCATAGGTACCTAGTTAAGACAATAACAATGGAACAACAGTATCTTACCGTATCATTCATGTTACTCCGACTCGGCAGCATATGTAGGAATGCCGAGCCAAATGGCCGAACCTCATGCATATTGTTAATCCGAGCGGCTCCGATTTGCCCCTTTTCGGGCTGTGTCGGCATAGGGTTGCACCACCATTGAAGCCGACAGCCCAAAGTTACGAGGCCAATGGTATAGAATCCCGCCGATACAGTATACGTTTTACAGTTTACAGAGAAGTAATTCCCGGAATACTCGTTCACATATACTCTTTTAAAACGCTAAGAAACATAGATATCTACCTAAGACATGGCTGCTAAGGGTTGATCATCTCGCTAAGATGTACCTAGTGTTCAGTTAAAGATGTTCTAAAAGTTCTCTGTAATGGAAACGAGAAAGAAGAAAAGGAATAGATGGGAATGACTTATCATTCAATGTATGACTAAAAACGCCCATACTACATCACGTCCTCAACTTCAACTCCCAGCCACATCACGCAGCTCTATTGAATGATAGCCATCCTTCCCATTGCCTTGCATATCTCCGATCAAGCCTGGTAAAGACTCCAACGTCTTACTGCGATAGAAATCCTTCGCATTTAAGTAGTCCGGGTTCTCTTTCAATTTGTCCGCTAATTCCACGCCAAACCGGAAGAAACTGTATCCATCCAGCGAGTCCGCCCATCTCCGACGAAATCCATACACTATTGCCAGTAGCACACAGCCAACAGCCCAGACTATAAGCAAGGCCGCTGGTACATACTGCGGGATTTTCCCAGTAACCAAAACTTTCCCTTGTTTCGACGACGTCAAATTATTGTTCGTCCATGCCCCTTCAAGCCCGTATACACCATCGTACATGAGTTGTAGGGCGTCCGTAGCAAAGGCTAGCATGACAGATTTTTGCACCATTTGCGGCCGAATATAATTCCGGTATAGATACGAGTTGGACTTTGTAATTGGAGCCGGAGAGTTGGTGGAAGCGAAGATCTGAATGAAGTGGCCTAACATGGTTTTCTGGGCAATGTTGCCGAAGCGAGGTGTCTCGATGTCTGCTACGGACGGAGGGCTGGGTGTTTGCTTGAAGGAGTGAAAGGTGGAATGCACTGGGCTCAGCTTTGCAGTTCCGAGGGTTGAAATGACACGGCACCGGATACCGACAGGATCGGCGAGAGACATGATACCTTTGGGGACTTCGATACTGATATTATATAGAAGGGTAGAATATTCTCGATATTGGTCACCGTCTTGGACTTCAAAGAAGGTATCGTTCATCACAAAGGTTCCATTTAGGCTCCGGATGATGGGTAGGCCCATACCACTGATAGTAGGGTTGAGCGTATCGTTGAAGTCGGAATAATCATCACCGTATAAGCCACGAAGACGGGCTTGCCATAGGGAGTACTCTAAGATATCTGCTTTAGCGGTGCCCTCCTTGTCGAAAGAACTCGGTTCGGTCCCGTCATATATGGTTGACGTGTTGCTGACTCCCATTTCAACATAGCCCCATAGATTATTCGCATCTAGACTAGCCGAAGTGCTGAATGCGTAAATCATTTGCCCGGATGGGGTTTGGAGACTGACCCCTGCCAGTTGGTCAGAACCTGAAGACAACCCCAGTGAACCAAAAATTGACGATGACGATTTCTGGCCGAGAATGGTGAATTCAGAGGCATCCTTTACAATAGAACAGTTGTATCCCGCGTGAAGACCCCAAGCTTGGCCCGAAATGGGCGTGTCGGCCTGCGGAGCGAGAAATATCTCCGGAATCTCCTCAGCAAGAGGCAGAGCATTGGGAATACGCCTGAAACTACTGAACTTCTCTCGCTGAACATATTCTGGGGTATATATTACTCCAAATCCAGGTATCGTCGCAGGCAAGCCAGTCCTCCATGCATTCACTGCCCCAGAATAATAAAAACTCTGCTGTCTGCGGTTGAAATCCTCCCGAGTATGCCCTACCACCTTCGGATTAGTTGATAAAGCAACATATCCGTCCGCCGGCTCAAACGAAAGACCTGAAAGAGGGATTGCTACATATGGAAGCAGGCTCAGAACCGCAAGTAAAGTCCACAATCGGTGAGTCTTGGGTTTCTGAGGGCGAAGACGATACCACGCAGATTTTAGCCACCCCTCTGGGCCACTCCAGGGACTTCCGCTGTGCATCATCAGTGCCACAGTGTTTGGGGCTTTCCAATAATCAGTCTGAAGCATGGCGGCTTCCACCCCGACGAGACCATATTTCGCCCATTCCAAGGCGAAGACGCTGAGGAGAAACCAGGAATAGAAAAGCCAGATTTCTATTGAACTGCCATATTTTATGGGGTCATCGGGGCTGCGTTTGAAACAGAGCCAAATCACGAAATAGTATGCCGTGATTCCCGATGGAAACAAAATAAGAGTAATTGTTTGCCAAATTTGACGAAATGATCGCTCACAGTGCTTAATTACCGATAATTCGCAGGAACTAACTGTCTCTAAACGCTTTCCGGGGGCAGTAAAATGAGAATCTAAAGGAGAAGAGCCGTCTCTAGGAATGAGGCGCTCTTCATCACTGCTCTGCGATTGTCGTTGCGCCATAGAGATCGTAATGTTGGGAAATCGGGCGAGTTCGCATTTTTGCTAGTTCCCCGCAAGGTCTGAGGGATATTCTGAAATTTATACGCTCCAAGTTGTCTTGATTCGGTTCTAACATTGAGGCTCTAGAGTTAGCCAGTGCGGCTGAGATAGTACATACATGTCCTAATGGATCTATTTCTAAAGATATCGCAGAGTAGCATCGCCCGGCGACTGAGAGCTTCTCCTCTGCTCATCTTTTCTTATCAATGGACAATATAGGAATGAAATGGAGGGCGGCCCAAGCAGTCACTGTTGTGAATCTTATGTGGCGTCGCCGGCTTGCATGAGCTGAGCTACAAGTTCTAAATAGGCTTGTTTCGTCACGAAGATTGCTGGTCGAGACAAAAGCAAAACCCACAGGCTGCGAATATTTTGCCCTTGTGAGTAGTACGCGCCGTCCAAGTCTTGATTTGCAACCTGTATCAGACCGACGCATTTGCCATATCGTCTCTGTACCTGACTTTTATTTGAGTGATATTCAAATTTGATTTCTGTAATAGCCCCTTATCCTGTTGTGTAACATTGATCCAATAACATCCCGTGCACCGAAAACGCGGCTTGCTGTGTGGTTAGGCTCAGCCACGAGTGAATTTCTATCATCATCGATTGAGAGCACCTAATACCGCAACATATAGGTAGTAAATATAGCAGACTGTCTCAGATTAGGTAGAGAATACCTAGTATTGCCAAGAGCCTAGTTTTAAAAGCTGAAGCGGAGGAAATAGTGCTGATGATCTTTGGTGTGGATACCCGCACGACATTATCAGATGGAAGAGAGGAGAAGAGATATATCCCGTGTTCTAACAGGCTTACGATCGGGATTTGAGCAGCATTGATTGGCTGGCTCACCATTCCCGATTGTAGAGTTCATGTCGTACCTGACACTGTGGAACCTCAGATTATGGAATCGAGATGACTGCGTTCACCCAATATTACCGCGTTCCGAGCTCCGAGCACTGGAGAAATTCGTCAGAGAGGCTGCGACCCGGATATGCTAGCAGGCTAGTAAGAGCTAGGATCGAGGCTTGTAAATCATATCGAGTATTATGCGAGACACATATAGAACCTAACACGTGAGTCGTATTGTTCGTGATCCTTATCCGCGTATCTTTCTTTCCAGTGGCTTATGAGTAAGAATTTAAAAGCTTGGCCATGTCGATCTCGATAGTAACTCTTTATGCGCTGGCCTTCTGTTGCGACCGACCCATCCGCCTTGCCGTGTCAGCTTGTAGGTTGGAATGCAGTAAGCAGCCAAATTCCAAAGGCTACTGTTATTGTAGAAAGCTTGGTACCAGCCTATAATTTTGACAGTGTTAATTTTGTGTGATCCAATGTGAAAACTCGTTTTGAGTATTATAGACTAACATAATAACATATGCACAACAGCTTAAGCTTGTTTTAATGCTTGTTTCGTAGATTAGAATTGCTAAAAGTCGTATGTCGATGTCCCCTTTTCCCGGCGTAAAGGATCAAACCACCACGACTCTCCAAGAAATCATTCGTTTATAATCCTCCCTTGGTAGCTTAGATTAACCCACAACCTTCTCAACTCGGCTGTCCTTTGTGGTCGGTGAAGATGCCGTTTCGAAATGAATTCGGATTTCTTGCCAAGAGCCGTCAAAACGGACTTGTTCCGCATTAAGGAAACATTTCCGCGAAGCCAAAGCAAATTGTCGAATTGTGTGTTGGATGTAAGAATTCGGACAATGATAGCGCGTCTTGCAACACTCATATTGATGCTTTACCCTAGTGTTTTCATGTCCTTCATCAAATCATGACATCTAGCCTCGAATGTTTCCTCGGCCGCCGGTCCCCCGTGTGATGGTATCTATATGTCGGTACATAATTCATGCCGCGTAACGCAGCCTCGTCATCACTATTATGTTAGGCGGATGTTTTCTACATTCGTATTCTCAGTTTCGGGCATAGACTTTGAAGTATTGCTGCCGATCCAGAACTGTCCCCCCGTTGAAGAACAACGTAATTCCGAATTCCGGGCCCGAACCGACATGTACGTCTGTGGTAGTAAAGGTTGCCGCGTATCAGATGATTACGTTGGTCCGTAAGCTTATCTGGACCGACCGCCTCTGTCCGACCCCAAAACTTCTCAAGGCTAGCAACGAAGTAGCAATAGGAACGGCAATCACCCCCAAGTATTACCCGTCAAATTCATGTGTTTGCCTACCACCTAGGACTTGCCTATCATATAGTATCGCTTTGTGTTACAAGAGTCTATTACCGAATCCTAATATACTGATGTCAGATCATGTTTCATGTAGTTCGACAGGACTCGCGATTCGCCTGGCGTTGACAAAATTAGAAGAGCGTGAAGTCATCACCGAAATGTACCTACATGAAGTGTTACCACACAACATCATAAGGAGTCAAGAAGGCGAAACTTGGCGACCTAACCCAAGCAGTTTAGTTCTGAGTGGCCGAGGGTATCATGTTCTTTGTGAAAGTCGGACGAACCACCTATCTACCTCGTTTGAGATGAGAAATAGCTAGTTATGTCTCTTCATCGAGAAACTCCGTTTCCATATCCTAAGTGAGGAATAAGCGTAGTTGAGCCGATTTCTAATTCGCCATGTATTCCAATATGATATCTACCTCTGCTAAGAGGAGCCATCCAAGAAGACCTCGAATAAACAGTACCTTAGGTAGGTACTTATCGGGCTAATTATCTGGTGCGTTGTCTATATATACCTACCTACCTCTTATATCAAGTCGTTCTTTTGGAATGGCATTTTCTGGTTCAACTAGACCATAACACGAATTGTTTATTATCAAAAAGACTATTAGAAGTACTTTGATTTCACTAAAAGCAAAAATGAGTGCAAGCAAAGAGACACAACCAGACCGCGGGACTACCGTGATTCTATTTGGTCCTCAGGTGCTTTCCTTCAACGAAGAGTCTCTCGAGAAGCTCAGAACGACACTCTCGAAAGGGATTTCACTTGATTGGATCCTGGAGACAGCTGACGACCTCCCACAGTATTGGAACGTCATCACTCAGGATTTCCCCAAACTTAGTACCCTACCCGGAGAAAAACTCATTGCTGACCTTAACAACTGGCTGAAGAATGGCAGATACAAGACACAAGGCGATTTCAATCTGCCCAACCTTGTTCTGACGCCCTTAGTCGTCATTACACAGCTCGCCCATTACTGGCGTTATCTAAAGTTGAATCACCAAGTGGACACAGCGAGCGGTGACCTTCAAGCATCCTTGATACAGCGGGACGTAGAAACCTTGGGATTCTGCACCGGCCTTCTGAGCGCTTTCGCCGTGTCGTGCTCCTCCACTGAACATGATCTGAAGCGATACGGCGCAGCGGCTATTCGCTTGGCTATGCTTATCGGCGCTCATGCCGACGCACAAGATGCATCTGATGACGAGCACGGACGAGCTATATCGTACACATTGGCGTGGGCAAGTGACGAACAAAGTGCGGAAATAAGGCGTATTATCGATGAGTACCCGGAGGTATGTTTTTACCATCATACGACAAACTGCTCGAGTTATATGAGATAAGGGGTTGTAGGCTGACATTCATACATCCTAGGCATATATATCAGTCCAATACGATGAAAAGAGGGTTACTCTCACCACGTCAGAGCGTACAGCCCCAATGATGATGCAGCAATTCAAAGAGGCCGGGATCACTACTGCCCGAGTCGGTCTTCAGGGGCGTTTCCATTGCACACGATACAATGGCGATATCGATTCCCTTGTGCAATTCTGCAATTCAAACCCTGCGTTTCAACTTTCCAACGGTACTGACCTGGTTTTGCCAAGCTATCTGAATGATGGTGGCAGCGAAATCAACAGCGGCAATATGCATGAGCTTGCCTTACGTGCCATCCTCATTGACCAATCGAGGTGGTATGAAACATTTCATGCTGTTCAGACGTCGAAATTAAGTAGCAAAAACTCGCTAGTCGTCTCTTTCGGACCGGACCGATTCATACCACCTACGCTTATGCATAAGCTAGGAGATCAACTGATCCATTTTGCTGCTCTGAATGAATCCACGCCTCAACCGTCTGCCAGCATCATGGATCCGGAGGTACATCCCGAAGATACCCAAGGGGTCAATGATAACGACATCGCCATCGTCGGTATGTCTATCAAAGTTGCCGGCGCAGACGATGTCGACGAGTTTTGGGAAATCCTGAAGAGCGGTCAGTCCCAACATGAAGAAGTCCCCGAGAGCCGCGTTGGGTTTGAGACGCACTGGCGCGACCTTGATACGGGGCGCAAATGGTACGGCAACTTCATAAAGGATGTGGATGCTTTCGACCACAAGTTCTTCAAGAAAAGTCCGCGAGAGGCCGCATCGATGGACCCCCAGCAACGCCTTATGCTACAGGCAGCATACCAAGCCGTAGAGCAATCTGGGTACTTTAATACTCCCAATGTCAATACGCATGTTGGATGTTATCTCGGCGTTTGTGCTGTGGATTATGAGTTCCATGTAGAATGCCACCAACCTAACGCCTTCACTGCTACAGGGAATTTGAGGTCCTTCATTGCTGGGAAGGTCTCCCATTATTTTGGTTGGACAGGCCCCGGAATGATGGTCGATACAGCCTGCTCATCGTCGGCTGTTGCTACCCATATGGGATGCAAGGCTATCTTGACCGGGGAATGTAACGCGGCGTTAGTTGGTGGGGTGGGAACTATAGGAAATCCGCTTTGGTTTCAAAACTTGGCCGGAGCTTCGTTTCTCAGTCCCACGGGTCAATGCAAGCCGTTCGATGAGCTAGCAGACGGCTATTGTCGTGGTGAAGGCATCTCCTGTGTGTTCCTGAAAAAGATGTCAACGGCTATCGCGGATGGGAACCAAATCTTTGGCTGCATTCCCAGCACAGCCGTTTATCAAAACCAAAATTGCACACCCCTTTTCGTTCCAAACTCCCCATCGTTATCCCTTCTATTCCGCGATGTGGTTCGGCAAGCCCGACTTCAGCCTCAACAGATTTCTCTAGTTGAGGCTCACGGGACAGGAACACCAGTTGGTAAGTCCAGCTCTAGGCCATTATCTCAATAAGTCGACGGTACTTGGGTAGGGATGCTGACGAATTCTCATTCTGCATACAGGTGACCCTGCCGAATATGAGAGTATTCGTCTTGCACTAGCTGGTCCAAATGTCCGACTCAAACCCTTGCCTATTGGCTCGGCTAAGGGGTTCGTTGGACATACCGAAGCTGTCTCGGGTGTTGTATCTCTTATAAAAGTCCTCATAACAATGCAGGAGGGTTATTTACCGCCGCAGGCGAGCTTCTCGAAGATGAACCATCATATTAACGCGTCTGACTCTGACATGAGTATGTTATCCCCTAAGTTGATATCCTCCCCTTCAGTATACCTCGAAAATTACCGGCTCACAATCGAGTCGACCTGGGAGGTTGTCGTTTTTTTAAAAAAAAAACAGCCTGCTGACTTTAATCTTTGTAGTGGAAGTGGTAACAACGCTCAAGCCCTGGACTGAGCCATATAAAGCAGCACTTATTAATAATTACGGTGCTTCTGGATCGAATGCTTCAATGGTGGTCACACAATCGCCCCAACCCGGCCAGCAATCAGCTCCAATCCATACTACAGGAGTAAAATATCCCTTTTGGATATCAGCACTTGATGAGCGTAGCATCAGTGAACATTGTGCGAAGCTCCTCAAGTATCTAAAGTCTGAAAGGGCATCCGCAAGATCAGCAACACTAGCCGATTTGTCTTTCAACATATGCCGCCAGTCAAACCGCTCGTTTTCTCGTGGTCTGGTGTTCAGCTGTGGTTCGATGGCTGAGTTTCAAGAGAAACTCACCAATACCCCCACTGTGATTCAACCCGCTCGGCCCGTGATCCTATGTTTTGGAGGACAAATATCTACCTTCGTCGGCTTAGATCGTGCTGTGCATGAGAGCATCTCTATACTTCGAAGCTACCTTGATGAATGCGACACTATTATCCAGTCTCTAGGCTTGGAGAGTATCTATCCAGATATCTTTCAGAAGACGCCCATTGACGACACAGTCAAATTGCAAGCCATATTATTTGCTATGCAATACTCCTGCGCAAAGTGCTGGATGGACTGTGGCGTAAAGGTGGAAGCTGTTGTGGGCCATAGCTTTGGTGAGATCACAGCACTGTGTATCTCCGGCGTGCTTAGCCTCAAGGATACGATACGTTTAGTCGTTCGACGAGCTAAGGTCGTTCGAGACACGTGGGGGGCAGACCGTGGTGCTATGATGGCGGTTGAAGGAGACGTGGACGTCGTATCGAGACTCCTGGCTGAAGCTAATACGCGATATGGCGGTAAATACCCTGCTAATATTGCGTGCTACAACGGTCCACGAAGCTTCACACTTGCTGGATCTACCGAAGCCATTGACGTCGTCGAGAAGACCGCTCAGGCTTCGTATTCGTCGATGAAGCGCAAGAAGCTCAACGTCACCAACGCATTCCACTCTAGCCTCGTGGAGTCTTTGATGGGACCACTCGAGCAAGTTGGAAAAGACCTGACATTCAACAAGCCAGTGATCCCACTCGAGAGAGCTACAGAATTCAGTGTCTCCGCTGACGAGCTCACACCGAGGTTCATAGCAGACCATATGAGGAATCCGGTTTTCTTCTACCACGCAATCCAACGCCTAGCGAAAAAGCACGTTTCCTGTATCTGGCTCGAAGCGGGGTCTAGCTCGACCATAACCGTCATGGCAAACCGTGCTCTGGGGTCTTCTCCAGACGTACATTTTCAGGGAGTTAATGTGACCAATGACCGAGGTATGGAAGGTCTCACAGACACCACTGTCGCATTGTGGAAGGAAGGCCTACGGATGTCCTTCTGGGCCCATCATCCTCTGCAAACAGGCGAGTACGCACCATTGCTGCTGCCACCTTATCAATTTGAGGCTTCACGTCACTGGTTGGAAATGAAGAAACCAGTGAAAGCTATCACCATGCCGGAAGATCAGGGAAGAAAACAAGAAACGCCCCTTGGCCTGTTCACATTTGTGGGATATACGGATTCCACAAATACATCGGCTCGCTTCCGCATCAACACATCAACCAAAGAATACGAGGATTTCGTGACCGGTCACGTGGTTGCTCAAACAGCACCTATTTGCCCTGCGACTCTGGAAATCGATATGGCTATTGAAGCGCTCTTCACGTTGCGTGCTGATTATGCAACATCGGGGCTTCAACCGAGTATCCTCAATATAGTAAATAGCTCGCCAATCTGCATAGACCCTTCGCGATTAGTCTGGTTAGACTATGAGGTCGTGGACCCGAAACGCAATATGTGGTCTTGGAAAATCGTAAGCTCTTCCGAGGAAAGTCGGACAGAGACAGAGCACGTTCGCGGCCGGATACAATTTCGCGCCCCCGAAGAAGAAGAATACCAGATGGAATTTGGGCGCCTCGAGCGATTGGTCACTCATAGACAGTGTACAGCCATCTTAGACGATGACGAAGCCGATGATATTATCCAAGGCCGGAACATTTATGAAGCATTTGCCCCAGTTGTCGACTACGGAGAGATCTACCGTGGCGTGCGAAAGGTTGTGGGCCGCGGCAATGAAACAGCCGGTCGGGTCTGCAAAAGTTACACAGGCCAGGCGTGGCTTGATATTATCATGTCTGACTGTTTCAGCCAGGTTGGCGGTGTCTGGGTCAATTGCATGACAGACACGAACCGTGCAGATATGTATCTCGCGAGTGGGTGCGATCTGATTATGCGTTCTCCTAAACTCCAAAGCGACTACAAGCAGGGGGCAGTTTGGGACGTCTTCGCACGGCATCATCGCGAAACGGAGAAGTTGTACATGACTGATATCTTCGTGTTCGACTCTAGAAACGGACAATTGGTCGAAGTGCTGCTAGGCATCCACTACTCCAAAGTTGCAAAGGCATCTATGAGTAGAATCTTAACAAGGATGACTGCGGTCAACGCTCTGAAAGCTGGCCCCTCAGCAGTGGCTAAAATAGACACTACCATAACGAATAGTGAAGCCACAGCTACTCCAGCTGTAGTAGCACCAGCTCGTACAGTTGTCGAGGTCACCCCTCAGAATGAGAAACCGACCAAGTCATCTAGGCCGGATATCAGCGAAGATGTCAGAAATCTCATTGCGAACGTCTCCGGATTAGAAGCAAGCGATATCCAAAATGATTCTGAGCTTGCTGACTTCGGAATTGATTCGCTCATGGGAATGGAACTGGCTCGTGAAGTCGAGACAGTATTCGGATGCACTCTAGATCAGGAACAGCTCATGGAAGCAACCAATTTCCAGAAGTTCGTCAGTTGTATTTCCTCAGCCCTATATGGGGCTGGGGGCGGCCCCGGCCCGGAAAGCAACACGTACGACATCGCTAGCGACTCTGACAGTTCCGACGATATGGGTGGGATCACAACTGCGACATCCGCTAGCCCTCCTGGCGAACGAGCCTATACCGCTGATGCTGATTTGAAGCTGTCTCAGTCTGACATCTTAGCATCGTTTGGAGAATCTAAGATGCTCACTGACAAGTTTATTCGGGACTATAAGATAGACAATTTCGTCTCTGAAATCTTCGCAGAATCTAACAAGCTTTGTGTCGCGCTTGTAGTCGAAGCTTTTGAACAACTGGGCTGCCCGCTGAAAACCGCCGTCGAAGGGCAAGTCCTTCAACGAATTAGCTATGAAACCCGACATGGACGACTAGTAGACTATTTGTATGAGTTTCTGGAGACGGAGGCGCGCTTGATAGATATCCGCGACTCGAAAATCATACGCACTAGCATCGCGGCTCCAAGGAAATCCAGTGAAACTCTGCTTCAGGAGCTCTTGAACTACCCAGAATGGACTATCGCCCACCAGCTGACGTACTACGCCGGGAAAAACTTGAAAGACGTCTTGCTTGGTAAGAAGGACGGCATCCAATTGATTTTCGGCTCACCTAAAGGTCGGAAACTTGTTTCCAGTCTTTATTGTGACCATTCGATCAATAAAATGGGGTCCGCACAGATAAAGGACTTCATCAGCCGTCTCGTGTCCCGACTTCCAACCCATGAAGGTCCCCTCAAGATTCTCGAAGTGGGAGCCGGTACAGCTGGTACCACCCAGGTCCTTGCTCCATTCCTCGCCACCTTAGATTTGCCCATCGAATATACGTTTACGGACCTTTCTGCTTCCATGGTAGCGCAGGCACGCCATAAATACAGCAAGACCTATCCCTTTATGAAATTTGCAGTCCACGATATCGAGAAACCACCCGCCCCGGAACTTCGAGGTCAGCATATTGTTATAGCTAGCAACGCTATACATGCTACGCACAGTTTGACGGTATCAGCGGGGAATATCCATTCCGCACTCCGAGAAGATGGTGTTCTGGTCCTACTTGAAATGACGCAAATCCTTCCACACATCGAACTCATTTTTGGTCTTCTAGAGGGCTGGTGGCTGTTCGATGATGGAAGGCGCCATGCAATTGCCGACCCTCTTAGATGGGAACGGGACTTGAAGTCGTCAGGTTTTGGGCATATTGACTACAGCGACGGAAGTCTGCCTGAAACCGAGATTCAAAAGGTCACCATTGCGCTATCTTCTGGTCCCTCTATGGAGCGGCTTCCGAAGCCCGAGAAGCTTTCCACAGCAGAGATGACTGTAACCGTCGCAAAACGGGAGTCACAGGCAGAAGAATACGTGGCAAAGTATTCTGCCGGGTTTGACAAACCCATCTTCCAGGATATAGCATGTACTTCCAGGTCGGCTGGCGGGCATGTTGTTTTCATAACGGGTACCACGGGGAGTCTAGGATCACATCTAGTCGAACAGTTCGCTCTACGCCCTGACGTCGCTAAGGTTGTATGTCTAAACAGGCGTAGTAACAGACCGGTAGAGACGCGTCAACGAGAAGCGTTCTCGTCTAGAGGGATATCCCTTCCACCAGAGGCACAAGCGAAGCTTTGGGTGTTCGACACAAACGCAGCCAAACCTAACCTAGGGTTGCCCGAGCCGGAATACACCTGGCTCATAGAGAACGTCTCACACATCGTTCATAACGCTTGGCCTATGAGCGGTACACGTTCTATCGACGCATTCGAACCACATTTCAATGTATTACGCATATTGATCGACTTGGCGCATTCCATTGCGTGCCACCGCGGTGGGTCTGGCTTCCGGGTCAACTTTCAGTTCGTCTCATCTATCGGTGCCGTTGGCCATTACCCGTTATGGAGCGGTAAAACTCGCGTCCCAGAGGAGAGAATGCAGATGAAGTCGGTCTTAAACAACGGATATAGCGAAGCCAAGTTCACTTGTGAACGGATTCTCGACGAGACGCTTCATAAGTACCCGGAAATCTTCAGAACTATGGCAGTGCGATTGGGACAGATTGCCGGGTCACGAACCAGCGGATACTGGAATCCGGTCGAACACCTCTCCTTCTTAATTAAATCGTCTCAATCGCTGAAGGCTCTACCGGCATTCGAGGGAGTCCTACAGTGGGTGCCAGTGAACGATGTAGCCAGAACGTTAGTGGACCTCAGCCTTTCCGACGCGGCTGCTTATCACATCTACCACATTGATAATCCGGTAGGTCAACCTTGGTCGGAGATGATTGAGGTTTTGGCCGATGCTCTGGACATCCCGCACAAGAATATCTTGCCATTCCAAGAATGGGTGAAGAGGGTGAGGCGATCACCACTTGCGGCAGAGACAGACAACCCAGCGGCACGGCTCATCGACTTCTTAGATGACAACTTCTTGCGTATGTCATGCGGAGGTCTCATTCTGGATACTTCCAAGACTCAAGAACACTCTAAGACTCTTTCTTCTCAGGGGCCGGTGAGCGCGGAGGTTGCTCGGAAGTATATTCAGGCTTGGAAGGATATGGGCTTTTTGCACCGATAAAAAGCAAGTGGGATCAGACGAATTATGAGGCTTATGAGACCAAGACTTTGTCATGGATAGAATAGGAGTATACATGGAGAACATAGACGCGATTCTTCGCGTCGAGTCTCGTTGAATAGACACTGTCGAATTAGATACTGGAATAGAGTCATTTTGCTGTGTAGTCCGAAACTACGCCGATCTAATTGGAAAATCCGAATTCTCAGTGACCACTAGATCTCTTCAATGTTAGCATCTACGCTTCTAATTCGCTAATGTAACCTTAGCATGGCGGAAGAGGCGGGAAGCTCCTGAGACAATGCAGATATTGCTATTTGTCTTGGGAAACAAAGATGACAAAGATAGCAAATGAAATGGCAAACGAGTTATCTCAAAACATATTGGCTGCATTACTAATCATGTTGGGATCCGTCAATCCCTTGGGGCGTGAAATACATGTATGCGGTCGGGATGCAGGCTACCTTAACCTTATGCACCAGAGGTACGAACGCGGATTAGAAACATACATTGAGTTTCGCTAGCGAGTGGGTAAGTTTGAAGGTACCTTGATACGTACTTTTCCAGGCAAATGTGCAAATTAATACGTAGTACCTTTATCGGGGGTATGTCAGTAGTGATAACGATAAGAAAGTTGATAATTGATACATCAAAATTATGCCGCTCAGCCTTGCAAATTTCTTCACTCAAATTAACTCCTGACGGTTGCTAACAAGGTTTCTTGTTCCTGACGTTGACTAGGTGATTCTTAAGGCGATAAGGAAACTGAGTGTAGGAAGGAATACGCTCCAGATTTCTGGACACCTTCAGAGTCAGAACCGGAGGGACAAGATACTGCCCCGCCAAATATTTTACTACCCTTGAACCCACTTTAACTTCTACAGCATAATCTTCCTAAGAGAAAAACCATAACATTTTCCTCATTTCATATCAAATTCGTGGCCATGGCAGAACCTGGACCGGGTGCAGGCAACGAAGATGTCGACTTATACGGTGTGTATTCCGCCTATCCCGATCGTAGCATCTAATACTTGGGTCTTATTGCTGACTATGCATCACAAGAGCTTCTCGGCGTCGACAAGACCGCAAGCCAAAATGACATCAAAAAGGCATACAGAAAGGTAACGGACTCCCCTGTCTACATCAAGTTCCTGTGAGATATACCTGCTGACCTTCATCTACCAGCTTGCGCTCCAACATCATCCCGACAAAGTTCCCGAAGACCAGCGGGCGGAGTCCGAAGTCAAGTTCAAGGCCGTAACCCAAGCCTACGAAATTCTTCGAGATGAAGAGAAACGAGCCATGTACGACAAGTATGGAATGGCCGCATTCGACTCCTCAAGGGGAGGAGGTATGGGCGAAGAGGTGGATATCAACGATATCCTTGCGCAGATGTTCGGTATGGGGATGGGTGGTGCTGGCGGTCCCGGAGCCGGACCCAGACGACCCAGGCGTGGCCCCGATGAAGAATCCAAGTACACAGTCAGCTTAGAGGATCTTTACAAGGGCAAGACCGTCAAGTTCGCCGCGAACAAGAACGTCATCTGTAGCACTTGCAAAGGCACCGGTGGTAAGGAAAAGGTGAAGCCTCAACAGTGCGATCGCTGCAAGGGTCACGGTATTGTGGAGGCCTTCCGACAAGTCGGACCTGGCCTAGTTACCCGCGAATCGGCTGTGTGTGATAGGTGTCAAGGTTCTGGCAACTACTTCAAGGAGAAAGACCGATGCAAGAAGTGCAAGGGCAAGCGAACTGTCATAGAGACCAAGCCGCTAGAGATCTACATACCCCGTGGCTCACGTCAAGGGGAGCGGATCGTACTAGAAGGTGAAGCTGATCAACACCCCGATCAGACGCCTGGCAATCTTGTATTCGTCCTTGAAGAAGAGCCCCATGAAGTTTTTAACAGAATCGGGAACGATCTTTCCGCCGACCTAGACATCACCCTCGCCGAATCCCTTTGCGGATTTTCGCGTGTGGTTCTCAAGCACCTCGATGGTCGAGGTATCCACATCAACCACCCTCGAGGTAAGGTCCTACATCCAGGACAAGTACTCAAGGTGGAAGGAGAGGGTATGCCACTGAAGCGAGGAGACGCCAAGGGAAACCTCTATCTCGTCGTCAAGGTCGAGTTCCCTGAGGATGGATGGCTCAAGGACGATGCGGCCTATGAATCTCTCCAGAAGCTCTTGCCTGCGCCGGCACCAGAGATCAAAGCTGAGGAAGTCGATGATGTGGCTTATGATGACGATGCTGACATTGACGAGGTATGTCTCATTTCTTGCCTTTTACGAGAAAAAGCATTCGATACTAACTCTGTGTTATTAGATGGGTGCAAACTCTGGAGATCCTCGTTTCGGAGACGGATGGGAGGATGACGATGACGAAGCCGGCGGACAACCTCAATGCGCGCAACAGTAATGAGTTATGAGATATGATCTGTGGTACGGCGAAGACTGAAAACATCTGACGCAAGTCCAGATTCGTGATGGAACATAGGCACTTCGCTATAGCTCGGTTCGAGTTCGCCATTAATAAGGTATAGCGCGAGTGAAAATAGGATAGAGAACAATGAACCATGGGAAGTTTCGAAGGGGGTCTTTTTCTACGAAGGGAGAGTTCACTAGTACATCTCCTTTTCTACTTTTCTATGGCAATAACGATTAGACGGAACCTCTCACAAGTAGACTATATGTCTGCCTTAGATACTCCGTAACTAGTATAGATCAGACCTCTCTCTCCATGGGGGAAATGCTGTTACTGTGTAGATCGGCCGGCCTTACAATATAGACAGCGTGCGCCATAAAGCAGTGATCGGGTATTCAGTCTAAAGAATTACCTTGAAATCCGGACATCGACCTTGTCAAGAACCCCGAGGAATTCGAGTTGAGCCACTTGTGGCTGAATTAGAAGATTAAGTGAAGGGTGGCTCGTGCATTTTTAGGCTTGAAGCTCCAGCCATAAACAACAAGCCACAAGCCACAAGCCACAAGCTACTCGTGTAGTTCTGGTGGGACCTCTTTTGAAATTTCCCCACGTGATCATTCACCAACCCTAACAAAAACCCTTAGTGCAAAATTCGGCTGTTGTGACCTGCCATTGGAAACTTTCGGTCCCTCTCTGAATTTTGCGGTAGAGACCAGCCAAACCAAGACAAACCCCATCAAGACAACCGACAGGAAATCAGTCAAGGTGAATAGCTGTTTTACCTCCAAAAGATCATTATCGCAAACATAGAACTCATTTAACTGACAATTCTTCTCAAGATGGTTGCCGCAAAGAAGCACGTCCCGATCGTCAAGAAGCGTATGTTCGACCCGAACCCTCTTCCCGATTGACACGAGATACCCCGAAAATAGTTGCAGGCACTCGATGATACATTTTCAGCAGTAGAATATTATGAGGGCGAGATGTTGACGGATTCTTTTCTACAGGAACCAAGAGCTTCAACCGTCACCAGAGTGATCGGTTCAAATGCCTTTCCTCCAGCTGGCGCAAGCCCAAGGGTATCGATAACCGCGTCCGAAGACGGTTCAGAGGCAACATGACCATGCCCTCGGTATGTTGCGCTTCATTTTCTACGAGATATTCGCGATGGAGAAATATGAATCTGGCAGACATGGAAGACATGATACACTAATACGGACTTCGCGATATAGATCGGCTTCGGTTCCAACAAGAAGACCCGCCACATGATGCCCTCCGGCCACAAGGCCTTCCTCGTCAACAACACCAAGGATGTTGAGCTGTTGTTGATGCACAACCGCACCTACGCCGCAGAGTATGTTATCGATTATTCAGCTGGGAAGGAGTAATCAAACTAATCCCACTACAGGATCGCCCACAACGTCTCCTCAAGAAAGCGAATTGACATCATCGCACGTGCGAAGCAATTAGGTGTCAAGGTCACCAACCCGAAGGCCAAGGTTACAACGGAAATTTAGAATGTTGGCGGTTGATAAGGGTGACTATGAAATGGGGTCCGGTTTCTCGTTTTCGGCAACTATTTGCATGCATGGGAAGGGTTTTGCGCTCTATGGTCTACGGACGGTTATTCGAGCTAGCATGTATTTTATGCTAGGGAATACAACACGCCTTCTACGATGACACGTATTCGTCGACTTCTTTGATCGATGCCTTCTCCGCGATTTTGTGTGTTTGTGGTGTTCGTCCAATCACGGCTTCGAACAGCGGCGTACGGTACGACTTACACTATGACACGTGTAGGAACAGCCTCACAGATAACGCGTTCGATTATGAACAATGTACCGCAATGGCAAATTTATTACTTATCTGCTGTAAGACAGAGATCCGTGATCTATATATTTCTCCAGATGGGATTCTCCAACTTGGCACTTCAAGCCAGCCAAGAATTTTTCTCGATTTGATCACTCACAGCAAATTAGTTCATTGTTAAGATTATGCCATTCTGAGTATTCGATAAACCAAAACTACTAGCTGGAACTTAATTACATTGGCTTCCGTTGGTATGTACATCGTTGAAAGTTTGTTCGTTCTACCCTTATTCCTTGGTCCCTTGAAGTTAAAGCCCAGTTGATACCCAAGTTAAGCAGCTTCAGTTGCAACATCTCCTTCATTCTGAACACCGCGTAACCAGGGAATCCAACACCATAGGCCTCATAATTCCAGAGTAGCATCAACGCCGAGAAAGGAAATGGATCATAGTTTTCCATTTGTATCCTCAAGGGCTCTCCAGTTTAGGCGGCAACTCATGACCTATCTCGTAGATAGAGTTACTTCGCTGTCGACAAAGAGAGTCGAGAGAAAGGGGCATTCATGGCACACCTATCCTTACACTACCAACATAGCTCAATACCTTGTTTAGTTTAAGTTAACAGCCATCTTAGTATTCAGTATATATGTCTAATATACCCATGATCAACAGCTTCTTACTACCTCCTATTCAACATCTCAGGCTCAAATCTCCAGTCTTTCTTGCAGGTCCCACCAAGTAACATCGGATATCTAAGGGGTTTCACATATTAGACAAGCATAAAAGCTATCTAAGCATACAGGTAAACCCCACTTTCTTCTGAGTTTCTGGCATTGGTCAAGCAGTGAAAGGTGTGGAAGAGGTGCTGATATAACTAGGTGAAACTCGACTATTTCAGGCGATATAAAGCATTCTACTATATCATTCCACGAACCAGAGTAAGCTACATGCCTACTTCCGGTAAGATGAGTGTTTGACATAGTTAGATGGCTTTGTATCCGATATATCAAGCCACATTGGGAACTATCTTCCATACTGGTCTTGATCCGTCGAATCGAGGTTCAGGATTCAAAGGCCTTTCTCTAATACACGACCATATCATCGGCTATAGAGGAACCGTCTACCAAGCCATATAATCACAACTTTTCTAAGGTGTGACCTTAGGATTAAGCTAGCCCTTCAGTATCTACCTACTTAATAATCTCCTAGATAACAACCCATTTTCATACTATCCTCAGATCCGTCAATCGCGGGAACCCGAGACTGTCAGGTGCCAGTCTCGTCTCAACCGAAGTTGTCCCAAGCATCCCAGGAAACGAGCCGTTACCTAGACAAATCCAGGTCACTGAGGAAACCCTCGAGCCCTAATTTCTCAGACCTTTTCTGCAAACGTTTCTTCCTCTCTTCCCTTCCATTCCTTAATTTCCTCTTCCACAACACCTACAACCGTCCCACAACATTTCCCAACATCCTCAACCTTTGACGGTAAAGCCATCTTCTCGCGAAATACATCACCATCTTTCGAGCCAAACATCAAGATAAGACCAGTCTCGCAGTCTTTTCTAAATTCGATATGACTTCGCACCACGGCCTTATCGCCTGCAAGGCAATTCCATGCCAACCCGTCACCGTCGTCGCTGTTTGTTATGGCCTCGACAATCAACTCCAAAACGACGTCATCTCAGGAAGCAATAAACATCGTTCTCTCAACCTCGACCTGCCTGACGAGGGTGTTTATCTAATCTATAAGAATCGCGCTCTTCAGATCGCCGCGCCGCCCTGTGATCAGCGAAAGTGCAGCACTTCACACCTCTGCCGTTGCAATACCCCCGTCTTCTCAAACACAAGCAATCTCGGTCGACAGCAGAACACAAAGAAGCGAGCTACAACTTGGTCCATGTGGAAGCCCTGTTGTGACTGTCTATTCAACTGGCTCCGTCTCTACCAAGCCACGGAAGCTGCGAACAGGCTGAATCTGCAGTGTCTTCAACATCCGCGGACGCTCTCTCTAGCAAACCTCGACGACCACCAGACTTTCTCTTACGACAGTGAATTGGAAGAAGAGTCTTTCAAGTCCAACCGTAACGGAAATTCCCCCATGCCGATTAACAGTAAATTGGCCTGTTCGGCGCGACGATTCGAGTGGATGTGTGATGCTTGGAACGACTTCATCAGCTGCGGCTACTATCAACCTAGATCCATCACCGCTCTGTCCGACTACGAAGACGAGAATCACAGCGAATTGTGTTCTAGTGCAGGACAAGACAACTCTGGTAGCGACTCTGATTGGGACGACCTTGATATTCCATGCGAGCCTACAAGTGCTTCAAGTCAGTCCGATTACGATGACTATGACCTCATTGAAGACCTCATCGACGAAGAGTTTCCCAAGCTGCGAAAAGCAAAACCCTCTGACACATATGCGACTCTCAAACCAACGGTTGAACCTGCTTCCTTGGCGACGAATGACAGCGGCTTTGATGAAGACGAAACATCTGCACCTGTTATTATCCCGCCCAGAGATATGACCGTTGGACAAGGACTGCAAAGCTCTACGAAATTAACATCATCAATCACGATGCCGTCGAAGAGCGAACGCATCACGCTTACCCCTAGTTCTCAATGTCTGGAGGTACAGTCTACACTTGGGAAAAAACGTTCTTACCTTTCTCTTATCCTCTCTGAACAGCGCAACTCGCAAGAAACAGAGGATCTCCCACGAGCAAAGCAGCGAAAGCTAGCTACATCAAAGACCACAAATCAGTCTCGAGATAATTCCACAATGTGCGAATCTTTCGTTCAATTCGATCCTGTCTCGCAAAAGTTCGTCTTTGTTTGAGTTGGAAGGGAACATCCCAGTGAAGAGAAACCGTGGTTTTTCTACGGATACCTGTGCCTGAATGCGAAGTGCCTGGCACATTGAACGACACAAGCATTCCATTCACAGGATTTTCCACCTTTTTCTTTTTGTTTCTTTTCGTTTCGTCGGTTCTTAGTTCCTCGGGGACTATTGTCTGCGTGGAAGAAGACCAGGGAGTTCACACTTGGTGTGGCTAGTCTCGACTCCTTTCTACTTCTAGGTATGTAGACGCAAGATATCAGTATTTCGATAGCATCCATACTAACTCAGGACAGCGATAAAGTCATAGGCAGCGAATCAATCTACTCGCGCTAGCAGACGGGGAGATCTTGTTTTTAGTCGGGCAGTATGCTGTCACTGAGGTTCGTACATCAACTGTCCTAGATCACGGGTCGTGGAATTAACTCTTCGCAGCATCATCTCTTCAGGTCAAGGCAGAAAAATTGTTTTGCAAATCAGTAGGGACAGGAAGGTATGTATGGCAGAGAATGTTGGGCGTTAGGCAGAGGTTAGGCAGAGACAGAATTTGGACTCAGGGATTGGGCGCAATCGTTTAATGTACAGATTTTCTTTGTTTTATGCGATTGACACGGATGCTACGGTTTTCAGGGAACGTACATACTAGTTCTCGCTAGCATACTGAGAAATGGATACCCCTTTAAGTCACAATGATGTGCGTGTTTTGGTGCAAAATATGAATGACACGGTTATGGTAGATGATGTCACGGGAATGAACAAGATATACCGAACTATAACATTTTCTACGTTATACTCGCCCCTTTTCTGCCCAAGTAACTTCTAATTGGCTCAATACATGCCGGGGCTCACTTTGTGGTATCTCGCTCCTGCATAAGATTGTTGAAGGTACGTCAAGGATAGATATGGCAATAAACCCGCTTTGGTCATTCTCTGTGGCCTTAAAGGAGCTTTTATTTAACTAGATTCTCTAAGATGGTGTTTAAACATCCGTATTCACTTCAATTCAACAAGAAGTGAAGTATACTAAACCTTCGTGGCTTCCCCTTGATTCCAGGCTATGTTTCTCACATTCGCCGATTAGGAGGCTTGATATAAGAGTCAGGCCACCTAAGATACGTAAAGTAGCTCCTTCTTAATAGACACGGATGCTCCTATTCTCTGTTAATAGGACTATGTATGTATACTATGAATTCCTGATAGGGTGCCTATGGACAAAGTGACTACCTAGAGGTAGGTGCCTAATGTGGCCTTGAAAATATTTTTCTTTAAGCGAAACCCTGTTAAATAACTCGCGCTTACTATATTTGAGCCGTAAATGAGAGTGGAATGATGTGTTGTGTGAGAATGTACCGTTCTTGAGGTGTAACTACCTACCGTACCGACCACAACCCCCTATATGTACATGCCAACTGGTGATTTGACACTCAGATTCGGATAATACAAGATCTTAATACGTCGCTAGCGCCATCTAGCGCGTTTTCCATTGCGTTTAAATCACCCCAGGTCCCCAATTCCAACGCGTCACTTTCGTCAGTCCTCTTTCCACAACTCATATTTTTCCCTTTCTTCCTACACCCTCACTTGCACATAATCCTTCAGAACGATCAAACGACGTTGTGAATAACATCTTACCAGTTTTCTAGGCGTCCAATAATGCCTAGGTTCACTCACTTCCTCGCTTGAATACATTCTCTCCGACGCAAGACTATGCCCATCCTCCAAGTCTTCCGTCCAGCCTCCCCTTAACAGGTCTCAACGCCTACAAGGAGAAAGACCATGGCGAAAGCACCATTGAGTGACAATCAACATCAATGGATATAAAACTACCAACGAATGGTATCAGAGGTACGTCTCCAATCTCTCCACATCAACCCCATCCCTGCATACACCACCTGTAACTTGAAAGCATCTAGGTAGATTTTCGCAGTTTCTACGGATGTTGCTTCTTGTTACAAGGCTTCTATTACGGTCCTATCTCTCTTTGAAAGAGTTGGGCTTATACCGACGCTTATTCCATATTGATCTCTAAACCCCTGAAAATGGCATGTCTAGAATGGATTTTCCACAGGACTATCTTAACGACTATTGTCGTACAAGATTCTTCAAGTCGAGATCATTGTCAGCACAATCGTTTTCTTTTTCAAGCTCCTTATATGTCCTTCGTCTTATTTAGGGACAATTCCCTAGTCTTTTCCCCGTCACTAACTTAAGTAGCAGACACAGCAGCAACAAGTCCAGCAGGACCAACAAGCCCAGCAGAACCAACAAGTCCACCTGTAACAAGTCCACCAGCAACAAATCCAGCAGAACCAACAAATCCACCAGTAACAAGTCCGCCAACGACAAGTCCAGCAGAACCAACAAGGAGCCCAAGAACAGGACCAGCCGCAGATCATTGTGTCTCAGTTGCTTGAGGTTCAGGATTCTCGGAATGCGGCTCAATAACAGGAGACCGACGAGTGGAAGTCTATCACAGTCTTGGATCAATGCCTGCATTTGATCTTAAGGTATGTACAGCCTCTCCCTTGCCCTATTTTATATACCTACCTCGGTATACAGCAACCATTACACTTTCATAATATCGACATTCTTTTTCTATTGGCTTCTCTTCCAAAGACAACCCTCTATTGTTTGCCATGTTTCCATTGCTCCGGTCTTCCTTTTTTTTTCTCTGTTCTTATATCTACTTTCTTGTTTCCACTGCATCTTTCCTCATTAACTCTCTCAGTTCCCTCGCCGATCCTTTCTTCTATTTCAGCCCTTTACATTCACTATTCTTGGTAACTTCTTCATTTTTGCCTTCTTCATATCCTTTATCTTCTCATTTCGACTCTCCCCTTTGCTGTTTTTTCCTTTATTGATGCCCCACCTTGATTCAAAATCCATAATATTACGTCTCCTGTCGAACATGGATGGTCTTTTATTCTCCTTTTTGAATCCCGCTAATTCCAGTGTCTCCAAGATCACAGTTTGACAGCAGAAGGCATGATTACCCGTGGAGAACCAGATATACCAGTGCCCCTATCACCAACATGAGTGATAGGCGTTAGGCGTTAGGCACTAGGTTAGCTTGTGGACAATTATGACGCAGCTACATAGTTACCTACATCAATTTGTAATTTAGTTATAAGTGGTTGGCATAACCTTTAATATTATAACTTATTTTATACCTATTTAGGAGTATTCCAAATTGGTATAGAATAAGTTATAATATTAAAGGTTATGCTAGCTATTCATAACTAAATTACAAACTGGTGTAGGTAACTATGTAGCTGCGTCGCAGCTGCCCACAAGCTAACCTAGTTCCCCTATTACCAACGAGAGACACGACATTGGTTCGCACATATGCCGCTTCCATTGCAGAGTCCAGTACTAAGGACATCCATAATAACCACATTTGCGACCCGTATTCACTGCATTTAACATCCATCCTCCAGCCCTGAGTCTAGACATCAACTCAGCCCATCAGGTGACACCGCAGCCTATTAACCTGCGGGCATTATAGAGCCAAACTTAGAAGCTCGGGATGCCATCCACCCCCCGATAGAACGGCAATGATCTTGTAGGCACTATCTACAGTATCCTATGGATTGACCTACTGCAGATAACAGCATCACAAGCAAGAACAAGACCCCATTAAGCTGCTTATTGATCTAGCCGCTGCGACTATCGATCAAACTACATGAGACAGAAGACTTGAGGATAGGCAAATTAGGGACCTGCCAGGCCACCAGGGGGAGCCACAAGCTTGGAAGGAGAAGGGATCAAGGAAGCAGAGGTGCCAACTGTAGGCAAGACACCGATTCAAGTACGCGAGGATAACTTGAAGCTCATGCTGAGCAGCATGAACAAGAGATTGAGGCCTGTGGAAGAATCCGTGATGAAGGTCCGTGAAACCGTCAAGCACAGTAGAACCAAGTGGGATGCCTTTGAGGAAAAAGTCAAGGTCCTACATAAACATATAGTGAAAACCATTGATGACATAAAGGACCATTTCGACAACGTGGCGAATGACATTAAAGATAACCTTACCGATATTAACGAAGAGATATGGTTGAGACAACACGATGAGGATGGCAACCGATTGCCACCCAACCCTCGAACAAGTGCACGATTGGCACAAAAGGCGAAGGAGAGAGAAAAGACGAGAACGCGGAAGGATTTGTCGGCTATGGCAATAGCTCCAAAGAAAGTGGCAATGTTGAGGATGAAGATTCCGTCCTTCTGCCCTCCCCCTAACTATGAACCTCCCGCAGACGTCGATGAGGAGGCAGACACACGCAAAGCGAGATACCACACCAGGTATAAGACAGACGAAAATGTGACAAGGTGAATCCTCTAGGAACGACTACAGCCCAATCATGGCTCCTCCCAAGAAGATGGTGCCTGGGAAGAAAGGACGTCAACCAGAACGAGATAACATCAAAATTAATTGGCCTTATTGAGAATTATCTCGGGTAGAACGGTACGCTCGGGGTTTCTGATAGAGGTTGGGAGTAGTCCTCAAGAACAAAATCATGGTGTATTGTGATTTTCGTCGCCACGCTGACCCGACACCAATCAGTCAACCATAATCAAATATATTAACCAATCATTCTCCTTTAAATTTTATTTTTCTTTCGTGTATTAAGGTAGGTATGTACAATCGACGCAGGTTCCGATAGAGCCTTAGAGTTTGCACAGTTGTACCTGTTGCCGAAAAAGGCGCATCTTCTTTTTTGAGGTTTCCTGCCCTAGTTTAGTATGTCAGATTAGCCAATGCTTCCGTCTGCATCTCCCGCATAATGCTATCATTCTAATCTTGAATCGATTGTAAACGAAGGTCCAATTAGTAAAGACAGAGCATTGTGTTGTGAGATTGAGTCCATCCCATCGCAGACAAACGCACATATTCTTATCTATACCATGTTGTAACTGACGGGGTGATATATATGCGAATATCGGATATCAATTATACGTACAATTACATACTAGTTTCATTTAAACAATACTCATTCTTCCAACTAAAAGTTTTCGCATTCAATCCGACGAAGGACAAGGAAACGTATGAGTCGAGTTTAATTGCTAGCGATTCGATGAGAAGAAGAGACGACTCTGGAGTATGACGCAGAAAGTAATTCAAGGCGGGAAATGAACAATCTTTATGTTATCCGCGGTCCTCTATGCCGCTCGTTATTAGCTCGACCGCCGCATATCTTAAAACGATGTAAATTTTCAGGTCGGACCAAGACAGCTGATAAGCCAAAGACCGGATCTCTCCCCGATACACCAGCTAGGACGCGATTTGCGCCATCCCCCACTGGATATGTACATATAGGGTCCTTGAGGACAGCACTGTACAGTTATTTGCTTGCGAAGGCAACCGGCGGCCAATTTCTATTAAGGATAGAGGACACAGATCGGGTGGGTTCAAATAACTCCTGTAGCTGCAGAGTTCAATATTCTAATGTTTTAGGCGAGAATCGTACCTGATGCCGAAACAAGGTTATATGAGGACTTAAAATGGGTTGGTTTGAGTTGGGATGAAGGTACGGTAATTATGCTTGTCCGATGGACTACTCTCATTCTCACTCATGAACGCTTATAGGTCCCGATATTGGTGGTCCATATGGCCCATACAGACAGGTATTCATACCATGGCTCATCATTCTAACTTATTGACACTAAACCTATTTAAAGTCCGACAGGTTGGAGTTATATAAAAAGCACGCGGAGCAGCTACTCAATGAAGGCCGCGCATACCGGTGTTTCTGCACTCCCGCACATCTAGACCGAATGAGATCCATTAGTATACAAGAGGGCAAGCCGACCACTTACAACGGTACCTGCTCGCATATACCACCAGATGTATCTGCCAGACGAGCAGCGAACGGAGAGTGGCATTGTGTGCGTTTCAAATCTGACGGTCAACGACCTTTGGTGACCGATCTCGTCTACAGACGATACGTGAAGCCCGAGCCGGAAGATGACTTTGTTATTATTAAGCGAGATGGGTATCCTACTTATCATTTCGCCAATGTCGTTGATGACCACCTGATGGAAATCACGCACGTGATCCGCGGAGCAGTGAGTTACCCTCATTATATATCTTCCCAACTCGAAGACTAACCAGGAAATTCAAGGAATGGCTTGTATCTACTCCTAGACACGTCGTGCTTTACGACGCATTCGGGTGGCAAAAACCCCAGTTCGCCCATCTCGGCCTCTTGGTGAACCAGGACAAGCAGAAGCTTAGCAAGCGTCATGGCGACGTGGACATCGCTTCCTGGCGAGATCGGGGGATTCTGCCTATTACGTTGTTGAACTACGTCATGCTACTAGGTTGGAGTTTAGGAAAAGGTGTCAGGGGACAACAAGAAGTCATGGACTTGGATGAAATGGTCAGCAAGGTCAGTAACATGCTATTATTACGTCGAGCCCTCAAACGGAAAGAGGTCGCTAACACGAAGGAAAACAGTTCCATCTTGGCTTCACCAAGGGCGACATCACAGTGAACGACAAGCACGAGTTCCTGCAGAAGGCCCACGTGAAACGAATCACTAAATCCCTCGGCCCAGAGGGCGTTTCCAACATCGTACTTCCCGCCGTAGAAGCCCACGTGCGAAAGTATGAAGAACAGCGAAGGAGCGGATCTGCCTCCGCCGATAGTATAGTAGCCGAGCTCGGACCCGTACTATCTCTCGCCCATGCCGGACCCGGTCATGACAGCAACGACGTAATCATATCTCGGGATCACATCAAGAAGGTCCTCGAATTCGACGTCCTAAATTACAAGGACGCCGAAACTCTCGTGTCAAGGAACCGATATCTCATCTGGGAAGTGCCGGACGCACTCTACCGCTCTAGTTTCGAAAAGAAGCTGAAAAACCTAGACGAAATCCGTGCCATAAGACCGAAAGAAGTTATCGACGACGCGGCTTCCTCGTCACCGTTTAAGAGCGAAAAACTACGCGTTTCTGATTTCGTCGCCACATTACGAGATCTGCTACAGAAGATCGGGGACGAGCGCTGGACGAAAGATGCTATAGAGGTAGCTATCCTACCATTTATCAAATCCGTATACGCCACCACGAATTCCGCCAACTCCGAGTCTCAGGCCTGGGGGTACCATCTCCTGCGGTGGGTCATAGCGGCATCGAAGCCTGGCCCAGCTTTGATACCAAGTATGGCACTTCTGGGTAAGGAGGAGACGATGAGGAGGATTGAGAAGGCGTATGAGATTGCCAGGAGCATGGAATTATAGTCTGGGATGAATCGATCATAGGTATAGATTCGGCCGGTTGTCATTGCACGCAATCAGAGGGGGAAAATCACGTATAGAAGGCATAAAAAGCCTGTATATATGAGATGCTTCAGACGCGTAGTAGCATCGTGACTCTGTATCATTATTGTCCCTTTTAATCAAATCTCAACTGACCCCAACGCCGTCTAATGCTTCATATCTCATGAAAAGGACCACCTTAAATAGGCTCAGCCTTGCAAAACAATGAATACGTGCTCAATAAAAGCTTTATCTCGTCACGGCGCCGTCGTTGTCGTAGCAGTAGTAGCAGGAGCAGTAGCACCACCCAAACCATTAAAAAGTTTCGCCTTGACTTCAACCGCCATCAACCCCTGCTTTTCATTCATAGCAACGGAATGGCTCGTGCGCGCCAGCTTATCCATCTCGGCGTCGAGCCCGCCCTTACCAGCGCCGCCGCCTCCTCCTCCTCCTCCTCCATGCAGACCCATAGCACCGCCTCGAGCACTGCGCTGAAATGACGAGGTCGTCTCTCGGATCTTGGAGCCCAGGTCTAGTAGCTGCTTGTTGCCGTAGTCGCGGTTCGTCAGGAGCGGGTTCTGCGAGAGCGTCTGCACCCAGTACTTGCTCCACAGCAGCTCGAGGAGGTTCGAGTCGAGCGTCGACTTGAAGTGCGATACTTCGAGGGAGTAGTAGCGGCTCGCGTGGGCGCCGAAGTCCTCTGCTTTGGCGAGGGGTACGGCTTGGCCTGAGGAGGAAGTGGTGGTTTCGGAGGGCGGCTTGAAGTCCTCGGGGTATGTCCGGAAGGCGCCGATCTCGACGCGGCCCGCGCTTATGGTGCGGTCGGGGTCGATGACGACGGCGACGAAGGGGTCGTTGAATTTCTGTTGCAGGCTCTGCGTGCCGACGTCGATACCGCTGAGCCAGCAGCCATAGCCAGGGTGGCTGTGGTACCATCCGACTGCGTTCTCTTGACGAGCGCCTTGGTCTCTGGATAACCGGAGATATTCGATCATGTACTCATTGGCATCGTCCTGGGCGTTGACACGGGTTTCTGTGCCCTCGACGGGCAAACCGAAGGCATCGGTCACGACGATGGTGTCGCCGTCCGTGTACCCCTGCATCAGACCCATGACTTCAATAGAACCGCCGCTTCGCGCGTGCATGACCATCTTGATGAGAGCAACGGCGCTAATCCGCACGTGTTGGAAGTGGTTTGGGTCGTCTTTCCATGGCTTCAAGGTGTTGACTTCGCTCTGGAGGTCGGAGGAGTAGTTGTAGAGGGCGTCTCGTGTGGGATCAACGAGCTTGATGTCGTTGTCCAGCTCTAGCGGGGCAACTGTTAGTATATCAATTTCGTGAAGATAAGGTGTAGCAGTGGGGAAGAGGGGAGATATAGATTCTTACCCCATGATTTCATAGCCACCTCCATCTTGACTGTTTAGTAGAGGATCCGTATCATCGATTGTCGAAGCTGAAGATATGTGAAAGTTCCAAAAGGCAGCTGTTGGCAGGCAGTCATTATTTAACGTGGGGTGAAAGACATTGTACATAAGTACAAAGAGCTCTGATAAGGTTAAGCTATTAATTGCATAAGTTTTGATATTTGCATATCTCTATCGCCTAATGGTTATCGATAACGCTTCAATTTTCGAAGGTTTCTGGCAGGTTTTTGGCAGGTTTCTGGTTAGGACCCACATCTCGTCAATCTTGAAGATTGCGCCGTTCGGTTCGACTCTCGAGGGAGGAGAAAGTAGCAATTGCGACAACATGACCAGGTCAACGATAGCACGGCCGATACGGCAAGTCTTGTCTAGGCCATTGGTAGGTTACCTCTAATATGAGAAGTCTAAAATGCCTTGGCTCACAATTCGAAAGGTCCAACAACCGCGACATGCCTTAGCACCCCTCATGAGTGTTCGCTCACAGGCCTCAGTGTGCGTCGTGACTCGATCCCTCTATTCTATATGATATGGCTCTAACATATGAGCAGAGCCGACCCCAGCTCCGAGTCAAATTCAGGGCCTCCTCAGCTTGTGTACGTGCACAGATACAGCCTTTCGAAAACTACACAGTTACTTACATGCTTCGCAGAAACGAGCTTCCAGATCCTCGAGAAGAGAAAGAAGTCCGGCTTCCTAGAGCCGTCCAAGCCCTATACCTCCAGCCGCTACGACGAGAAGCCGAATATGGTGTACCTAGTTGCGATTTACAACTGCGATCGTTCAGCATTCCTAACCTCGAGTTCTTCTGCGACTTTGCGCTACGAGCTGCATACTTCCTAAATCTCCCAGCTTTCGGGCCAGTGCCCTTACCAAAGATTAGAGAACGATGGACGGTACCCAGGAGTCATTTCATTTTCAAGAAGTCGCAAGAGAACTTCGAGAGGGTCACAAGGAGGAGATTGATCCAAATTCGGGACGGACACCCAGAAACGGTGCAGATCTGGTTGGCATATCTACAGAAGCATGCATACTACGGTATTGGAATGAAGGCAAACGTATGGGAGTTTGGCAGCGTTAGTAAGTTGCTGATCTTTGAAGTCCTGGGGTTGTCAAGTTATTGTTAGCTAACTAAAACGCATAGGCACTGGCAAGCAAATGGATGCAGAGACTAAATCTCTACAGGAGATTGTTGAGCAAAAGATGCAGCATTTTGGAAGAGACAAGACGCTAGGTACAGTAGAGAAGGTCAAGGAACTCCTAGCGAGCGAGAGATTCAGGCATACAAGATAGATGGCCTGCTATCTCTGTCTACCTGTAACATACTTGACGGTTATAACATAAAATCAAATATATACCAATTCATTCCATAATATTCTCTACTATAGACCACCTCACTAGATTGCGATTTGTGAATAATCCGTAATATCGTAGCGCTGTTTGGGGAGGAAGAAGGGAGATGGGAGGCATCGGCGTGCACTCTGATTGGTCCGAGCTTAAGATCATCTCACTAAAGAATATTTTCAATTATCCGACTCAACATTGAAAAAGACAGGACTCGACTCTAGACTCTTATAGAAACATGTAAGTATAATCAATTGGAATCGTAAAATGTTCATTTCTCACTTATTAGATATATCTTACTCAGTAGCCACCGAGACTTTCATCAGCCAAGAAAAACAGCTTCAAAATTACGAAATAGAGAGCTGTATATAAGAAGCTCTTGAAGGAGTGAATGTCAGAGTAGATGCGCTCAACACTCTGCGCCCGCTGTAAGCCCCTAGCTGGCTCAACGCGAAGGCAAATTTTACGCTCAGCGACCCAGCAACAGAGGAGGAATGAATCTACCAGTACAAGCAGCGAACAAAAAGAGGTGACGCAAAAGAGAAAGAGAAATGTCGTCTTCTCGGGGATCCAGCCTACAGGAGTGCCGCACCTTGGGAACTATCTAGGAGCGCTACGACAGTGGAAGCGGCTCCAGGATGATGTGGAAAGCTCAGGCTCGGGAGACAGATTATTGTTCTCAGTAGTGGACCTACATGCCATTACCATGCCCCAGGAGGCCGAGGTATTACGGCTTCGCCGCCGCGAAATGCTGGCTGCGCTTTTAGCTATCGGCCTCGATCCGAATAAGGGGTCGACGATATTTTTACAAAGCTCTGTGCCCCAGCACACCGAGCTCATGTGGATTCTGAGTTGTACAGCATCAATGGGATATCTAGGGAGGATGACGCAGTGGAAGGTTGGTTTCTACCCTCTAGTCCCTTCAGACTCCTAAGTGGGAAGGACTATATACTATATGTGAACAGTATCTAACGTGGACACACAGAGTAAACTCACAGAAAATAACAAAGCAGCCGACCTTGATCAGCTAGCAACGACGAAATTAAAGCTAGGCCTGTTTTCGTACCCCGTGCTTCAGGCAGCTGACATCCTAGTACACCGAGCGACTCATGTCCCAGTCGGCGAGGATCAAAAACAGCACCTGGAATTTGCCCGAGAGTGTGCTACGAATTTTAACCACACATTCAAGAACATCCTCATTCCGCCCGAGACAGTGACAGGTATAGTATCCCCTCTCTCCCATCCCTACCCTTCCTCTTCTTCCTCTTATGTATGCGAAGAAAAAGGAACTAACCAACACAGCGCCCTACCCCCGCGTAATGTCCCTAACACACCCCCACAACAAAATGTCCAAATCAACGCCAAACCACCGCTCCCGGATCCTCATCACCTCGCCCACCTCCGAGATCAAATCCCGGATCATGGGCGCCGTAACAGACAGCCAAAACGTCGTAACCTACGAGCCTGAAACCCGCCCAGGCGTCGCCAACTTACTCGAGCTTCTGTCTCAATGCCGGACCTCTACTTTTGGCAAAGGGCAGAGAGTAACAGCTCAAGAGCTGGCCGAATGGTACGCCAGCGCCTCCCTCAAGCGACTCAAGGAAGATGTCGCGAAGGCTGTTTGTGAGGAATTACAGGGTATAAGGGAGCGGTACGACGGCTTCTTGCATCGCAAGGGTGGAAAGTGGCTTGACGAGATCGAGGCTGAGGGCGCCGAGGTGGCGCGCCAGAACGCGGAGCAGACTATGAAGCTGGTGCGGCACGCGGTGGGTTTGGGGCCACGGCCGAGCTAGCTTGGGAGGTACGTAGCCAGATGAGACGAAATGGAATGGGATACGATCGGATAGAATATATATAATATCTGTTCGCATAGAGCTAGCACGATCACAGCACAGCTAACGTGTAACACCAGCCTCCCCCCAATGCACAGCGCCAATTTCAGTCATCTCAAAGCCGAGCAAAACATATCGCACTTACTCAAGTACTCAACATCATAATCCTTCATAAATCAATTATTTTCCACATGCAGTTCTATATTTAGGTACCTAACCTACCTAGATAAGTATGCAAAGCCAAAGTATTTTCCGAACAAGCCGTCACGATGCATAGGCGAAGTTAGAGCCTCTACAAGCTAGCCAAAAGCTGCGGACCACCTGGTTTGTAGAGCGTTGACCGCGAAGCCTACGTTCGAACGTCAGTTCTAAGACACCGAAGAAAAAAAAATCGGGGACAGTATGAGGGATAAACTCACATGATAACCTTCTTAAGGAACAGCTCCTTATCCTCCGGAGACACCTTGTTGCTAGGGAAGGTCGGATCTTGGAGGGCTGCCTGTAGCCATTGGCGCGCATTGACGTGCTGCACCACCAGCTTCTTCAGCGGCTCGCTCAGCTTATCCAGCTCGCTTCTCGCTGCTTTGCCCCCGATGTTCTGGATAAGCGATTCTGAGAGTTTGGGGCCTAGATAGGACATTGCGTTGCTAACGATAGCCTGGGTATTTTGGTCATCTGTCTGGATTGAAATAAACGTGGTCTGGTAACCGTGTAGTTAGCATTACTATCGCTTTCTCGCACAAGCGAATTAGTAGGGTAGGTAACCAACCCAGAAATCCGCCGCCGCCGCTTTGGGTAGTGGTTCATTTCCATTTAGAAGTTTCAAGGCGAACATGAATAGAAATTCGAGCATATGTGGGGGTTGAGACATTAGCATCTCCGGGCGCCTGGCCATAATCCTCTGGGTAAATTCGAGGCCATACTGCGCTAGTTCTGGGTCTTGCTCAGGTTCTAGGCCGTCATTAGTGATCCATCACAAGTGAGAGGAATTGATCTCGAATGAAAAATTGTATCCGTTTTTGTTTCTTTGTATTACCAGAATGACAACTCACCGGAAAGTTGGTTTAACAGACCAAATACCCAAGGTAAGAGCTGTCCAAGAACCTCCCCAAGGTATTTCTTTTGGCTTCCACTATTGAGCGACGTCACGAAGACGCTTGCTGTATTTACTACGGTGGCAACGCGACCATGCCATCGGCTGGTCATGAACTCGGTTACCATCTGTGGAGGGAACACGAACGGCCCCGGTTCTGTTTCAGAGAACCCGGCGCGAAGAATCCCACAGATAACGTCGACAACTTCGATATTACTCGAAAACGTATCCTTAAGCCGAACGAGAAGGTTCTATAGAGAAGTTTAGAAACGTTTATCGCATCCTAAAGCTCGATATGAAGAGAGTTGGGGGTATACTCACCATGATGTCAATATGTATCTGATTCAAATTCGTATCAATAGGTATTTGAGGGCTGTCGTAGCCAGCGTCTAGATCGACAGATTCGGTAGGAGCTTGGAGTCCTTTGGCGATACTTATAAGGCATCGAAGAGCGCGGATAGCTAATTGCAATGATACTTCTGAGGCTGGAACTTCAGCTACCGGTCGCTGAGTTAAGTCATACGCTCGTAGTATCGACTATGATATGTTAAAAGCCAAGCCACCAAACAAGATCGGACATCTCGGCGTTTAATTTCTTGTAACTTACCGGATTCTCAGGAGGTAGAAGAGACCCTTCAGGATAGGACGAGAGCTGTAAGCTGATATCGGCGTCTACCACGACCATCGCCAGCAGTCTTCGAAAAGCGTTTAGCTTCAGTGAGTCATCAGAAATGGCTTGTATAATTGATGCAATGGCTCCCACCACTCGTTCCTCGGCTAATGGGTCGAGTTCACTGTTACGCAACGCCGCGTATTGTTCAAGAAAAGCGTCAAGCTCCGGAGTTAACAGAGATCGACAAGAGGAGCAAAGTGTGTATATCGATTTAGAAGAAGGCATCGCTAGATGCCTATCACCCACAGCGCTGAATAATAAATTCAATGCGGGTGGTAGGAACTCTGGATGGTTACCAAAGTACTCCGAATACCGTTCTATGAGAGAGAGGCACGTCTGTCTTGCTCGAACAGGTACCACACTCTGACCTTGACGCAGTAAGTCAAATAAGGGTGAGCCGAATACTTTGGTCAGTACATCGTCACAGGAGGTCGTGTCTGATACGCAGTCTGCCAGGGCACCCAAGCAAAAGGCCGCCGCCTCGAGTTCTGCCCAGGCCGATAAGGGTAAAGCTTCGAGCAACTTTGACGCGAAAACCGAAACTAATTTCTCGCCTACTAACATGTAGACGGATTGCATAAAGTCGGCGACGTCCTTTCGCGCGTCCCCAAAGGCCACTTTTTCCGTGGAATCCCATGAGTTGTAAATGGTGATGGACGGATACTGTATCTTTCGCGAGCTGTGCGAGACAGCCTGCATAATCTGCCATACGGGTGGCTTGTCCCATCTCACATTATCCGTCGAGTCGGCTTCATGGAGAGTATCCAGCAAATCTTCAACAAAGGACCCCATAAATTCGAGAGTTGGGACGAATATCTTGTTGTCCACACCGGGGTAACCGTTTGCACCCAGGAGGCCGACGAGGCTGGTAAGGAGTTGTTGAGCCCTCATATTCGATTCATCCATCAGCTCGATTTTCTGAAAGCCAGCAAAGGCTAACATAAGCAGACCAAACTGAACCTCTTCGTCATCTACATCTTCACCCTGGAGTAGGAGACGATATTTGTCTTGACCCCACTGGCTCTCGAAGACAGAGTACAGAGATTCAATATGATCTTTCAAAAGAAATGGGCGCCAGTCTTCTAAGATAAAGGTAAGTGCTTCAACCGCAACATCATATAGTTCATCGTTGGGAAGGCAGTTGATGACGGGGTGGACTAGAGTCCGAAGTTGTTGGGCTAGGGTCTGATTTTGGATCCGGTAACCATACTGAAGCCAGGCGTGCAAGCAAGCTATTGATTCTCTAGGGCGTGTGTTCTGGTCGCTTATAGGTTTTATACCATGGGCCAGAAATACCACTACGTCGCTGGCATTGTTCGTTAGCCGTTGATGAAGAGGGATGTATTTCGTGGATTTGGTGTCAATTTTCTCTATCTCGTTCGCCAAGAACTGGGCAAACCATGTAAGCGCATAGAAGTTCTCAACGTCCAAGGACTGGACTACATCCTCGAAGGGGGCAGTTTCGCTAATATCATCGATAGGCAAACTTGCACATTTGTCCAGGCTATAGGAGAGATGGCGTATACACCTAGACCAAGTATGCGAATAGTGTACGAAATACGTGACTAGAGTACTGCAAATCTTCTTAACCACAAAAGCGGCTGTCCCGTCCCTCAGGGAAGTTATTAGGAAGGAGACGAGTTTATGCAGTACGGAGAGTGCATCTTCATCGGATAGGCTACGTGAGAGTTAACAAGGGAAGCCCTAGTGATACGGCAGGAAGTACCTTTCAGTGTTCAGTTTGACGGTGAAAGTCAAGGCCCCGAAGAATTTGATGTTATCGTCTGGTCGACTTAATAAGCCGTCCGCAAGCTGCCATCCCGCTGGAGATTTTTGGAGGGTCTGGAGGATTTCCTGGATACGGGAGATGGTTTGAGGAGGATTCGGCTTGTACATTTCATGAACCAACTACCTAGATATCAATACCAGGAAATGCATAATACAAGGTGGTCCCAACAAGGAAAATAAGCGGTAATTTCTTGCTGTGTAGCTCCAAGAGGCCGACATTCTAGACGTTGGCAAAGAGATTTGAAGGGATAAAAAATCACTTACATCTTCGACCTCAGGCAGGGTCATTGTAGGAATCGGTGTGTTCTCCATGGCGGCGTTGGTTTCCATTGGATACCTCATCCATATCGAAAATTAGGTTGATCCACGAATTTGAGATGTGATATTAAAGATTACAACTCATCAATACATGGATGACGAGATGCTTTGATTCTAGTTTTTAAAAAAGGGAACAAAGAAATCCAGAAGGCTGAGGCTGAATCGTACCGTTTCGAGAATTTTGTGTGAATTGTTACAACCTCAGATTCGACCTTAGACTCATTAATAGCATATGCCCCAACGATCAACTAAATTCGGTCTGTGATACGGTTCACCGCGTATGTAGGTACCGAGCCGAGAATATGATATAAGAGAATGAGTGGCCGTGAATTCGCTATCAGCGGTACTCCAAACGTCATCCCGCAATTGACACACAATCATTTAGTGCCCAATTTTTGGTTGTGGGGTTTAAAAAGCTCCGTTCACTACGGTAAAAGCACGCACGCTTCAAAGTTGGTAACTGGGTGTGTAGGTACAAGTGAGGTAGAAAAGTGAAATAGTGATGCGGAAATACATACAGTGCTAGTATCAGATATTCTCCAACACCTAGCTGAATTCTTTAAGTGTAGTGGGGCATCTGTTTAAGACAGAAGTACTTGCCAAGAATAAGGTACACGGTGAATACCACTCCACCAGGGTTCTTCATACATATGTATGCCGTGAGATCAGACTTCATCCCACTCTTCTCATGGCGCTACCCGTATACCGTAAACTTGACAACAACAACAACTCCCAAAAATACCCTACAATTCGATAAACCACCTACATCCATATATAATTGAAAACCCGTATTGATTCCAATGGACATACACCCTTAACATAACTAGGGATTTGGGATTTGTCTGGGCTATTTACGCTCGGGTTTGTGGCCTTAGGTTTCTGGACTGAGTTGGGATAGGATAATCGGGATATCGTTGATATCGTCGCCGATGAGAATCCCTGCGTCCTTCTCTACACCGTCTATGACACCAAGGATTGCACTCTCGTCTATTTTCACGGTACCCAAACTCGGAACTCGACTGTGGACTATCCGGTTTTCACCTACAACTCTCCTACGCCCAATTTACCAAACTCAGAGCACCAGTACTGCTGTCAAGATGGAAAAGGTTGACACAACCGCCCGCCTTGCTAAGCTCCGCCAGCATATGAGCGATCACAAGGTAGATGTATACAGTAGGTTAGCCGCAACGTTCTAAAATTGAATCAGGTCTTATCGGCTAACAATTATCCCATCAAGTCATCCCGTCCGAGGATAGCCACGCTTCTGAGTACATTGCACCATGTGATGCTCGTCGTGCCTTTATTTCTGGCTTTACTGGTTCGGCCGGTTGTGCCGTTGTCACTCATGAAAAAGCTGCTCTAGCCACAGATGGTCGCTACTTCAACCAAGCTTCTCAACAGCTTGATGATAACTGGCTTCTGCTGAAGCAAGGCCTTACCGATGTTCCCACTTGGCAGGAATGGTCTGCAGATCAGGCTGCTGGCGGTAAGGTTGTTGGTGTGGACCCGACTTTATTGACTAATGGCGCTGCCAAGAAGCTCTCCGAGAAGATCAAGAAGAGCGGGGGCAAGGAGTTGGCACCAGTTGAAGTAAACCTGGTCGATCTCACCTGGGGAGAAGACCGACCCCCTCAACCCAACGAGCCCATAATAGTTCTCGACGAAAAGTTTGCCGGCAAGGATGCGAAGACGAAGCTTTCCGAGCTTCGCAAGGAGCTCGAGAAGAAGAAATCGCTTGGATTTGTCGTCTCTATGTTGGATGAGATTGCTTGGCTCTTCAACCTTCGAGGAAACGATATTCCCTATAACCCGGTCTTCTTCTCGTACGCCATTGTAACCGCCGACGACGCTACATTGTACGTCAACTCTTCGAAATTAAGCCCTGAGTGTCGATCCTACCTGGAGGAAAACGATGTCGCCATTAAGCCCTACGAAGACATATTTGGCGATGCTTCTGCCCTTCGCGAATCGGCAGCAGCTCAGAAGACCGAGGAAGGTGGCGATAGCAAGAAGTTCTTGATCTCTAACAAGGCGTCATGGGCTCTAAAGCGAGCACTTGGTGGGGATGATATGGTAGAGGAGATACGAAGTCCTATTGGTGACGCCAAGGCTGTGAAGAACGAGACTGAGCTTGAAGGGATGAGACAATGCCACATCAGAGATGGTGCTGCTCTGATTGAGTTCTTTGCATGGCTCGAGGACCAGCTGATAGTGAAGAAGGCAACTATCGATGAGGTTCAAGCTGCAGATAAACTCGAATCTTTACGTGCGAAGCAAAAGGACTTTGTTGGACTTTCCTTCCCCGCGATATCCTCGACCGGGCCGAAGTAAGTCTAACCAAAATTGAGATCTTGGGAAATGCTGATCATGCTAATTGATTCTTACCAGTGCTGCCGTAATCCACTACAAGCCTGAGCGAGGAAGCTGCTCAGTCGTTGACCCGAACGCGGTCTACCTGTGCGATTCTGGAGCGCAATACCTCGATGGTACCACAGACACGACCCGGACGCTACACTTCGGCGAGCCAACCGCTGCTGAAATCGAAGCCTATACACTTGTGTTAAAGGGAAACATCGCTCTGGATAGAGTCATATTCCCTAAAGGAACTACGGGTTTTGCGCTTGATAGTCTTGCGCGACAGTATCTATGGGTATGATGATCTTAACCCTTGAAAATTGGTACTTTCACTTACCTGGTGCTTTAGCAAAACGGTCTTGATTACCGCCACGGTACGGGCCACGGTGTCGGTTCGTACTTGAATGTACATGAAGGCCCTGTTGGAATTGGCACCAGGGTGCAATATTCGGAGGTTTCCCTATCTCCTGGCAACGTCATCTCTGACGAGCCTGGCTATTACGAAGATGGTTCTTTCGGCATTCGCATCGAGAATATTGTCATGGTTAAAGAGGTGAAGACCAAGTACAAATTTGGCGACAAGCCATACCTCGGATTTGAGCACGTCACCATGGTGCCGTACTGCCGCAAACTCATCGATACTACCCTGTTGACGAATGATGAAGTGAAGTGGCTGAATGAATACAACGAGGATATTTGGAATAAGACGAAGGGATACTTTGAGGGCGACGAGGTTACGACTGCATGGTTGAAGAGGGAAACGCAGTCTTTCTGAATTGGAGGCTGGTTTCGTTTCTTTGATGCATTGCGACGGTTTATATATTGACTATTAGAATTGCATAAAGGCAGACATCGCGAAGAATAGCCCGAATGATAACTTGAATGCGGGATTCTTCTCCAAAGCTGCCAGTATCCGTGAATTCCCTACCCGTTGCTTCAACCTTAACTGTTGAACTATGTCGATGCCGTATCTCGAAGCCACCTTGATGGTATTAGAATCCAGAGCAGCTCAGGGGGGTGATCTATACACGCACCTGAATGATCACTATGGAAAGACCTAGAAGTAATACCAATGTCCGTGAGAATATGCTGATGATCACTCCGGATACGAATCCTATATCGTTTTCTCTTAGTTCCGCCAACGGACCTATAACTGCCTAATTAACATACCCGCAATGCTCCCGCCAGAAAGCTGTTTCAACAATTCAGGATCCAGTTTCTCCTTGGTAGGAGGGCGACTGCTCATAGGTCTAGGGATATCTCTAGCATCTAATCGAAGTCTAGGCTGTTTGAATGTTGCCATACTCGTTCCCAGGGATAGCCCGATTATGCCGGCCCCGAGAGCGTGCCGCGGGGCAAAAGTTCGTGCGAGTAATCTTGCTGACATCCTTAAGAACGGATATCCTATTGCAAATAATCCGGTAGCCAATTGTCTAGATAATTTAGACTAGTAATGGGTAGAGCTACCTAGGAGGTAGAGAATTGATGAGGCTTAAAGGTGAGCTTCGGGAATGCTGTCTTAGCTCTTAGCTATTGACGTCACACTATTATAGCTGTGGGAATCCGTAACGGGTTGCTGTGAGAACAGCTGACATCCCTGAATTACTCCACATAGGACCCCAAATTACAGTGGGAGCAAGTCACACATCAACTTCTCAGGTTCTTCGAAGCCTATGAATATAAGATTAATCAAGTTTTATTATACTTTTTATTGAGCACTTTGAGCACTATTTTCGATATGCTCTTGTCGCATACAGGACTTATGATATCCTCAGCATTGTGGTATCAAACCGAGCACAAAACCTGACTGTCCCTCCCTTGGAACGAGTCTGCCAACTCCTAAACGCCTGCTCACTGTTCCCTAGCCAAACGAGCAAAATGCTCTGGTATCTCTCCGCCTCCTTGACTACCTCCCTCCACTGGAATAAATCAATTGAGGTGACTAGAGGAAGGGTTTCAACCGAACTCCATGACCGCAATGCATCAAACGCGAAAAAAAAATCTGTAGATTGTATTCTAGGAGCTCTTGCACGTCTTAGCCAATGCCACCCCAAACACCGCGTATCCGTCTAGCAAGCTGAATGTCTTTTTGCATGATCGTGACTCGTTTCGCATGGATAGCGCATAGATTTGAGTCTTCGAATAAGTGGACGAGGAATGCCTCGGCGGCTTCTTGGAGAGCTAGGATAGCTTGCGACTGCCACCGAAAGCCAAGATCAGGCGGGCGCATAGTTAGAGCTATTTCGCGGACCTAAAAGCTAATTAGTATATTGCTTTCGCAATCTGTAGCATTGGCAAGTTAACATACAAGTCGAGAAAATGGCAGCTTTCGTAGAAGTAGATCGGTGCTGTTTTGGTACCGTCGGATCTCTCTCAATGCGACAGTTCCTGGTCTATATCTTCTCCTTCTGGGATAGGGAATTGGGTCGCCAGCTACCAATTAGTTAGTTATCGCAGGCTTGAGATTGGGGATTACTTCATAGACTTACGTCTGACTCCTCCGCCTCCGCCTCCTCCTCCTCGACCACCCCTAGCACCGCCACCACCGCGGCCTCGTCCTCTTCCACGTCCAGTCATTTCAATGTGAAGAGAATATCTTGTAGGATAGTATAGGAAAGCTCAGAGATGCATATGATCTCGATGCGACAGTTATGTGACTTGATCTAGCGTGGAGCCGATGTCGAGGATGCCAGAGTTAGAGTCAGAGGAATTGAATTATGTTGAATTATTGTATTATTGAATGCTGCTTCTGAAAAACGAACGACGATGTTCAATAACATTGAACGGCGAACAGTATTAGAAGTAGTACATTCCTAAGAAAGAAAGAGAGAAGAAAGAACCGAACCCGGCCAAGGACGTAAAATAATGAGAATGTGAAAATCGGTGAAATCCAAGTGGCTGGGAATTAAGGTGCGCAACTTCCCGCCCATTGTTCACAGGAACGCGATTAAGCACGTCCCTCTGACGCGCACCAGCCATTTCAATTAAAATCCCTGTAAATACGCTAGTAGAGCCCCCCGTTTGACCCCTGGACAGCCCTGAATGGAAATTAATCACCAGCCACATCGTGGCTACACGGACCAAATCGGTAAATGATCACGTCATCCTTAAGAAGCGACTTTAGTGTACATTCATTTATCCAAAAATTATCATTTTAAACAATTACTTGATACATCTTGTATCCTATGTACCGAGTACCCTTAAAGACAGGTCAATCAATCCTCCGATAAGGCCAGATTAGTAGGTAGCAGTGGGCTGACAAGCAATCCCGCCATCACCGTCAATCTACAACCATTCTTCTCAGCCTTCTTCTCTTCCCTTACTTCCTACACCTTACATCTATGTATCTTTTGATGCGTCTGTTCTTCAGATAGGTCTTATCGTCACCAAGGGTCAGTCCAAGAGTATCTATCCTTTACAATCTTCCCAGCAAATCATTCCCTTCCGCAGTCAAGATGGATCAAATGATGCCGGGAGACGGTGGCAGGAACCCACTGGAGGCCTGGTTCTGGGAGATGCCCATATGCACCCGATGGTGGACCACCGCGACAGTCCTGACGAGTGCCTTGGTCCAATGCCAGATGGTGACGCCGTTTCAGCTATTCTACAGCGTCCGAACCGTGTTCCAGAAGGGAGAGGTAAGATAACCATTTCACGTATCACCAAAAATCAACCGAGGTTCCCAGACTTGCTGACATAGCTCCGAACTTCAGTACTGGCGATTATTGACCACATTCCTATACTTCGGCCCATTCTCACTCGATCTTCTCTTTAACGTCTATTTTCTCCAACGTTATGCACGTCTTCTCGAAGAATCATCCGGCCGATCGCCAGCCCATTTCTCATGGCTTCTACTATACTCGATGGCCTTCCTCATCGTCCTCTCGCCGCTGGTGTCTATGCCATTCCTCGGTCACCCGCTATCATCGACGCTCGTCTACATATGGTCGCGCCGAAACCCAAACACTCGTCTGAGCTTCCTCGGACTGCTCGTATTCACGGCGCCCTATCTTCCCTGGGTGCTGATGGGGTTCAGTCTTGTTATGCACGGAACTATACCCAAGGATGAGATCATGGGTGTGGTTATCGGCCACATCTGGTATTTCTTCACTGATGTGTACCCCCCAATGCACAACGGTTCGCGACCGCTCGATCCGCCGATGTGGTGGCGCCGTCTGTTCGAGGGCAGACAGCAAAGGGGGGAGACCACCAACACGATCAATAACGAATTCGCAGTGGCTGGAGGTCCGGAACTTGCTGCAGCCGAGATAAGATAGTCATAGACGGAGATAGAAGGACGGACTGGAAGGTGTTGTCTATGGATTGATTGTCATACCCTCATTTCTGGCGTTTAAGGGAAGAATTGCGACGGCACTCGGTTATGACGGCGTTGCATAAGGGACTTTACGATGGCGTTCTAGGTTGAAGTGGCATGGCGAGACTGATGACTGACTCTGTACATAAAATTCCGAAAACTCGCCGGGGCGCAACATTCATGAGTAAGATGCGAGAATGCGCTCTTGTCCTATTTGAGCCTGTGTGTTAGAGGCTTCGAATTAGACCTAGTGGAGTAATAAACACGTCCATCTTTTGAACTATCTGAGCGGCTGTGACATGATAACTGTCGCACCATATCGGGTCTTTTGACAGGTATCTTAAGCTTTCCATTCTTTGCAGAGTACGCAGTACTATATGTAGATGGCATCTGCCCCCTAACTCCCTCGGTGATATTCATGTCTTATCATGCCATATTGTAAAGTACCACACGGAAGCTATTATAAATATCTGTAAAGTTGGCTATCTGGGCTTGGATATACGTACCACACCCATATACCGTAAACAGAGCTCAGGATTCACATATGCATGTTCAACGCTCTTAGGGACCAGGAAGTCTTTAGGAAAGACTACTATGGAAATCTGACTAAGCCTGGATCTGACCAGTAAAGTGCCATCTTTAATAAACGGGGGAACATCCGCCGAGGGGAAAAGCTTAGCAGACCCCGCCAAAGAAAAATTAATGCCCGCTGGCCGACGTCACACCCTTGGGTTGCTGGCGCCATCGCACCTAATACAGAACGGGAAGCTTCCATTCATTAACAAAGTGACCACTCAAAATATTTAACAAACAAAGCTTCCATCCTCAAGTTTTTTTTTACTTTCCTTCAACTTCCATAAGCCATTCAAATCCATCAATCTTCCTCCTTGTCGAATTATACAGTTCAACACAAAGTGTTGATTCAAAATGAGAGCCTACTGGTATGACAACGCCCCTGTAAGTGACCAGACAGAAAACTGCCCCTCATTGCACCATTATAGGCTATTCTTGCGACAAGACTCGAGATCATTTGCACTCCAGCCCAGCGTTGCGAGGCTATAATAAGCAGCAATACTGATGACTTCATAGGGCGACCAGCGCCTACCGCACGACTCCGGTAAGAATGTAGATGCGGCAGCTCTAGAGGAACTCGGTGTGCTGTACTTCAAATACCCAGATGTCAGCAAGGTAGACGAGCTAGCCCAGAACCGCGGGTACAAGAACCGGGACGAGATCACCGTCTCGCCCGAGAAGATGGGCGACGTGTACGAGGAGAAGGTCAAGTCCTTCTTCCACGAGCATCTGCACGAGGACGAGGAGATCCGATACATTCGCGACGGCCAGGGCTACTTCGACGTCCGCAGCAAGGACGACGAGTGGGTGCGCATACAGCTCGAGAAGGACGACTTGATCATCCTGCCTCCGGGTATCTACCACAGGTTCACTACGGATGAGAGCAATGTAGGTTGCTCTATTTTATAGCTTCGATGATTGCGCTGGAATATGGTAGGGCTAACATATAGTCGCAGTACATCCAGGCCATGCGCCTCTTCAAGGACGAGCCCAAGTGGACGCCGCTGAACAGGTCCAACGAGCTCGATTCAAACCAGTACCGCAAGGAGTATGTCTCGCACTACCTGAGATAAAATTGCGACATGATGGGGTTATGAAGGCACGGTTTCGGCGAGGGATCTAGCGGTGGCAATACTTGAGTTTTGATATTCCGGTTTTTATATTTATAGAGATCTCCTAATGATATCATGAATGAAAAGTGAAAAGTATGATTATAAATTGGGGTTATAGTTCCATGTAATTAAGTCCAAGTAAGCCTGAAAGTGAATTTGGATTTCTCTGCATATGTATCATCAGACACAGATTATACTCTTGTAAGGGTATCTCCTTAGCCAGCCATGGCCGGAACCATGGTCTCGGTAATCGATATTGCGGGGATTACTAAACTACCTACCTTGTATGTATACATATGTATCTAATACCCCGGTTGCAACCCCAACTTCTCTCTCAACTGCCGAATTTCTTGAAGAATTTGTTAGACGATGCCGTTATTCAGGAAACAAGACATACGGATGCAATTTTCGAAATGACGAACTCTTTATTAAAAACTAGTCGAGATCATGGACTCTAGGTCAGTGTCCGAAGTCGCGCATCCGTCGCCAGTGGGAAGCACCGCCAGTGTGCCGAAGGGCAAACTACTTCTTCCAGCGAGCTGCGAACCTCCGCTACCGAACACGCCTAGGAAACAGCTCGTATGGATTGTAAGTTTCCCTCAGGCGTGACTGAACAATGAATAACAGAAAGACTAAATAAAAACCACAAGGTCTTCGGCGGCACAGGCCATATGGGCCGCTCGCTCGTCAAATGCGCGCTGGCGCGGGGCGACCTAGTAACAGACGTGGGACGCACGTTCGAGACCACGCCGGAGGAGATGGCGAACCAGCACGACGACCAGAACTGCCTAGGCCTGTTGTGCGATGTGCGCGCGCGGCAGAGCGTTAGCCAAGTCGTCGAGAGGACGCTCGACCACTTCGGGCGCATCGACGTCGTCGCCAACTGCTCGGGGTACGGCGTGATCGGCGCGTGCGAGGACCAGGACGAGCACGAGATCCGCAACCAGTTCGAGACCAACTTCATGGGCACCCTGCACATCATCCAAGCCACGCTGCCCTACTTCCGCCAGCAGAACGGCGGCCGCTACCTCATCTTCAGCTCCACGAGCGGCGCCCTCGGCGTCCCCGGCTTGGGCCCCTACTGCGCTACGAAATATGCTGTGGAGGGCCTCATCGAGGCTATGCTCTACGAGATTGATTCGTTTAATATTAAGGCTACGCTCGTGGAACCGGGTCTGGTGAGGAGAGATGAGCCTGACTCCCAGGCGAACCCCTTGCCTACGTGGGGCCATTTTCTGATTAAGCCGGCGAGTGAGGCCTACGGACACTCGACGTCGCCGGCGCTGCATGCGAAGCGCATGGTGCAGTGGCTGGGGGACCGGCAGCCTACGAGTGCGGTAAAGTGCGCGGAGTTAGTATGGCAGCTGGCGCATTGCTCGTATCCGCCGCTACGGCTGGTTTTGGGAAGTTATGCTATTGAGAGTATTAGGGATAGGCTTAGGTCTGTCACGGAGGAGCTCGAGGACTGGAAGCATTTGAATTACCCGGCGGCTCCTGAAGAAGGGGGTTCTGGAGGAGCGGTGGCGGATAAGGATAAGGATAGGGAGAAGGAGAAGGAGAAGGAGAAGAATGAGAAGGATGATGTTGATGATACGGGGGATTCTACGGTGGAGGTGATGGATATAGGCACATGATTCTTTTTAAATAGAGGTAAGCCCTGGGGCTGTAGTATTTCCATGTCTTTATTATGTTTGGATTGGGGATGGTTCATTGAGAGTCCTGGCGGTATACCAAACTTCAAGGGGTGGATATCATATGGCACAGGTATTGATGAGGAGTTTAAACCATGGAACTAGTTATAGAAAATTTAACACCTAGACAAATTCCCCTTTTCGATTTTATGTCAAGAGAGGTTTATATCGAGCAATCTTCGTTTTGTTAGACAGTGCAAGAGTCGAGACAGGTATTATGTAAACTACCACTATGTAAAGGTAATGGAGGAATACCAATTTGCAATTATCCGTGGTTCGCAAAGACCCCAATTCAGATACTCTGATTGGTTGAAACATTGGCATATTGGAGTTTCTAATTTTACCACGCCAAGACCAGACTAAGATTACATACCGCTCAAGCCTCATGGAGACGCCACACCTGAAGCTTCTTTCGTCTCCAACAGCTAAAGTTCTACCTGTCAATGCGGTCTAGGGAAATTTACCCATTGTTAGAGGAATAAAATACTTTTGACACGCGTCTGCCTCGCCTTTATTGAAACTTCTTAACGTCCGTCACAGAATTTCTTTTCTCACAATCCTGTGCGTCAATGTTCTTTTCGGATTACTCTTAAGTATCAACAAGGAAACACGAACCAACTTCAATCCCGGGTTTTTATCATTCCTTCCATCTGCCAAGTTATCGCAATCTACGCGTTAGACGGCTCCACACGCCCCGGGCGCAGCGCCGCTGGCTTGACAGATAGCCCATTCTTTTTTCTTTCCCCTGATTTTTAGTCCAGAGATCTTCTTCCTCTTCTCGCCCTAATCCTCGACGTCGACATACCGCCAACAAACCACTTCTTCCCAATCGCTGTTGACGGTAACACTTCGCAATCATGTCGGACAAGAAGAACGAAGACTACACTATTCGTATGCCTGATTCGGGCATGCGAAGTCCTTATGGCGGAGAGAAAGATCCTTTCATTCCGCAACGTCCTACGCGAGTCGCATCCCATGGCCTCACTACACAGATCTCTAAGATCGAGAACAGCCCGGCTATCTCAATTCTTGCCTACTGTCTTTCTTCGATTAGTATGACCGTTGTCAACAAATACGTCGTGTCCGGTTCCGAATGGAACTTGAACTTCTTCTATCTCGCAGTCCAGGTACTATACCTACACTACAATGTCTTAGTTCGGCATTCGCTAATAATTATACGATAGTCAATCGTATGTATAGTTACGATTGAGGTTTGCAAGCAATTAGGCTTGATCAAGAATCTTGCGCCGTTCGACGTCAACAAGGGAAAGCGATGTACGTGTTTACATTATTCGCTGACTTGAAAACTGTCCAATCCTAACACAGCCACAGGGTTCCCTATCTCTCTCCTCCTAGTCGGTATGATCTACACGAGCACGAAGTCGCTACAATACCTGTCCGTTCCTGTCTACACCATTTTCAAGAACTTGACTATTATTGTTATCGCCTATGGTGAGGTTCTATGGTTCGGAGGAAGCGTCACGCCTCTCGCCCTTCTATCGTTCGGTCTCATGGTCCTTTCCTCCGTGGTTGCGGCCTGGGCAGACACTCGTAGCGCTAGTCAGACTCCCGAGGCCGCTGCTGCTCTCGCTACCTTGAACGCTGGTTACGCTTGGATGGGTCTGAATGTTTTCTGCACTGCCTCCTACGTTCTCGGTATGCGTAAGGTCATCAAGAACATGAACTTCAAGGACTGGGATAGTAAGTCTTACCGTTGTGAACTACAAAGTTTACCAAAATGTTAACCGTTAATAGCCATGTTCTACAACAACTTCCTCACTATCCCCGTCCTTATCGTCTGCTCCCTCGTCGCCGAAGACTGGTCCAGCGAGAACTTGAGCAAGAACTTCCCTCCCGAGTCTCGGAATGCTCTTTTAATCGGTATGATCTACTCGGGCATGGCCGCTATTTTCATCTCATACTGTTCTGCGTGGTGCATTCGGGTCACTTCTTCCACCACCTACTCCATGGTTGGAGCCCTTAACAAGCTTCCCATTGCCGTCAGTGGTCTTATCTTCTTTTCTGCCCCCGTTACCGTTGGCAGTGTCTCTGCCATCTTTATCGGTTTCGTCAGTGGCATAGTGTATGCTTGGGCGAAGGTTCGACAGTCACAGGTTGCCAAGAACTCGCTACCAACTACGCAACCCGCGATAAGCGCAAGCTCCCAGAGCACCCGCGATGCTGCTAACTCATAGGAGGATTGTCTTTCCCGCGAGTCAAAGGGCGATGCTTTAGTAATGAAAGCGATGAGGCCAAACCGAGCCGATACAATTCTAAAGGGGCAATAAACTGCAAGGCAGTCAAGCAACCCCGCGGCAAACACCATTTCGACTACGATTACTGTATAATAATGATCTCATCCTTTTCGAATTGGTGATGCCGAACGAAGGGGCCGTTGATTTCAGGTATAGACTTTTTAACTTATAATGAGAAAACGGAGGTCTACGGATATGGGGAAAGTCATTCATCATATTTTGGACGGCGTAAGACAGGGACGAAGACCTCGATGCTCTTTGTTTTTTTTTTTTTCCGAGGCAACATTCATGTCAAGACAACTAGACTCGAGAGGGGGCCAGACACATGCAGTCTTGATCTTGACTATGCGAATCAGCATGTTGAATTGGTGTCAATGGGCGGGCATGTCATATATGATTGTGTGTGTGAACTGTCTATTTGTGCAGTCGTAATAAATAAAGAAACCGAATACAGAAATGCTACTCGTCTATCTGGAACTTGTGTTGTGGACGTTATCGATGAGATGGTCTTAGATGAGGCGAGTAAGAAATTGGCGAGTTAGAGTCAGGAGAGAGATGACAGTCTTCTGTATGGTTTATCTGGTTGATTTGACCTCTTGACCCGACCCGGCGCAAGCATTCATCTGTTAGATACATAGATGGACCGACCCCTTTTTATGGTAGCCAGTGAAATCAGCACATGCGCACATGCCAACTGGCACATGGTTGGAAGATCCCGGAAGGCACCCCGGACCAGGTGAAGAAAATCCGCCAACGCGCTAATAAACATGATTTCTCAAAATTTATCATGTTCGGACCCATTTATACCATATTTTAATAATTATAATTGGTAGATTATAACTTTATTTATTAATGACGATAGTATAATATAACCTTTTTTATATTTAAAAGTAATAATTTTCTTTTTAATTATTTATAAAAAATATTATATAATAAAAAAGCTATTTAATTTACCTTATTATAAGCTTTAATTATTTATTATTTATAAATTAATATTATTATTATTATAAAAGCTAATTTCCTTATTAATTAATAAAAATAAATCTTAAAAAATAAGAATATATTTATATTAAAAAATTATATTTTATTATTAATATATATAAAAAGATAAAGAAAAATTACCTTATTTATATAAACTAATAATATAAATTTAAATAATATATATATAATATAATTATTAAAAATAAATAATTTATATTATTCCTTTTATTATGGCTTTTTTTTATAAGAAATATTTATTTTATTTAATAATTTATAATTATATAATTAATTAAACTAATAAAAATTATTATATATTTTTATTTTTTAATTATTTAATTAAATTATTAAGCTTATATCTTTTTATTAAATTAAAAGGTAAATTTATTAATGGTTTTTAAACCATTTTAATAGCATTAAGTTAAGAAAAAGGTATAAGAATATATTAATAATATAAGTTATATTTTAAAATATATTATCTTTTATTATAACATAGCTTATTTTAATAAAATATTATAAATTTAAATCTTAAAGGTAATAATATATAAAAAGTTAATAAATTAACTTTATTATTAATTTTATAATTAAGTTAATTACTAAAAAAGGATAAAAGTTAGTTTTATAAAAACTTAAAGGCTAATAATATAAAATCTTTTATTAAATAACCTTATAGCAAATTATTTAAAACTTTTTAGCCTAAATAATTTTATAAAAAACCTCCTAAAAATCCTTAGTTTTAAATTAGTAAAATAATTAATTAATTATTAATTATATGTTAAATAAAATAGAATTAAATAATAGGAAGGAAATATAGAAAGTAATAAATTATATAATAATTTTAACTTATTTATAAATTAAATTTTAAACCTTAAAATAAAAATATATTTTATTTAATTAATTTAAATAATTCATTTAATAATAAAATAATTATTATTAAGGAAGTTTAAGTTATAAAAGACATAAAAAAAGCTAAAAACAACCTTTAACATATAGAAATATTAAAATATCCCTAAGTTATTAAGTAATAAATAATAATTAATTAAGATAATATTAATTTATTAAAGTTAAGAATATTTAAGCTAACTTTTTATATTATAACTTAGTATATATTAAAAAGTATAAATTTATCTTATATATGTTATTATACCTAATAAACTCCTTAATTAATATTAAAACCTTAACCTAAAACTTAATATTTAATCTTTATATTTAAAAGGGGTAATTTATTTTATTATAATATTATATATATTTTTTTCTTTTATTATTATTATTATATTTTTAATATTATAATTATTACTATTAATATTATTAACGAATAATAATAATAAGTTAAGTATTAAGTTATTATCGAAATTATTTTAATAATAAATCTTCTAGCTTTAATAAAATCTTTTATCATTAATAATATCTTTACTTTTTAATTTATTTATATTATAAATTAAGTAAATCATTTCCTTTTAAGTAATATTAAAATATTAAGTATAATTTTTTATATTATAATTAAATTATAATTATTTCTTACTTTTAAAGTTAACTATTAATTTATTATCTTAAGCTTTAACTAAAAAAGGGATAAGAAATTAAAATAAAAAATAAATAATTATTATAATAATAATTAATATATTTTTAAAACCTTTTAATTAATAAATGATAACTTTAATAGGATTAATTTATGTTTTAAAAATCTATAATATTAAGTTATAAAAAAAAAACCAAGTAAAGTATATAAAAAGGAATTTATAAATAATACCATAGAATTTTTAATATTTACGGTTATAATATAAACTTTCTTATTTAAAGAAATATTAAAGCTATATATAAAATATATAGATTATTATTTTATACTTTTCTTTTTTTAACTTTAAGATTAAAATAAATTCTTTATAATTAAATATTTTATAAATATTAAGGCAAAGAAGTATTATATTATCTAGTTTATTAATTTTAAATATTATTAATAAATTAGAAAAATATTAACTTATTTTATTACTAATAAATTAAGAATTAATAACTTTAAGGATAATATATATTTAATTAAAGCTATAAAAAAACTATAAGATTTAATAGCTTTTATTATAATTATAAGTGGCTTTTATACTTATTTTAAATAAGATATAAAATTTTAAATATAAGATAAAATAAATATAAAGAAAGTGTTAAAGAAAAGGTAATTTTCTATATAAAAATATTTAATAATTAAAGATAAAAATAATAAAATAAGGCTTTATATAATGATTAATTATAATTATATTAATTTAATAAATATTAAATTTACTTAAAGAATTTATATTAACATGGAAATAATAGGTTTTCTTATAAAAAATACCATTAAACAATTATAAAATAGGTATTATAGTTAATGGATTTAAAAATAAGATAAAATAGGTTTTAGGTTTAATATTTAAATAATTTAAAGTATTTATTTCTTTATTTTAGGTTATATTATTTATAATTTATTTTTTATTAGATAAAATATTACTAACTATAATATAATAAATGTAATAGATTAAATCATAATTTATGTTTTTATTATCTAAAATAAGGAAATGTAAAAATAAGCCATAAGCTTTAAAATATTTAAGATAATAAATATTAATATTAAATAAATAAGCCATAATTAAAGCATTATTATTAATATCCTTAAAAAGTAATATAGTTAGCTTAAATTCTAATTTTAAATTTAATATAACGTTATATTATATTATATATAATATAAGGAGTATATAATTATATATTATATAATTAAAGGTAGGATAGATATTAAATTTAAAATGGGATATTTATTACTTAAAATAAAGCTTTTTAAAAGCATATAATACCCACCTAAAAAACCTAAAGATAAATCCATATATAATATATTAAATATTAGATATATTTAAATAAAACTTATATTATTAAAATTATATAATTAAACATTTTTAAATAATATAAATTTTATTTAAATTATTCCTTTTAATTAAAAATTATTATAATATAAGTTATATATATATTTAATAAATAAGGGCTATATTATTTAATATATTATAAATTTATATATATATAATTAATAATATATTATAGATTTAATATTAACTAATAATAATAAGTATATATAATTAAGATTTATATTTTATAAAATAGTTAATTAAAATAATCTAATTTTAATAATATAAATTTTATTAAAATATATTACTTTTTAATTATAAAAGTTAATTAAGAAAATAGATAATAATTAAAGCTTTATATTATATAAAGCTAATATATAATTACCTTTTGCTTTTTAAATTTAAAAATATAGGGTATTATTAAATTCAATTTATATTATAACCTTAAATTAAATTAATAATATAAACTTACTTTTTTTAATATATTAAAAGCCTTTTAAGTTTTAATTATAATAAGAGTTAATAAATTATGATTTAATTACTTTAGGCTTAAATATTTTATTTCAAATATAAATTTATCTTATTTAATAATATTTATTATGTAATATTTTAAATTTATATTTAACTTTTATTATTTTATAATTAAAATATATATTAATTATTCTTTTCCATTTATCCATTTTTTTTATAATATATATAGGTAATTTATTAAGGATAAATTAAATAAATAATTTGATATAAGATTTTAAGGAAAGATTAAATTATTTATATGGTTTGGTTATTAGGGGAATTAAGATTATTAGGAATTAGTTTTAATTAAATTTAAATTAAATAAGTTATAAATCTTTATTAGCTAATAATAAAGATATATTAAAATTAAATTAAATAAAACATTTAATATTAGGATATATAAATAACTTATTAAAATTTAATATTAAATAATATTTAGGAGTTTAATATAAGATTAATTAGTTATGGTTAGATTAAATTATAGGTTTAATATTAGGGTATAAAATAAGCATTTAATTAAGGTTAGATTAAAAGTATAATTTAAGATTTAGGTATATAAATATTTAATATTAATTTAAATATAAATATAATTTAAGATATAAATTTATAAATAATTAATTAAGATTAAGATTAGGTTAAATGAAGGTTTAATTTAGGTTAAGTTAAGTAAAAGATTAGTTATTATTAATTTAAAAAAGGAATTTATAATAATTAATAAATAATTAATTAAATTAGGTTTATGTATTAAAATTAAGGCTAGGATTTATATATAATTTATTAAAATTAGGTTATATATGAATTTAATTAAAAATATCTTTCCTTTCATTTTTTTATACCAATAAATTTAATAGATAAGAATATTAAAATCTTTATAATAATTAAAAAAATATTTATTTTTAGATAAATTTTTTAAGTTATAATTTATCTTTATCTTATCCTATTTTAATAATCTTATTTTGATTTATTTAATAATAAATAAATTAAATATTAACTAAATATAAGAAATTAATTATATTAGTATAATAGTATATATATAGGATAATAAAATAATAAGAAAAAAAATATATTAAATTTAAATAAGAATTAAGATTTTTTAATTTATAACTATATTATTATATAACTTACCTATTTAAATAATTCACATAAGGTTATTTTATTATAAAGAATGGAAAAAAGAATTAAAAATTATATATTATATTACATTATTATAAAGATTTAATAAATTAAATCTATAAATAAATAAAAAGGAATATATTAAAATATAAAAATAATATAATCTTATATATGATTTTAAATAAATATTTTATAACTTAAAAATACCTAATATAAATATTATTTTTAAAAATTTAATCTATAAGAAAATGATTATTATTTAATAAATAGTTATTTAAAAGCTAATATTATATCTTTATAATAATTAATATTAGTTATTAACCCTTAAATATAATATATAATAATAGTTATTATTAGATAATAATCATTTTCCTATGGAATAAATTTTTAAAAATAATATCCATATAAATATTAATAAAGGCTAATAAAGATAATTTAATTATTCTTTTAAAAATTAAAATAAAAATATGATTTTTTTATAATCTTTAATAATTTTTTTTTAACTTTTTTAAACTTTAATAAAGTTATTATTAATTTAATGATTAATGGTTTTTATAACCTTATTATTAAGATATAATTATATGACATTAAATCATATGGTATACCTTATAAAGTTATTCTTATATTTAAACTTAAACATTATTAATTAATTTAAAACTAATTCCATTTATAATAAATTATATAACTAATTATATTTTATTATATATATAATAAACCTTATCCACTTAATATTTATAATTAATTTAAATTTATAATCCATTAATAAATATAACTTTTATAATTATAAGATTAAGAAAAAAAAAGGAATATATTTATATAATTATTATAAAGTTTAATAATATAAGGTTAAGAATCTCAATTTAATAAAATTTATATCCTTTACCTTATTTTACTTTTATTTATAATGTGATAATTAATCTTATATTTTCCTATTATTTTTATTAAAATATAATTATAATTTAAAATTATAATGTCCCTTTTCGCCTAAATATTAATTCCCCCTTAACACCTTATATTAAATCATAATAACTTATAATAAATATTATACCTATAAGTTTTAATATCATTTCCATTAAGTAAATTACCAAATTTAATTAATACTTTATTAACCTTTTATTTTTTAATAACTATATAATAAAATAAAATATACTAAATAGTTAATAATTTAAGGATTAAATCCCCAGCCACTAAAAGATAATTATTATTAATAAGCTTAAGATTAACCTTAGTAAATAAATAAACCCTTTTTCTTTTACTTAAATTAACTAAGTTATCTTATATACCTAACATTTTTATATTTATAATAAATATATTATATTATATGTTTAGGAGGGAATATATAATACTTATTATAACTAAACTTTACTTTATAATTATAGGCGATTTAATAAAATCCCTACCATTATAAGGAAAGTTAAATCCTTTTAATTAAGGAGTTAATGATTAAATATTATTTAATTATAATAAATCTATATTAGATTTGGTTTAATCTTTTTATTAAAAGGTTAACTATTTTTAATTAAAATTAACCTTACTTTATTTTAAGGAATTATTTATTTAGTTTTTAAAAAAATAATATCTTAGTAATAATAGTAAAAAATTAATATCGAAATTTCCATCCTTAGTTAAATTAATAATAGTAAGCTTTAGCCTAAAATTAATAATAATTTAAATAATAAATAAAAATAGAAAAAATAAATAAAAAAATTAAAAGGTTATGTTTATTATTATACTTTGTTAAAATGAAACGCTATTATTTAAGCTTTTTTTAACCTATAATAAAATAATAGAGCCTTTTAATAGAATTTAAGTATTAGAACTTAGGGATTGTAGTGGCGACGTCGGCTAGTTAATATTATATTGGTTAAAACAAAATTATTCTTTTACTTATTCTAATTATCCTTTTATAGTTAAAGTTACCTAAGATTAAAAGATCTTATAAAAAAGAAGGCTATTATTAAAATCCTTATTTTGCAAAGCTTTATATAAATTTGTTAATTAACCTTATAAAACAAAGGGGTTAACTTATTTATAATATATAATTATAAAGGTATAATATATATTAAAATATTAATTATCTTTTTTTAATTTTTAAAATATATTATCCTTTATAAATATATCCTTTATTATCATTACTTTATAATCCCTTAACTAATTAATCTATAAAAGTTAATCCTTATTCTTAGATTTAAATTTAAAAATATAATTATAAAATATTATAAATTTTATTTTTTAATATATTATATAAAAATTACTATTAAGCCAATTATAAATAATTTAAAATAAATATATTAATGGAAATTAGGATTTATTATCTAATATTTTAACTTAAATATAAGTTAAAATAAAAATAATATTAATATTAAATCTTAAATAAGATAAAATTAGGTAAAAATTAAATTAGACTTATTATATCTTTTTTCCATCCCTAACTTAAATATTCTTTTATTTAAGCCCTTATTAGTTATATAATATTAATAAAAAACCCATTTAAAATATAATTAAATAATATTATAATTTAATTTAAAACTAATTTAACTTTATTAGTTTTTTTAAGCATTAACTTATTTAAACTTTCTTAATCTTATTTTAATACCTTTATAGCCTTTATTAAAATCTTATAAGATATTAATATATATCATATTTAACACATTTCCTATTAATTAAGATAAAATAAGATTATAAAGATATGGTTTTAATTTAAAGTTAATATTTCTTCTATTAATAAAAATAATAAAAGACATATATATAAATAAATTCTAAGGTATTATTAAATTATAATAGGTAGTAGGCAAATTAATAAGTAATATAATTAATTAATTTATTTACCTTATATATTAATAGGATTAAGATTAAAAGGTATATTTAAAAATGGGATAATTTTATTAGTGAATATTATTCATTATTCTTTTTCCTTATATTAATTTATAATGTTAATAACAAAGAAATAATAAGATAAATAATAATAATTATAATAATTATATTAGCTATAATTAAATATAATATAAAAATCTTTATATAATAAAGTTATTATTTAATTATATTACTTAAATAATACATATATAATATCTTTTAAATACCCTAGGTAAATCATATTAAAAATAAGAATTAATATAGTTAATATAACACCTAAACCTAATTAAAAGGGTAAAAAATTAAAAGATATAATAGATATAATTTTATTTTTAAGAAAAGGATTTAAATTATTTACCCCTAATATAAATTAAAATAAGTTAATATTTACTTCCTTATTTAATTTAATATTATTATATATTTAATCACTATTATACATATTTTTACCCAATTATATTATACCAATTTTAATAGCTATTTACCAATTTTATAAGCCACAATATTTTACAACATATTTAAATTAATACTAATAAACAAAAGGCTAATTAATATAAATCCTAACTATTAAATACCTAATATATAAAATTAATTAATAAACTTATTTAATTAAGATTAATAAAGTTATATATAATATAACTAAAAAATAATTTATATTATATATATTATAAAAATAATATATTATATTAACTTAATTATATTATACATATTTATATAAATTTAAATCTAATTTATAATATAATATAAAAATAAATTATTCTTTTAAAAATAATTTTAAAAAAAATAAAAAATAAATCATCTTAAGTACTTTATTTCCTTATTATATAAGACATTTCTATCTTACTTACCATTAAACTTCCTCCCTAACCACCTATTTTAATACCTTTCTTAATACATCTTTAAATATTCCTTTTAACACCTTTTTTAACATATCTCTTAATACCCCTCTTAACAACTATTTAATAATATCTTCTCAAATTATAAATTATTTTTTTTTAATTATAATAATACTAATCTTTAATTAAAATTAAGAAAATACTTAAAAATCATAACCTTATTCAAATTATTATTAATAAAAAATAAACCCTATAATTAACAAATAATTAGTAAAAATATTTAATAAATATAAAGCTTATAAAAGATTATTTAGTAAAGCTAACCCATTATTTTATACCTATATCTTACTCACTTTATAAATATATTAATCCTTATTTATAAATCAAAAATATTATTAATAAAATTATATAAATATAATATTAAGATTATTAAATTTTAAATTAATTTATTTATAACTATCCATATATATTTAATTATTTTTAATTCTTTTATTTAATTTAAGATTTCCCTTTTCTTACCTATATTAATAATATTAAATATAAAATTATCCACTATATAAATATATTAAAAATATTAGAGTAGATAATAATATTATTAAATAACTATTATTTAAGCTTATGGCTTTAATTAGATATATCCGATATAAGATTTAAAGAAAAATAATATTAAAAAATTATAAAAATTAAGATTATTTATTTTTTTATATATAATTAAAATTACATAAATCTAAGTTTTTAACCAATATTTATATTATTTTAATTATCTATTATAATTACCATACCACTAACACATATAAACCTTAAATTATATAAAGAATTAATTAATTAATAATATATGGAAAATCAAACCTCTTAATATATTATTATTTAAAAGCTTTAAATTAAATATAATATCATAATTAATAAATGGTTTTTCTAATAATATTTAATAAAATAAAAACTTTTTAAAAACAAATATAATATTAATATTATTTAGTTTAAAATTTAATAACTATTTAAGATTAAATTATTTTATAACCTAATAATTAAATATTTAAAAAAAAATAACCTAAAATTAAGTTAATATATTAAATATTAAAATATAAATTAAAAATATAAAAAAAGATTTAATTTAATTTAATACCTTATATTAATGAATTTATAAATTTTATATAATATTTATTCTTTTTTTTAAAGCTTTATAATATTAAGATTTTAAATTAATTTTAATATTTATAAAATATTAAATTAACACACCCCTTTCTTATTTAAATTTAATTTAAAAATAATATAAAAAAAAAGATAATTAATCTAAATAAATAATACAAAATAATAATTAAATTAAATAAATTCTTTAATATATATACATAAATATTAAATAGCCTTAAGCATATAAAATAAGATTTATTATAAAAATAAATTTATAAAATTTTATAAATCTTCATTTTATAAATAATAATATATAAGATATATTATTTATACTACCTTTAAGCTATATAATAACGCACTAATCTTAAGCTATAGGCTAAAATAAAAAAATAAACATAATATAAAATACCAAGGCTAAATTTTATATAATATATAAATGATTATTATAAGTTACATTTTACTAGATTTAAAATTTACATAATTATTAATATATATTCTTATAAAATTTTATAATATAATATTAATAGATTTAACTATTTATTTATTAATATATTATATTAATTTTTCTAAACCATTATTAAATTAAATTTTTAACTTTAATATATTAGAATAAATCATAAAGTTAAAACCTTATTTATAACCTAAATATAATATTAACTTATTATATACTTAAAGCCATTAATTGTTATTATAAATTTAGATGGTATAAAAACTCTTTAAATATAAGGACATCATTTCTCAAATTCATATAAATATAAGATAAATAAAGTAAATAATAAGATAAAATAATAATAACTATAATTAATACTATCTATTAATATATATTAAATTATAAGTTTATCTTTTTAGCCTTTTTCTAAAAAAAAAAAATTAAATTATAACTAATAATAATAAGACTTTTTTTAAGGGTTAATAAACCTAAATAATTTTAATAAAAATAAGATGTTTAATTAAATAACTATATATTTCCTTTATAAGAATATAATATAATAAAAAATTATTAACTTTATTATAAAATAAAATTAATATAAGATTTGATTTTAATTATATAATAAAGATATTATAATTAATTATATTCATTTAATATAATTAAACATATTTAATCCATCAAATCCAAATATAAAAAACTATAAGCAAAACTTAATATAAAACCTAGATTTATAATAATTAGCTTATATATTAAAAAAGCCACTAACCTATTATAATTTTAATAATTTTCTATTATTAAAAATAGAAAAAGTTTATAATAAATAACTAATAAAAAACCTATTAAATATATAAGATTTAATATGGCTATATAAAAATAAATATATTATTTTAAGAAATTACTTAAAAGATTATAAAAATAAAAATAAAGATTTAAAATTAATATATAATGAATTACCTTATAATAATATAAAGTAATATTATAATCATATATAAGAGGTTAAAAAAGAAATAAAAATTATCCAAAGGGAATTAATATTTAATAAAGATTTATATATAGATTGGTTTAATATAAATATCCACATTATTTAGAAATAACTTAAGTTTACCATAAACCATTTTAATAATTAAATTTAATCTTTAAAATATTCTATTTTCCTTAAACATAAAAACTTAACTTTTAACCCTTCCCTTATTATTTACATATTTTTAAACTTTATAATAACAAATAAAATTATATTTATAAAAAATATTAAAATAATAAAAGTAAATTTAAATTATCCTTATTTAAAAGCTTATATAACTAATTAAGTTAAAAATATAATAAAGCCATTAAAGATTATAACAAATAACTTATAAATATAATATCTATAAGCCTTTTAAATTACTTAGATAAGGTATATATAAGTAAATAAAGTTATTTATATTTTTAAAAATATAAAGATATTTTTTTCTAATTAAATAATATAGATTAAAAAAATAAGATAATCTAACCTACACATATATATATATATATATATATTAAATCTTATATTTATATAACTTATATAATTAATTAATTTAATTATATGATTAACATATTTAAATATATTATATATTAAATTTAATATATAATAATTTATAATGAAATGATAAAAATAAAAGGGTTTTATATATTAAGTATAATGTATAAATATAAAACTAAAACTTTAACATTTATATGTATATATTATAAGTTGGTAACTTTTATTTTTTTTAATATAAATAATATAATATAAATTAAAAGTTTTAATCATTTAACATAATTAAACCTTAATTAATTAATATAAAAAAATAACTATTAAAAAGCTAAGATTTTATATATAATAAATATAATTAATCTTTTATTATTTTATATTTAAAAAAAATATTATATTAAAAACTAAAAATAAAATTAATATATTTAAATAAAGTTTATATTAATCTAGGGCAAAGAACTGTAGGGCACCTACCCTGCAGTTACTCACCCTGCAGTTACTCACCCTATAGTTACTTACCTTGTAGTTACTCACCCTGTAGTTACTTACCCTGCAGTTACTCACCCTATAGTTAGCTACCCTGTAGGTAGCTAAACTTATATTTATAGCTAGCCGTTTTCCTGATTATGAGCGCTGCGCGCTCTGATCATAAGAACACACATCACCACCAATATATTCTTATTTACTCTCTTATGATTAAAACGGTCTTCGACCGTTTTGCATGTACTATAACTCCTCGACCAGACTTAGATTATTACCAAGAGATGTGTCTACGGCGCCTCTAGCGCTGTAGAAGCACCTTTCCTATAGGAGCGGCTCTCCGCTCTGGTTTAATATATAAATATCTTTTTTAACTATAACATAATTTATTAAATTAGTTATATAATTAAGTATATTAATTATTTATATAATCATTTTAAATTTAATTATATGTACAAATATAACCTTATAAGAAATGAAATATTAACATTATATAAGCTAATATAATATAAAATATTATAAATAACTTATATATTAATAATATTTAATACCTTAATAAATTATAAAAGATATATTACCTTAATCCTTATAATAAATTACTCTTAATAATATTATTTTATTTTATATTATATACCTAATACTAATATAAAAATAATATTATTATTAATTTTAATTAAATATTTAGCCTTTTAAAATATATAATATAATTAGCCTTAAATAATATTAATATAGATATTATACCTAATAATAAAAAAAAAACAAATTAATTATTAAAAATAATTTAATTAAAATATAATTTTACTTTTTAAACCTTTAAATCACTAAACCATTTACTAATACAATTATAATAATTCCTATTAGTTACCCCTTACCTCCTTTTATTAATAATCTTATTACCTCCCTTTAAATTTTAATTTTATTATTCCCTTTAACTTTCCTATTCCCTTACCACTTTATCACTTATCACTTACTATTAATATTATTATAAAAAGAAACACTATCTTTTTTTATTTTAATTTTTTCCTTTCTTAATATATTATATATATTTTTTAAAATATTTCTTTTTTTTTATTTATTAACCTTTTTATATTTAATTACTTATTAATTTAACATATATAAGAAGTTAATATATTATAATTTCTAATAACTAAATTATAAGAATTTTATTTAATAATTTAATTTAATTTTTAAATAATTTTTTAAATTTAATTAAAACTATTTATTTAAATTAAACCCTTTATTTAATTTTGTTTTAAGTTTTAATAAATATATATAAAAAGAAGTTACTTATTATAAAACTTTTATAAATTGGTATTTTATAACTTAATATACACCATTTATTCCTATTTAATAATTTTGCCTTAGCTACTTTTATAATTATAAAATTTAATAATAATATTTAATATTTATTAATATATTATATTTTTTATATTATTATTAAAAATTATTAATATAATAATAAAAACTACTTATTTTATTTTTTTAATAAAGATTACTAATTAAATAATAAAGGGGATAAAAAGTATATTAGCCTTTATTTATTTAAGGATAAAAATCTTATATTTATCAAACCTTTTAAAATACTTTTGGATAATATCCTTTAAATAAGTAATACCTTATTAAAAAAGTTATACTTTTATGTACTAGTTTTTTCTTATAAATGTAAATATATATACTTTTATTTTTATTTTTATCTAATAATAATTATTATAATAAATAGTAAGAAATATAAATATCCTATTATTATAAATTTTAAAGATTAGATATTCCTTTAAGAAATACCTAAGCTATAAATAAAATTTCCAAATTAAAACTTTATATATTATTAATTATTATATAAATATGTTTTTATTAGAGAAATTAATTATTATAATTTAGCTAAAATAATTCCTAACATAATTATATATTAAATTAATAAGTAAATATGCTATTTTATAAAATATTTAAAATTAGATTTTTTTATAAGGTATTATAATTATATTCTTTTATAAAAAAATATTTATAAGTTTTATAATATAGATATATTTATTCTATTTTTTAAACCTATATTAAAGATTAATTATTATAATTTATTTATTTTTATTTTAATATTATTAATAAAAAATAAGATTTATGTTTTTAAATTAATATAATATTATTAAAATTACAAATTTAATATGTTTTATAAAGTCCCTTATAAACTTATCTTTAGTCGCTTTATTTAATTTTTTTTTATTATTACATATATATTTATTTTTAACTTTAATAACGATATATTCTTTACCTATATTATTATTAATATAAATAATAATATAAAAGATAGGGGAGAGGAAACATTAACTAAGGAAATAAGATTATTATAAATAAATTATAACATAACTAAGTTTAAAAAAATATTAAACATTTTAAGCTAAATAATATTTTACCATTTTATAATGGCCTTTATAAAGATATATATAAAGATATAAATAAAGTTATAGGTAAAAATATAAATAATTATTAATAAAATATTAAATATAATATTAATTTAAGATATTAAAAGTTTATAAATAAACCTTACGATTAACTAAAAAAATATATAAGCTTATATAATACTACTAATAATAACAAATTTAAAAATAATAATGTTAAATATATGCTAAAATATATTTATTATTATAACTTAATTAATTCTTATAATGGAAAACATAAGTAAAAGCTATTATCTTATATATTTATTTATTTTTATATTTTTATTAACTTAAATTTAAAGAGTTAAAGAAAATCTTTACTAAACTTATTTATATCTATTATTAATAATATAAATAATTATATAAATATAAATATTAATTTAAAAGCTTTTAAAATATTATTTATCCCTACTTTTAAATCTATTAAATATAACTTAAACACCACATTTAATTTTATTAATTAATCTTATATAATATATTAATAAAAATAAAAAGTTTTATAATTAATAATTTAAATAAAAATATAAATATTAATTACTTTCCCTTATTTTAATAATTAATATTTTTAAGTATTATTAAAAGATTTAATATATAGGAAATTCTTTATAATTAATAAATTAAATAAGGATATAAGTACTAATTACCCTCCTTCCCTTTTTTTATTTTAATACTTAAAATTAAATATTATTAAAAGATTTAATATTTATAAATAAATTTTAAAATTAAATATAAATATATAAATAAGCTTTTTTTTCTCATATTTTATAAGCTTATTAAATAATCATAATAAATAATTAACTAAAATAAATATCTAATAATATTATTACATTTATTTTAATATAAGATATAAAAATTCTATATAAATATTAATATTATTAATCAAAACATTTAAAGTAAATTACTATTTTATTATTATTACCTTAATATTTAATATTAATATAATTATAATTTTAAAAGTATTTATTTATTTAATAACATAATCTTTAATTCCTAACCTAATATTTTTAAAATATTATTAAATATATATTAAAAAAAATATACCAATATTAAATAAAACCAACTTCAAGTTTATACATAAGATTTAATAAAGCTTTATTTATTATTTCAAACTTTAAAAAATCCTTATTTATTAGGATATAAATAAATAAATTAATATTATTTAAAAATATAATTAAAATATACTTTTGTTATAACTTTATATTTTCTTTAGCTTATAAATTCTTTAATATTCTTTTTTAAAGAATAAAAAAATAAATTTATAACTAATAAAAGAAAATATACCTAAATAATTTTAAAAGATTATTAATCAAAATTATATTAACTTCTTTATATTTAGGTTAAGGAGGTAACTACTAATAAATTTAACTCTTTATTAAAAAATATAATTAGGGATAAAAAAGATTTTTCCTATTATTTATAAAGATTACTTAGAAATATAATTGATTTATAAATAATATATTATTATAAAAGATAACATAAAAGAAAGAGGTAAATAATTTTTTAAAAAAATGAAGAAAGTATTATCTTATTTTTAAGTTTTGAAAAATAATATATTTTAATATTAATAAAAATGATAATTATAATAAGAAATTATAAATCCCTATTTAATATATTAATTATTTATATTTTTATATCTATATTTTATATATTCTTTATAAATATTTTATTAAATAAAAGATATAGATATAAAATATATACTTTAAAAAGGATATAAAATTATTTTTATTAATAATATAAAGGTAATTTGAATTTAAAAATAACTTATTTTTAAGGATAGTTTATTTTTAAGGATAGCTTAATTTTAAGGATGGTTTATTTTTAAGGATGGTTTATTTTTAAAGATAGCTTAATTTTAAAGATAACTTATCTTTAAGAATAGTTTATTTTTAAAGATAGCTTATCTTTAAAAATAGCTTAATTTTAAGGATAGCTTATTTTTAAGGATGGCTTATTTTTAAGGATGGCTTAATTTTAAGGATGGTTTATCTTTAAAGATAATTTATTTTTAAAGATAACTTATCTTTAAAAATGGCTTATTTTTAAAAATAACTTATTTTTAAATATAATTTATCTTTAAAGATAACTTAAATTTAAAAGTAATTCATTTTTAAGAATAGCTTAACTTTAAAGGTAACTTATTTTTAAAAATAGTTAAAAATAAATAATATATAATAAATAAATAAGGATATAATATTATAAAAGATTTAATAAACCTTTAAAAAACTTAGGTTAAAAAGAAAAAAAGGTTAAATATATAAAAAAGAAAAGAATAATATAAATATTAAAATATTAATTATTAATAATTTAAATAATAATAGAATATTAAATATTTATTTAGGTAATAATTAAAATATATGTGTAAATTTAATATTATAAATTAAGTAAAATACATTTCCTATTACCACTTCTTTTTCCTTAACTTTTACCACTACTAATTAATATATACCTTATATAAGTATATTAAATTTATATCTTTATATTTATTTATTTATTTTATTTAATATTCATATATTATATTTATTTATTAATAATAATAAAATTATTTAATTTATAAACCCTTTATTTAAATTATAATTAGGAAATATAATATTTTATATTTAATAAAATATCTTTTAATTTTATATTAATATCTAATAATTAACCATATTTCAATATATATTTACATATAGTTTACAGTGACCCGAAAAAAAAAACGTCCAACGCTAATTTCATATATTATTTTCTTAACTTTAAACCAACATAACTTTACCAAATATAGGTATTAAATTAAGGTAAAATATATAGAATTTATATAAGTTATTCCTTTATTTAATTTTCTTTTTTAAAGTTATTAAGATTAAAAATAAACGAGATATTATAATATATATTTTTAATATATATATTAAAACCTTAAACTTTTAAGTTATAATATATTTATAAATTTATATATATAAGTAAGAATAAAAATTATATATAAATAAAGAAATGATTAAATATAATAAAATATAAGCTTTTATAAATTTAAAAAATGCTGTTATTATATTATTTTAATATTTGTAAAAAATATTGTTAAAAATGTTGAAAAATATTCATTTCCCATATAAATTTTACGTTTTTTTCTAATACGTTATTTTTAACATTTAATTACTTTACGAAGAAAAATAGTAAAAATGATTTAAATAAGCCAAAATAAACAAAATATAATTAATAATAATAGAAATCTTTTTAAGATATCCTTTTAATATAAATATCCTAAGTTATAACGTTGCAAAGTTAGTGAGTTTTGGTGTAAAAAGGCCCTTTGGACGTTTTTATTTTCTCCCCACTGTATTATTTTATTAGTTTTAGTTATCCCTAAGAGCAATATATATACTATATTAAACAAATATTTATATAATATTTAAAAAATTAGCAATAATTATATTTATATTTATAAAATTAATTAAATACTAAGATATATATTAATACTTACTTTTAAAATATATATACCCCTTTTTTAAACTTTATTCTTATATAATATTTATTTATTTATTAACACTTATTATTTATTTTTATTTATTAATTAATATTTATTATAAGTTTAATTTTTAAAAGATTTATTATATTAAAGCCTTATATAATTTATTTAAAAAGGTTAAATTAAATTAAACTTAATATTAATTAGGGAATTATTTTTAACACTATATCTTAAAAGTAGAAAATTGATTTTATTAAATAAAATAATAAAGCTTCTAATCTTTTTAATATTAACTTAATAATCTTTAAACTTATAAATAATAGCTTGAATTTTAATTGAAATTAAGTGAAAATCTTTAATTAAGATCTGGTTAAAAAGGATTATTTCCTAGCCAAATTTTAATTATTTATTAATATTTCTTTTTATAAAAAAATCAAAAATAAGCTAAATATAATAATGAATAATATAAACCTTATTAAATACATAAGTTAAGTTTTAGCTAAAATTAAAAAAATATATATAAGTAATATTATTACTTTAATAATTAATAATTCGAATGTATAAGTATTTTTATTATATATATATAGGTATATTTAAAAAGAAATATTAATAAAAATTATAGTTTAAAATTAAATAAATTTTCTTATTAAAAAAATAATATTAATATTAAATATATTATTATTAAGAAATTAAATTTATACCCTTATTTATTTTTAATTATAAAGATAATTTCTTATTAATTTTTTTTAATTATAAAAATCTTTTTAATATATTATAACTATATATATAGTAATAATTAGCATTATTTTACCTCCAAAATATGTTTATAAAAGTTATAAAATAAATAAGGGTATATTTTAATATTATATTATTATATTAAATTATTTAAATAATATTTATGTTAAATATTATTATAATAATAACAAAAGTAAATATTCTTATAAAATTAATATATTAAATATTATTTATAATAATATTTATTAAGATATAATTATTATTTTAATTTTTATAAACATTAATAAATATAAAAAGTTTATTAATTTATTTTTAATAATTATAAAGTTAAATAGATTTTATTTAATTTTTAATAATAGGATATAATTTATTAAGAATTAATAATATAATTTTAATATTTTATTTAAGGCATTTAGTAATGTTTTAATATAGTTTTTTATTCTTATAGGTTAAATAAAAGAAATGAAATATTAGATTTATTTATAACTTTATAAAATTATTTAAATATATTATTATTATTATTATTAAATAAAAAATATAAATATTACCTTTAAAAATAAGAAAATAATTATTACTTAATAAACAACTATTTAATAATTAATATTATATATTATTTATAACTAATTATAATAAAATATTATTACCAATTAATTAAACCTTTTTAAAAAAGCTATAAAAAATAATAATAATATTAATAATATAAGGTATAATTAATTAAATAATATATCCTTTAAATAAGTTAATTAAGGTAATTTTAATAATATAAGTTTTATTTTATTATATTTTTTCTTAATAATGTTATTAATTAACAAATGTTAACATAACAAATTAACTTTTTTAAAACTTTTAATAGTTATTATAATAATTTTTATTTTATGTAATATAAGGCTTTAATTATTATTTAATTTCTTATTTAATTTATATATTTAAAAGGTAATATATTAAAATAAATTTTATATTATTAAAATTATTTTAATTAGTTTTTTTAAAATATTTAAATTTTAATTATATATATTTAATAATATTAAAGTTATTTATATATCTTTATAATAACCTTATTATAAAATATAATATAAATAAAGCCAAATATTATAAATTTTAAGAAATTATGTTTATTAGTTATTTTAACAAACTTAAACCACTTTCTTTTAAATTCTTTTATACCTTTTTAACCATAGTTAGTTTTAACCAATTAGAATTAATTATAACCCTTGTTAACGAATTTAAAAGTTATGGTTTAAGGATATTTAATAGATTTTCTTTATAAACGATACGCGTTAAAATATAAAGTTGTAAATATTTTACTTTTTACCACTTACGTATATATTAACTCAATTATTTCTTATTTATTAAATCATTACGCACTAGTTTTAACCTTTTACGAATTCCTATAACGCTTAAAGCTTATTCCATTTTATAAATATGAAAAGTTTATCATAGCTATTATCCCTCCCTTTGTTTCTTCCTTAATGTGTTAAAATTAATAATAAAAATAAAGCTATGTTATCTTTTATATTTAAGTTATTTAATTTACCTAATATTATGTTTATTATCTTTGATAATAATAAGGAAGTAAAAGATAAGGAAATGGGAAATAAGGAAGATAAAAATAAAAATAAAAATAAAAATAATAGCGAAGATAAAGATAAAAATAATAGCAAGTTTAATATTATAAATATAATAGTTAAAATGTAAAACTTTTAACGGAATTAATAAAGGCGTAGCTTTATATTTAAGCGTTTTATAAAAGGCTAATTATTAACTAAAGTATTAAATAAAAAATTTATAAGCTATCGGCTTAAACAATTTACTAAGGTGCTTAAAAAGCCATTTATTAAGAAATACTTAGTTATATTTAAAATATAAATAGTCTTTAAAAAGGAATAAAAGATTGCCAACTTACTTACTTTTTATAAAAAGCTTTTTTAGTTAATGGCAAAGCTTACATTTGGCAAATTTAATTATAAAATATTTATTAAAAGTAATAATTATTTATATACTATTTAAAATATCTTTAACATAAGTTAAATTAAAAATAATTTTAAAAATGCTTAGCCTTAAATATTATAGGCGTTACTTAAAATTATTATAACTTTAAAGGGTATTTTTGTTAATTAATAACCTCGTTTAAAGTTAAAGGATATAAATAAAAAATCTACTTTCTTATATATAATTAGGGCATATATGATTATTATATTACTATTAAGTGCTTATGTATTTACTAAGGCTAATTTTTTATTTGTTTCTTTGGGAATATATTTTTATAATAATAGGGTATTATATTAGGTTATAAAAATGTTGGCTTAATTTAAAATTTATCTTAGGTATAAGTTTATTATTTAATAAATAAATATTATAGCTTAATAATTATAAGTATATTTTAATAATTTAGGTTTTATTATAGTATTAGGATTAATATAGGATATAATATAATTTTAAATATATTATTTATAACCTAAATATCATATTTATTTATAATAATTTTAATTTTAAAGATTATATTTAAAATTTAGCCTTAGGTTATAAAGATGTTATATAAAACCTTATTAATTATTTAATTATAGCTAATCCTAATATTTATGGTCCTTTTTTTTAATTGTAATAATGGTTAATTATACTTTTTTAATAGAAGTGGTTAATTATTTACCTTATATTATTATTTAAATATAAGGCTAAGGCCTTTAAGTATTTAATAGTTAACTTTATTTAATTGGTTTTTCATTCCTTTATTTTAAGTAATGTTATTTTATTTCCTAAAATAGCTAGGTTTTAATATAATATTAGTTATATTTTATAAATATTTATTATAAATAAAAATAAAGGTGAAATATTAGGTATATATTAAATTTATAACATATTATTCGATATATTATTAGCTTATAAGGAGTATAAGGAATAATTAATAATAGTATATAACGATTAAAAGATTATATCCTTTATTAAGGTAATTATAATTGCTTAATTAAAGGCTTAAAAGGTTTATAATTAAAAGTAATAAATATTCCTTATTCTTACCTTTTTTTATATTATCTTAAATTTTATCTAATTAATATTTTACACTTTTTAAAATAAGTTAGTTAAAAAGAATATATAATTCCTTAAATAAGGGTAATATATAAGTAAAAGCTTTACTAAATATTATTAAGCCTTTCCCTTATTATAAAATGTTTTTTAAGTTTATATTATTACCTTTTTAATTTATAACTTTATTAACATTAATGTTTTATTTAATGGCGATGTTAACATTAATATAATACATAAGGTATTAAAGTATATTAATTTTAAAAAGCTTAAATAAATACTATTAGCTATATAAAATAAAGTGTTTAACTTTTAAGCTTAAATTGGTAAATACTTGTAAGATTAAAAAGCCTTTATTAATATTAAATTTCAAAGCTATTATTAATATATGGTTATAATTAGTTATATATTAATAATGGTTATTATGGTATAGCTTAGTAATTATGGCATACTTTAGTAAATTATACCCTAGTTACTTTTTTTCTTTTATAACAAAGGGTTAAATAATTATGGCTTAAAAATATTATACTTTATTTAATTCTTTTATTTAAATGTTTTTAACCTTAAATTAATTATAGGCATTTTTTAATTAAGGCTTATTTAATATATTATTATTAAAAATGATTAAAAGGCTATTAATTTAGTTTTAAAATATATTAATAACAGGTTTACTATTAATATAAAAAATAATAAAAATTTTATTTATAATGTTTCTATCATTTTTAATTGGTTATTAATAATTAGGCCATATATTATTGCTTTATATAAAGGCTTAAAAACCGTATTTAAATTTAATTAAAAAGGCTAATACTTAGTAATATTTATTTAATAAAATGTTATTAAATATGTTTATAAATTATATATTAATAATAGCATTAAAAGGAAATTAAATTATAATATAATATTTTATATCTTATTTAATATATTAAATATTTTATATTTAAAGGTTAAGTAATTAGTAAATGGGAAAATTAACAACTTTAACGCTAAGGTAGTTTAACCTATTTAAATTTTAATATAATAAGTAATACCATTTATAAATTAAAAGAATGGATTTATCATTAAAAACGAAAAAGGTTAATAACTATATAGGTTAAATTTAGCTAAGGGTAATAAAGATAATAAGGAATATTAATCATATAATAATAATATAATATTTAAAGTTATTATATTATAAAAATAACTAAGTAAAAAAAAATCATTTAAGTAATGTTTTTTTATAAATAAATATTTTATTATAACTTTATTACCTTATTTTAGTTTATATATAGCTAATAACTTATTAAAAAATAAATAATACTTAATATTATTAAAAAGAAAAAATAATAACTAATATTACTTTTTTAAGGCTTACTTAAGCCTATTAGCCTTATAAATAGTTAAACCTTATTATACCTTTATAAAAGAGTAACTTTTAACATTACCTTATATTAAATATTATAATTTACTTAAAATACTTAGTTTAAAAAGAACTTAAGTTTATATTATACCTTTTTTAAAAGGGCTAAAGCCAAAGCTAAGCCTAAGTTATTAAGCTAATAATTAACTTATATATAACAAATATAGTATATCCTAATTTAGCCATTTTAAAGGGATGATTTTATTAGTTTTTAAGTTATATTCTATTACTTTTATATTTGCATTTATATTAATTTTAATTGTTATATTACTATTATTTTTAAAGTTATAAGAAAGGGTAGTTAAAGAGCCTAATAAAAAGCTAGGTAAAAGAGGTGTTTTAGGTTAAGTAAAAAAGGGATAACCTCTTTTTTATAAGTAATTAAAATTTTTAAACTTAAAATTAATGCTAATATTATTATTAATATTTTTTCTTTACTTTTTTTTAACCTTGAAATGGTTAAAATCCTTAAATTCTAAGTTAATATTAATGTTTAAATTATTATATATATCTTAAGTTATAATATTATAATCTTATAATATTAAGCCTTTAATATTACTATTATAAATATAAATTATATAGGACACTTTATTATTTAATATAGAATACTTTTTAAAAGGAAAGCTAATAATGTTAATAATAAGCTTAAATATAATAGGCAAAACTTGTTGTTTTAATATTACATATATAATTTGGAAATTATATATGTTATCCCTTATATTTTCATAGATTTAAATAATTATTCTCCTATTTAATTTATTTATATTAAGGAGTTAAGTAGTTATATCATTTAAAATAGCCTATGTAAACTAAGCAAAAAAATATTTAAAAAAGATATTATATAATTAGTGTAAAATATAGTTTTAATATATTTTAATTAACTTATTTAAATGCCTTTTTTTTTTATAAAGAATGTATACCACTAATATATAATTATTATCATATAATTTAAAGAATAATATAAAGGCTTTTAAATTAAAAGTCTTATATACATTAGTGTGAAAAAGTATAAGGTTATTTAATTCGTATATAAAGCTAAATATTATTTATAAGAAAATAGCCTAGGCTTAATTAGGTATAATATATTAACTTATGTTATTCACTTTAAATTAAAAGGTTTTAATATTAAGGATAATATATGCTTTTTTTACACTATTAATTACCTTTATTATATAATAATACTTATCACGATGTATTATTATAACATAAAGCTTAATTAGTAATAATAATTTAAAAGGGATATTTTTAGCGATAAGGAAACTATGTTATAACAAGGGTATATTATTATATAAAAACTTTTAATAAATAAAATTTAATATAATTAAATATAAAGCTATATAGTATTAATAATTTATTAAAATTTTAATTTAATAAAATTAACTTATATTAAATATTAACATATATAAAATCGTATAAGTAATACTTAGTTATAAGTAAAATGCCATTATTAAGATATAAAATACGTAATGTAAGATTATATAATTAGGATATTAATATAAATGATTAAAAATGCTTAACTTATTTTCAAACATTATTAATTAAAAGGCAATAAGTATAATATATTAAATTATAATTAACATTTTTATTATTTAAAACCATTAGCTTTAATATTAAATAAAATTTATTAAAGTAAAAGGGATAATAGATTTTAATTAATTAAAAGGCCTTAATTTGTGGCTTATTGTTTAAGTGAAATAAAATATTAAGTTAAATCATTATAGTTAAAGGCTTTTTAAAGTCCATGGTTAATTTTTTATTAAAATAGCTTTAATATAAAAAGGTTTTAAAGGATAGTTAAAAGGTTGGTTTATTTATAATATAATGTAATAGTTGTAATTAATATTATAATTAATTGTATAATTATTATTAAGATAAAATTAAAAATAAATTATTTTAATTATAAGCTAATTAAGAAATGTATATCCCTTTTTTACCTTAATAATATTATGGTTAAGTAAAAGATTATTATTAATAATCCTTTATAAGAAAAGGCCTAGCTTTTACTTAAAACTTTGCTCTTTTATTTACTTTCTTTATTTTTTTATCCCTTTATTTATTTATTCCTTTATTATTTTTATTCTTTATTTTAAAGATAATAAGTAAACAATTATAATTAATAAGTATGGCTATATATAAGAGTAATAATAACTTAAATTAGTTAGGTTGTATTAGTTTTAGTATTTATATTTAATATTAAAGCCTTTTAAAAAGCTACTTGTTAATATAAGTTATATTATTTTTTATTTATAACTTAAATATCCTAATTTACTTAATATTATTCTTTACCTTTATAGTATATAAAATAATAAAGAATGGTTTAATATTAAAATAGTTATTATATATAATATATATTAATATATAAAGGTAAATAAAAAAAAGGTTTAATAAGTTTTTATAATATATAATTAAAAATGTTAGTATATATAATTTGGTTAATTATTTATATAATGTATTTTAAAACCTTTTTTAAAATAAAATTATTTTTTAAAAGGCATATTATAGCGATAAAAAAAGAAAAGTAAAGGCTTTATATGTTATTAATTATAATTGAAAATATAAGTTAAATATTATATTTTAGGTAAATAGCTTACTTAATCATTTAAAGGAATCTTAGTTATTTTTAAATATTTTAAAAGTATTTATAAAATATATGTGAAGTTAAAAAAAGGTAAGGTATAAAATTAATTATTAAATATAAAAATACCTTATATAAAAAGGTTAAGGGATTTAATTAAATAAGGAAATAATTACCTTTAATTTGAAAAATACCTAGGTTAGTGTTTTAAACATAGTGGTAATAAAGGAAAAATAATCTTTCCTTTTTTATTATTAAGATATAAATTTTAATTAATTAGTTATAAATAATTTAATAATAAATTGGTTTAATATTATTAATTTTTAATAAAATAAGGTAAATAACAATTTGTATAAAGCCTTAAATATTAAAAATGCTAGCTTAACTAATAGCTTTTATAAAAAATACATATTTAAATCATTAGAAATAATAACCCTTATAAGATAAGGGCAGCTTATATTAAAGCTTAATAGCTTTAATAAAGCCATAATAATTATAAATTAAAGCTTAATATTAAAAGGAAATTTAAAAGTTAATAAAAATAAAGGGGCATTTATTATTAAGGCTAATATTTATATTAAAGCCAATTCTTATAAAGGAAATAAACATAATAATAGCATTATCGCTAATAATATTATTATAATTAATATAATTTTTACTTATAATAAAACTTATAGCTTAAGTAATTATAATAACGTTTTATTATTATTATATGCTATAAGTAAGATATAATATTTTTATAAGTATAAGAAAAAAACCTTTATTAATTGGTTAATAACTTTAATAATAAAGCTAAAGCAAAGTTTATAAAATAGCTTAATATTATTAAAAGAATATATGATTTAAAAGGTTAAAACTATGGAAATCTTTTGTTATATATACTTATGTAAAATTATAAAAAGGATAAAGTTAAAGTATTATTAACTTTCATTTAAAAAGTTGTTAAATTAATTAGATAATATAACTAATAAATGAGATATTTTTATTTATTTTATATTTTATTAATAAATTATTAATTAAATAAATAAAAAATACTTTATTAAAGCTTTAATAACACTTTAATAGTATGGTTATATAGTTGTAAAATAGCCTTATTTTTAAAAAAATATTAATTATAAATTGTAATTTTATTAGCAATTATAAATAAGCATAAATTAAGAAAAACCTAATTTATAACCTTATTATAAGCTTATATTATACCCTTGTATCGCCACTTTATATTATCTTTTATTTATATCTTATACTTAAAGTATTTTAACCATATTTATATTAATGGTATTTAGCTAAGCTAATTGTAAAAGTTAGGTTTAAGGGAAAAAAAAAGGAAAAAAAAAAGGCGAGTTATTAAATTATAATTAAAATATAAATAAGTAAACTTATGTTAGTAAAAAGTAATAAGGAAATAATTATCTTAGTATTAAATAAGAAATAAATAACTTAGTAATTATAAATAAAATAAGTAATTTAGTGATTTTAAAGAAAAAAGGTAATTTAATCTTTATAAGTGAAAAAAGCAACTTAGTTTTTAATAAAAAAAGCAATAATTAGGTTAAATAAAGGCATTATAAAGGTTATATGTTTTAATAATAATAATAGCATTAATTATAATGTTATATTTAATTAAATCCACTTGTTTTTTTTTTTCTTAGCCTTAGCTTTACTTTAAATAATAGTAATAGTAATAAAGGTAATAAAAAAGGTAATAATAAAAGTAATAATAGGGATAAGGGTAAGGTTATAATTAAGCCTTTTTTTAACTTTATTAAGCCTAATTTCTTTAATAACCATTTTATTATTCTCACCCTTGTTTTCATTTTTTATTTTATTATTATCATTTAAAATAAAAATTAAATTATTTCCTATAGTTTATAAATCAATTATATAACTTAAAAATTAACGTTATAATTATTAAAATAATAGGTTTGTAAATATTATTTATTTTTACCTTTGTTAAATAACTTTAAGCTTATTTTAATAAAGGTTAATTAGGTATTAATATAAGGGTTATTATTATAATAGCTTAAAAATACCTTTATTTGTAAAAGTTAAGATTATATAAATAGGGGATGGGATAAAAGGAAAAAGGGATTAAACATGGTAAAAAAGCAATAAAAAGTTATCCTTAAATTAAGTAATAAAAAGTAAAGAACATAAATTAATAAAGTTAATATTAAAATGAATAAAAGGGTATTTATATTAGTTAAAATATTTAAGATTTAATCTTTAATTTACGAAATTTTATTTAATAAATCTTTGATAATATGTTTAATATAATATAGTTTTACTTTAAGTTTAACTACATTTTAAACTAGTTAAAGTAAAAGGGCTTATAAGTAATTTAATTGTAAGTTAAAGTTTAATGTTATAATTATTATAAGCGATGATAAGTTATATAACGGGGTTATTTTATATAAGCTTTATTTAATATTAGTAATAGTAATAATAGTAATAATTTATAGTGGAGAAATAAAAGTTAATAATGATAAAAAAAAGGGAAAATTAAGTAAGCTTATATTAAGTAATAATGCTTATATAAATATAAGATTAAAATAATTTTATTATAAGCCATAATATAAGGTTAAGTTTTATTTTATTATAATATAAAAACTTAAATATTAGTAAGTTTTTAAATTTAATATAATTATAATAAAATTTGGTAAAAATATATTATTAAACATAAGTAAGTTAATGAAATTATATTTAAAGCCATATAATGATTTCTTAATTAATTAAATTTAAGGGGTTAATTTAAAAAGGATTAAGCTAATATAACCTTATATTTTATTTTTTTAAAAGTATATAAGCTTTTATTATAAAATATAAAATATATTTTAAGCTATATATTAAAATATAATTATTTAATTAAACTTATTTTATTCTTATATATAATATAACTTTCCTTAGGTATAATAAATACCTTATTAAGCTTTTTTTTTTAATATAGCTTTTAACTTTTTAATTTTTTAGCTTAATAAGTTGTGTAAGTTTATCCCTTTTAACATTAGCTTTATCCTTATTTAGCTTAGCTTATTAAATTATTTTAAAGATTTATAATTTTTTTAAAAGTTAAAATGTATTATACTTAGCTAATAATAAAGCTTTTAATATTTTAAATAATAAGCTTATATTATATTAATTATTTAATTATTATTTAAAACATTTTATTAATTTATTTTCCCTTATATTTTTTATTTTAAATAATATAATATTATGGTAATTTATTAATTATTATATTTATATTATATTGCTTATTAAAAATAATAATATCTTATATTAAATTAAGTAAAAATTACTATCTTTTATTAAATTATTAAGTGTATAAATGGTATAATTAATAATTTAATTATTTATATTTACCTTATTATATATATATTTAATATAGTTATAACTAATTAAGTTAAATAAAGGTGGTAATTTTAAGTTGTTTTAAACGCTTATTTAAAATTTTACATCTTAATTGTTAATTTAAAATGTAAAGGAAATATTCGATGCTTTTATTATATTCATTTATAAAAGGTTATAATAAAAGATAATATTATTAAAATTATTAATTATTTTGTTAAATAACTAGTTATAAAATATGTTTTAAATGAGGTTTATTACCTTTTAAGCCTTATTTTAAAAATTAAAGGTATACTTTATACTTATACTTTTTTTTAATATTATTAATTATATTTAAAAGCTTTGTTAAAAGCCGTTAGTATATGTAAAATATACTAAGGTATTAAGATTATTTTATCGTTTAAATAAGTCTTTTATAATTAATTATATATAAACATTTCTTATATTAGTTATTAGTATTTTATTTAACATAAAGTTTTATAATATTATTATTATAATTTTATTAATATATTTATTTTAAATTATAATATTTTTATTTAATTAAATAATATACTTTTATTATTAAAAGAAGCTTAATATAATGCTCTAATAAAGTATTTATAACATAAACTTTTTAAAATAAGTATTTTTTTAGTAAACATTTTAAAAAGCTTTAATAATTAAAGTGATAATTAAAAAGTTATTTTTATAAAGGTATAATTTATTAATGGTTTAAAATTTAACTTTAAATGGTTAAAATATATTTAATTTAAATAACTTAATAATATAAATTGTTTTAAAAAATATGCTTTTTTCATTTTTAAATTAAAATAATTTAAAAGTATTAATTTCATTTAAAATATTAAAAAGATAAGCTTAGTTTTTTAATAATATAATTATATACTTTTAATTAAAGTATTATTAAAAGGGAAGATAAGTTAAATAAGATAATAAAATAACGGCTAATATATTTAAGTTTATTTTTATATATAATTTTAATTAAATAGGTATATAAATTAAAATAATATAATATATTATATAAAATAATTGAAAATAATATAACTTTTATTACCTTTTTTCTTTTAATAATTATTATAAAATATAATATTAATAAAGGTAAATATCTTTTATTTTAAAAAAGGAAATATAAAGTAGGCTTGTTTTAAGTATAAGCTTATGTTTAAGCTTAGCTTAAATTTTTTTTTTATTTATTTTTTTATTTTTTTTTTATTTCCTTTTTTTTTAAATCTTTTTTATACTTTTATTTTAACCTTATTTTTAATTTTATTTTTAAGCTTTTATTATATTCTTTTATAACATTTTACTTTAAACCTTTTTTTTTTAATTTTAAGTTATATTTTTAATTAAATTAAATAGCTTTGTAATAATAATTAAAATAGTGTTAATGGTGTAAATAATTAAGCCGATTAAGTTGTTTAAAATGGTAATAATAGCTTTAGTTATTAAGTTAATAGCTTTAATCGTAATGGTTAAAATAGTTATAATAGTTAAGGCGATAAAAGTAATAGTAGTAAATAAGGTAAATAAGAAGGTTATAACGGTTAAAACGGTTAATTTAATTAATTTGGTTAATTTTACGATGTTTTTTACGGCTGTTATTTTAGTTATTTTTATTATTTTTAAGGTGGGTAGTTTAATAGGTGGTATAGTAAATGGTTTAATAAGTGGCTTAATAAATGGTGTAATAAATAACTTAATAAATAATATAATAAATGGCTTAGTAAATGGCTTAGTAAGTGGCCTGGTAAATAGTTTAATAAGTGGTTTAATAAGTAATATAATAAATAGCTTAGTAAGTAATATAATAAGTGGCTTAATAAATGGCTTAATAAGTGGTGTAATAAGTAGCTTAATAAGTGGTATAGTAAATAGCTTAATAAATAGCTTAATAAGTAGTTTAATAAATGGCTTAATAAATGGTTTAATAAATAATATAGTAAATAGTTTAATAAGTGATATAATAAATGGCTTAGTAAATAATTTAATAAATAGTTTAATAAGTAATATAATAAATGGTTTAATAAATAGCTTAATAAGTGGTGTAATAAATAATATAATAAATAACTTAATAAATAGCTTAATAAATGGTTTAATAAGTAATATAATAAATAGTTTAATAAATAATTTAATAAATAATATAATAGGTAATATAATAAATAATATAATAAATGGTTTATTAAGTAAGGTTATTTAAATTATATAAGTATAATATTATAAGCTTTATATTAGGTAAATTTAAAATACTTAAAAAAAGGAAAAGTAAAAAGGGAAAAAGGAAAATAAATCGAAAAGGGAAAAAGCCTTTATATATGGTTTTATTTAAGTAATCTTAGCTTAATAATAATATAATATAATGGCTAATAACACGGCTAACACATAATTAATATGTAGTATATTTTTAATTAATGTAACTAATAATAAGATTAAATAAAAAATAATATAATGTAATAGTATATGTATTTTTTTTAAATTTAAAAATAAAAAAAGGATTTAATAAATAATAAACTTAAACCATAGATTTATAAGCTAAAAAAGTTATGTAATTTATCATTAAGTTAAATGGGATAAGTTAAAATATAATGAGATATAAAATGTAAAATAATGCTTTTTTATAATATTATAAAATTAATTTATGTTTATTATATATAAGTAAGCTTTTATTATATAAATTATATAATAGTATATTATAATTATTATAAATAATTTTAAAGTAAAGGTTATAAGGGAAAATAAATTATATAATTCCTATTATAATTGAAAAGATTAAATCATTTAAAAAATAAGCTTTTTATATATAATAATTTTATTAAGTTAACCTTTTAATTAAATTATAACATTATAACTATTAAAAGCTTTACCATTAATAACACTTTTAATATATATATTATTTACCCTAATATATATTAGTTAAAAGGATTTTAACCTAGCTTTTACAAAGGAATATTTAAGGCTTTACCAACCCCTAATTAAAATAATTAAGCTTAGTTTTTCTTTTTATTAAAGGTTTTTTTAAAAAGGTTTAAATTAACTTATTATAAAACCTAGGTATTTAAATTAGTTAATAAATAATATTACTTATTAAAATAAGCATTTCCTAATTATTTAATTTAATCTTAAGTTTTAAGAAAAATATTTAAACTTTTACCCTTATATATTTTTTTTTATTTTATATTTTATTTTATACATGGGTAATATTTTAAATGTAATTATTAAAATAGCCTAATAATTTCGATTAAATGTTTAACAAGTTAATGGCTTACATAGAAAATATAAACTAATTTATTTTATCTTTAATTAATATTTATTAAAAAAAATAAATATTTAATAAAAAGAATAAAGTTTTAAGTTAATATTAGGATTTTATTTTTTATTTAATCCTTATAATTACTTAATATTATAGCTTTATATAAGGTATGGTAAAAATAAAAATTAAATTAGGCTAGTTAGTTATAAGTTATTTTTATTTATTTTTATTTTAAATATATTTCATTTTTTTTATTTATTTTATCATTTAATAATTTATTATTTTAATAATATATAATAAATAATGTTAATTAAATCCTTTTACATTTTAAACAAAACAAATCGTTTTCGTTTAGTAAATTTTAATTATACCTTGGAAACTTAAATAAAATTAAAATGTATTAAATAAGTAAGGTTAATAATAAAATTATTAAAATTAAAATAAGTAATATTATTATAATTATATTAAATGGTAATGGCAAATTTAAATTGGTTATTATTAACTTATTAGGTATAAATGGCTTAGTTATAAATGTTAATAATATGTTAATTAAATTAAACATAAGCTTATAAGGTGTTAATGTTTATTATTGTTTAATAAATATTATATTTATAGCTTTTTTATAGCGCTTTTTTTTTAATTGTATATTATATTTTTATTTGGTTTTTTAATATAGTGTAATGTTATAATTACATAGTTTAGGTTTAATATTATTATATTTAAACTATTTAACATCCCTTAAAGCTTTATTAATTAATTATAAAAGAATATTTAAGTTAATATTTTAATAGAAAATATTAGTAATTTTCTATTAAATTTTATTTAGTATAATAACCAAATTTAATATATTATATTTATATTTTATTTTGTTTTTTAAATATTAAGTTTTATTAAGAAAAAAAGCTTAAAGCCTTTACTATATAAATTATTAAATTATTCCTTTTCTAAGCCTTTTCGCAGTTAATAGCTTTGGTAAAAGTTTAAAAAAAATGCTTAGCTTATAATAACAACCGTTATAACATAATATAAAAAAAACTTCCTTTATATTTTTATTATTATTTCTTTTTAACTTTTATAAAAACACTAATAAGTATTTTTTATAATATTTAATATTAATAAATTTATATATATTAGGATATTTTACTTATAGTTTTTTTCTTTTTTTTATTTTATTTTTTATTTAAAAGCTTAAATAAAAACTTAAAAACTATTTAAAAAATAATTTTAAAAAAGGGTAATTTTTAACATTATTATTACCAGTTATAAATAAGTTAGTTATTTTATTAATTAGTATAAAGATTAAATAGCTATACTTTAAGCTAACTATTAAATTATTTAATATAATTTTATTAATATTAATTATATATTATAAGTTACTTTAAGTTTATTTATCTTTGCGTTTAAGCTTTTTAAATGGCTTTTTCAAAGTGTTTAATAGGTTAAAGTATTAATAAGGAAGGAAAAAAAATGCTATTTTTTATATTTTTCTATTCTTAATTATTTAGCTAAATTTTTATATAAGGTTAGTAAGGTTATTAAAAGTAATAAGCTTATATTAAATTATTTACTTTATATTACAAATATTTATCCTTATTTTAAAGGTTATTATTGCTAATATAATTTAATAATTAAAATCTTTTATTATAAAGTTGTTATATAACTGCTTTTAATTTATTAAGTAAATGTTTATATTATATTATTTAATAATGTGCTTAGCTTTATTAGTGATTAACCTTAAATTAATGGCTTAAAATATTAAATAATAATAAGTGGTAATTAGTTATTTTTTATTATTTATGAAAATAATAGTTTTTTTAATAGCTTAAACATTATTATATTTTATTTTGTTAAGTAAAAAAGCTAATTACTAATAATTTTAAATTTTAAACTTTAATAACAAATATATAATAATATTAATATTAGTTTAATTAATAATTACCTAAATAAAAAATAATACCCCTTTTTACATTCTTTTTTAATAAAAGTTAACATTAAGTAAAATAAAATGTTTGGCTTTTTTATTAAAAATAGTGGTATATTTAAATTATAATATTACCTTTAATATTATATTTTTTATTTAATAAATGTTTAGGTATAATAATTAAAACTTATTTTATTAGTATATAATGTAAAGTTTATTAATGGTAATGGTTATTAATTATTAATTAAAAGTTATATTTTTAAGTAAGTAAAAGAATTATTTCTTAATAGTTTATTTTAGCTTAAAAATAATATAAATATATTTCCCTTTTTTTAATATAAATTATAAAGAATTGCTTTATTAATTAATAAATATAAATTTAATAATAATTTATATATATAATAATCTTATTAATCTTATTTTTTATTAGTAATAACCATATATTAAATATTTAAAATAATATATTAACTTAATTTTATATTAATTAAGTTAAAAGGTATAGTTATATGGTTATTTTATCTTTTATTATAATAAATATTATTTATAATATAATGGTTTTTTTATATTTAATTTAAGTTATAAAGATAGTATTACTATGATAAAATATAATATGTTATATTAACATTATTTAATTATTTTTTAGCTAAATTTTTAATAAGCTTTTAACATAGTTATAATTTAATATAATAATAGTAATTACTTTAATAAAGTTATATTTAATATTAACTATATATAAGCTATAAGGGTTAAGTTATATATAATTGAAAAGGTATTATATATAATTATAAATTAAAATTTTAAACTTAAATAAATTAATTAACTTATTTAAATATTTAAGTTATATAATTAAATTAAATAAGTTTTTAAATATAAAGCTTTATAATAATTAATTATTAGCGAAGTTTAAAGTAAAATTGTTTATTAATTAATATATTATTATTAATAAATAATTAGGTATAAGTTATATTTAAAGGTATATTATTTATAATTTTTTAATAAAAATTATAAAAAATAAGCTTAAAATAATATATAAAGTTAATAAATAATTTAAGCGAGTATATTATAAGCTTAAAGTAAAATTTTAAATAAATATAATATATTGTTATAAAATAATATAATATTATTAATATAAAGCAATGTGTTATTTTAATGTTTAAATCTTTAATTCGATTATTAAGCTACGCCCGTTAAGCTATAACCATTGGTTTATGCCTAATATATTATAAGGCATTTATAACTTAATAATCGAATTAAGGTTTAAATTATACTTATTTAACTTAAGGTTATTTAGTTAAAAATATATGCACTTTTTTAAAATATTTATTTTAAATAACCTTATAATTTAATAATTATATATTAAATAACCTTAAAAAAATAATTTTAAAGTAAAATATATTAAATGTAAAATTTCTTATCTTTTTTTTATATTTATTAAGTTTAATTTAAACGTATAATAGTTATTAAGGAAAAAAGGTTTTTTAGTTATAAATGTTAACTTAAACTTAATAAAATACTTTATTCGTATTACCTTATAATTTAACAACCATATATTAAATAGCCTTTAAAAAATATTTTAAAGTGAAATATTTAACATGTAAAATTTTTCCTTTTTTTTATTAATTAATTAAAAATAATTTAAGTATATATATTAAGTATTAAAGTTATAATAATATTATATTAAACGTTTAATTAAATTATTAAAAGTTTTATTAAAAGCCTTATTAAAAACCTTATTAAAAGTAATTATATAACGTTTAATTATATTTAAATTAATTATTAGCTTTATTTTTTTAATACGATTAATTTTTTAATATTTATTTAATTAAATAAACGTAAATTTAATAAAAAAGTTAATAAAAAAGTTAATAATTAAAAAATATTAATTTAAGCTAAAATGCTTTAAACCACATGTTTAAAAATCTTTATAAAGATTATAATCCCTTCTAATTAGTTTAAAAATTTTGTGGCAAAGTAGGTACAAAGATTTTAAACTCGTGGTTTAAGCTTCACTAAGATAAGCAATGTGGTGTGTATAGCCTTATGCCGCCATTTGAGGCCGAAAATTATACCCCGGCCTTAGACTGCTTTTCGAAAAAGCCACGCCTACAGGCCTATAAATACATTGGCACGGGCCCCTTGGCTGTGGCTGGAGTGGGCGCAGCCCACTCCTCGAAAAAGTGGTCTGAGCTCGCTGAGATAATTTATTGGCGCGTTGGCGGATTATCATCACCTGGTCCGGGGTGGGAAGGTCCCACTTTAGCGGGTGACATCATCACCACACTTCGCACCCTAGCACCTCAACATTTCAGGACTTAACTTTGGAAGCTTCAAACGCTGCCCACTCAAAACCTGTAACTCTGTAAATTCCAAGAGGTTGGTTAGAGTTTCGGGGCGTTTTCATAACTCTACTGGTTCAGCGTTCAGCGTTCAGCGCTTACATCGAGGCTGGATAACTGTACCATTACATATGTTTACAGTAGACTGTACAATACTTCACTCTCGTTCCTAATTTTAACAAACTTCTTTTCAAGAGACTACCTTCCTCGAGCTTCCAGAGTTATGACAGATTCGAGAAGCAGACGATTCGCACTGAGACAGGATGCTTCCCTATATCAATAAACGTAGGATTGTATATAACTACTGCTAATGCATCAATTGTGCTGACTTTTGTAGCATTCGAATGGCTGTCTGGGGTTGTGGGAGCTTCTCCCGATGAGCGTACGTTCTAAAGACCCAAGTTACATTTTCTCTGCATTACGGCCAGGATGCTAATATCGCGAATGAATAGTCAAGCTTATCTTCTCCTTCCTCCTATCCTATCCCCTCGCCGGCCTCTTAAAACGGGTACCAGATGCTCGACCCCAATACAAGAATCTATTCATCATAAGGTATGGTTAGGATCCTAGACGGCGCATTTCGTTGTATAAGCGTCCGAATGATCAAGAGACTAAATTTCATCCCGAAAATAGTGGTGGCCTTTTCTACTTAGTAGGCCTGTTCTCGTTATGGGCCGGCATTCGAACACTCTTCATCTCCTCCGCCGTCACCTACGCCCTCGCTTACTACCTACCGACGTCTGCCTACATGCCATGGATCGCCTTCGTTTTCCTAATGGGCCATATGGCCGTGAGCCAGCTCAATCGCCAATTCGCCGATAACCCATCCTCGGTCGACATCACCGGCGCTCAAATGGTTCTCGTCATGAAGCTCTCGGCTTTCGCTTGGAACGTGTTCGACGGCACGCTTCCCGAGGACCAACTAAGCGACTTTCAGAAAAGCCGGAGAATACTTAAGCTTCCTGGGCTCCTAGACTACGCGGGATATGTCTTGTTCTTCCCGTCTCTCATGGCGGGTCCCGCTTTCGATTATAACGAGTATCGCGGCTGGATCGATTGCTCTATGTTCGACGTCCCGGCCACCATCGATCCGGCCAAGAAGCCGCCGACGAGGAAGAAGCGCAAGATTCCGAGAAGCGGTACGCCTGCTATGATGAAGCTCGCCAGTGGTGTGATCTGGATCTGGGCTTTCCTAAACTTGAGCAAATATTACACTCATGAGGTCCTCCTCGACGACACCTATATGAACTTCAATTTCTTACGCCGTGTTCTCATCATGCACATGGTAGGCTTTACGGCCCGATGCAAGTACTACGGTGTATGGTTTATGGCGGAGGGCTCTTGTATCCTCGCCGGATTGGGCTATAACGGCGTCGACCCTGTCACGGGCAAGGTCTACTGGAACCGTCTGCAGAACATCAACCCATGGGGCGTCGAGACGGCGCAGAATAGCCGCGCCTACCTCGAGAACTGGAACATGAACACCAATAAATGGCTGCGGTATTATATCTACCTGCGCGTGACGCCGAGAAATAGGAAACCCGGTTTCCGCGCCAGCTTGGCCACGTTCGTGACGAGTGCTTTCTGGCACGGCTTCTACCCGGGATACTACCTCTCCTTCATCCTCGCCAGCTTCGTCCAACAAGCCGCAAAGCGTACGTCGTGAATTTTCTTCCCCTTTTGCCCCCTTTGCCCCTTACACCCTCCCCTACCCTACTACCCCCATTAGTGTTCTTCAAGCCGAGCTAACACGTGATACAATAGACTACCGCCGCAACATCCGGCCCTTCTTCCTCGACCCCGTAACGCAGAAGCCGCTCCCCAGCAAAAAGTACTACGACTTCGCATCCTGGCTCGCCACACAAACTACCTTCTCCTTCGTCGTAACCCCCTTCGTCATACTCCGCCTAGACCAGTCGCTGCTCGCTTGGAGCCGCGTGTATTTCTACGCCATCGTAACGACGGGCGCGAGTATGGCCTTCTTCGCGTCCCCTGCGAAGAAACAGCTGCGGCAGATGCTGGAGCAGAGGACGCGCGAGGCGGGCGTGAAGATGGTGCGCTCGGCTAGTACGGATAGTTTGACGGGGAGGGGCCGGGAGCCTGTGCTGGGGTTGAGTGCGGATCCGGCGAGGGATATTGACGAGGCGATTAGGGAGCTTAGGGAGGAGGTTGAGAAGGCGAGGGCGGAGGGGAAGGATAAGATTAAGATCGCGGGGATTGGTGGGGAGGGGAGTAATGGGAAGGTCGAGGGGAAGAAGGAGTTGTGATTTGCTTCCGCGGCTAGGATTATGGTGGTGATGGTGACTTTAGAATGGTTAGGGCTTAAGCCTGGGGTGGTGAGTCCGTAAGTGTGTCGTTTGAGTAGTGGTGGTAATCTAGATGGTAATGCTTTTGGCTTGATCTAGAGTGAGGAGTATGGATCTACGTGTGCATCTCTGACCATGAGGCCTATGGAGCGAAGATATAGCCCCCCAGCGTGAGGAGGGTGAGGGGGGAAAGGCATTTTTAAGGCGGTTAATGAACGTAGATAGACAGAAATGTACTAAAATGTAATGATTTAATCTACGACTACTCTCCGGAGATCAAGACTCGATAGCATCCTAAGTTGAATAACCTCTTGGGTTGAGCAATAGGTAATAGAGTCGCAATGCGAGATAACAGCTAAGGGTTTAGATTTACTCGAACATATGATTTGTCTGATCTAAATACTGTCTTTTCACGTACCTAAGGGGCTGGAAGTGTAAAAGGGTAAGTAGTACACAATGGAAGATTTTCGGGACCTTCAGGTAAATCTGTCGTCATCCAGGGCTCAACAATCTTCAAGTATTATGTTGGGATCAAAGTATGTTTGCCCCTGGATAAATCCCTTCATTTATTTTGTGTTCCCCGAATCGTCATTGCTGCCATTCTTCTCTTTCAAGGCAGATAGACACTCCCAGTAAACCTCTTGGTAGCTCTTCATAGCACCATCATCCAATACCAAGGGAGACGATTTAGTCTCCCTCGACTCCATAGGTACATTCCAAAGCTTTATAATTCGAGATTGTCATCTTCATGACTATGGAGGTAATTGGTATTCTCGAAATGTAGGAAATTGCTAAGTATTCCTTTGGGGGTTTGAAGTCTTCACATGTTAATTTATGTCTGAAGAGACGAAAGTATCACATTTCACATAAGAATATCATTATACTCAATTCCAAAAGGCTTTATTCATAAAATCTCGTCATCGCAGGCGTGATTTCATCTGTCTGTCTGTTGCTAAAACTTAGCAACCAGGACATAACACATTCAAAAGTCAGCGAATAGAAACTTTTTTGCGCCCAATTCCTCCAAGACGTTCGTTCATATCTGCGAATGTAATCATAACCCTGTCTGCTTTCCTCTCCTTCCTCCTCTTGCAGACAGTTTGAATATCGTCCCCTTTCAACTCCTCGTTCAATGGGGAATATCCTTTTCCCTTTTCCAAAACTACCGAGGTAGACGTCAAATGACTACCTGATCCAAACAAGAAAGCAAAAAAATATACGCCCGTGACTGCGTCATTAGATTCGGTCCTCTGTATATCCCGACTCCAAGCAATCAATTTGGTTGGGGGTATCATGTCCCGTTTCCCATCTATTTTTCTACAAGTGTACAAGCAAGAATGATCGAATAATAAGGGTCGTAAGTGATAAAGTATAAGGTACAAGTCGTGAAGTAGAATAAAGGAGGCGGCAGAATGAAATGTAAAGCATATGTGATGAGTATATGGCAGAAGATATGCATATAAAATGATGCGTAGTCGAGAGCACGTTGCTATTCGTAGATTCGCAAAAATGAAAGCGTATCGGAATTCGCCCGTGAGGTCTATGTTCGGTTGTGAAAGCCACATGGCTCATGAATCGTCATTATATATTACGTAAAAAATCGTACGTCGTCGTTTGAAGGTTGAAAATAGAAAAGGTTTCGGGTCGTGGGGTGGAGTTGTCTGCGTAAAGGGCCTTCATCGCCCATCGTCTTCGTTCTCATTATTATTGCGCCCATCTTTGTCGAACGCCAATTACCACTAGAGCAGCCACTGCACCAAGGATTAGAAGGCCGGCGATGGCCATAAATCGGTTTACGTTTCTCCACCATCGTGCGCTTTGATATCGTGAGTCATCGAGAAGAACATGTCGTCGCTGTGGAGGCTCCCCATTCTCGGAAGCATAAAACTCTTCCGTACTTCGATCTCGCTCGTCCATAGCGAGCACTGGTTTCGGTGGTAGTGGTAGGAACGCCGCAATCATCCAGGCTATAGCCAGGGTTAGCAATTGCACAATTCATTCATCAAAACTGGTCTTACCAAATGGGATAAGAAATCCCGCCACAAATAGAACCACCTGAATATTGCGTCGCCCAAAAACGCCACTATCGGCAGACCAAGTGACGGACGGTGCGTTCCATACGCTGAATCCACTATTTCGCGTATCTAGACGAAGATGCGGAGACCATATGCTCGAAGTCTTCTTCCTCGGGGCCAATCGAATCTCGCCTGCGTCACCGGCAGGTGTGATCTCCATTGAATCTGGCCGTCGACCGCGAGGGTCTCCCTCCATCGGCCGGCGACGCGGGTTGTAAATGGTCTGGGAGAACTGATCATGGGATGGAGATCCACCACCTACCCAAGGACTCGGTGGTCGACTGTCACCGGCTTCAGATAGAGATCGGACAGAAGCTGATGCAAGCCATCGCCTTTCTCCACTGCCATAATACAGCCTTGCCCAGGTCGGAAGAGAGGATGCTGTTAAGCTTCCGCTACGTGAGCTGGTCGAACGAAGACTCCGATCAGAGGCTTGTCTAGAGAAGCCTAGACGAGTTCGTGATGGCCTATGATCGAGCTGGTGGAGATCCGCTAATCCGTCACCGTGCTCATCGTGATCCCGAACAGTACGAATCGGAGGACTAGGCAATTCTCTCCCATTTCTCGTATAGACAGGACTGGGACGTTCTAGAGAGTCGCTTTGGGAGTTCGATCTCGAGTGTGACCTTCGCGTGTCCAAGTTCTCTAGGCCCAATGATGACGATATACTTCGCATTTGCCTGCTGTCCCTGCTTCCGAAAGCACTGCTAACTCGCTGCGGAATTGATCCCATGGAAACGACACGAGAACCCGATTGAGAGCCAGGATCGCTGCCCTCGTATTCGGACATCACAGTCGAAAGCTGTGAGCTCCATTGGTGCGCATCCATCCGTGTCCTCTGTTGCGGAGCACTTGTTGATCCTACCCATGTAGAGCGCGGAATTGAAGAGGTAGAGGGTGTGTGAGCTAGACGAACAACGTTGGGACTAGAACCGCCGAGGAGGGACGCGGTTCCTTGGGTGATTATGCTTGAAAGAGACGAGAACGAATTCGCGCGACTAGGAAGATTTTCTCTCGATTGCTGCCTGCAGTAAGGCAAGTTCTCGGATGATGATCTCTTGTGCGGTCTCAACGGAGGTACGATGAGGCTTTCCTGCGAGTATTTCTCCCGAATTTGTCTTGTGGATTGTCTTGTGGAACTCTCGTCGGATGAATGGTAGTGATGTCCTCGGAAAGGGGTTGGAACCGACGATATCGGGGAGGTGTCGCCGTAGACAACGTAGTTTTGGTTTCCTGGTGTGTCAGCAAATCCTGGGGCAACTTCAGAGGAGGCAAGAGTTTGCGCCGGAGATGATTGTCCGAGAAGTTTGTAGTTTGAGCTACTCGACGAGGGAGGTGCTTCGATGCTTTCTGTATCTGGTAACGGCGGAGAACTGCGACCAATGATTTTGTAATTTGCGGTTTCCTCAATAGTCGAATCAGTTTGTTCGGAATTAAAAGATTGCTTTGTCGCCAATGGAGAGGAAGGTTGCTCCGAGGGTGTGACAATTGTTTCTGGTAATGGTGGCAGAGGAGATTCGGGAAGTTCCTTTTCCTTGCCTTTTCCCTTAGGATCAGGAGTTCTTGGAACTTTACGCAAGCCACCAACCATGCGGTAATTCCAGGGAGAAGAAGATTCGAATTGCTCGTCAGGTACCGCAGTGGCTGTTGAGGGGGGACCTGACGTGTAAGGCGAGACGCTGCGCTCGGGGACGGAGCTTAATGGAGAGCCGAGACGATCTTCAGTAGATGCATCAAATGAGCTTTCTTCATGCGAGCTGATAACGGACGTATTAGAGGGCGGAAGCGACGTCACCACAGTAGATTCCGACCTGTCGGAAGTGCGCGTACGCGTCGACTTGAGCACAATCGAGAAAGTCTTGTCGGAATGAATGTTGATGAAATTATCACGTCTTGACATGGGTCGTTTCCACGTAGGCGACGTAGGCCTATCATCGTGGCGCGATGGTGATGGCTCTGATTGAGGATTAATACGCCTACTATTGCTTCCATATGAGGGACTGTTAATGGCAGGGGACGGTGGGGCAGTGCGCCCAATACCAGCTGAGTCGGAAGCGAGTTTCGATCCTGAAACGCCTCTGCCCTTAGCTCTCGCTAATGGTGAGGCAGGTGTCGAGAATAACGGCGAAGGTGACGGGGACTCGGCGCCATAGTCCTCTTTTTCGTAGATTGTGGCTCTCCTGTTTCTCGGTGTAGTAATATTTCCTGGGTCGTTGGTCGTGCTCTGAATATCATCTTCCCCAGCACGTGATTCTTGCGCACGAGATCCGCTGCTACCTTCGCCATCGCCTGGTCTTGGAGGTGAGTAAGGGACGATGCGGATTTGCAATTTATTCTTTTCTGATTCTGATCGCTCTTGCAGTGGCGGTCTCTGCGATTGGGACGATGATGATGATGAAGCCGTAGATGACATCCTCTTCCGCGGGCCCGGCCCGGAGTTGTGGAGTATAACCGCAAAAATTCAAAGTTACCTAAGTCCAGTAATTATAATCGTAGCTCGACAAAGGCCATAACGGTTCATAAGTCCGGTAATCCTATTTTCAAATCGGGGAATTGACGGCGTATATTTCAACGTAAAACTTCGTTTCGAGTAAGGTATAAGCGGGTATGATAGCGAGTGTGGAGTCCAAACGATTCGGAGATTGTAGTCACGGATGATGAGTAGCGCACAATATTAATAGCGAGTAACGACTTGACGAGAAAAAGAAAACAAAAGACTGAAAAAAGATAGCCCAAAGGGTCCAAGGAAAGACGTGAAGTTCGAGATAAAAGTATTACAGAGCCGACGAGGGACGGCCTAGTGTCGCATAGACAATAGATCTGTAGTGTAATAATAGAAGTTTTGTTAAAGGAGCGGAACGGGTCGACAAAGAGAGACCACAAAGATAGGTAATTCCTACGCTACATACAGACCACACACACACATCCGCGGGGGAAAACGAAATCGGAGAGAGAGTGAGAGTAACAGCGAAGCTGTCAGGAGGCAGACAGGAAGGTATTATTTCTTGAATGTGCCCCCCAGACTGCCGAGTTCTGATCGATTGGCTAACAGCTGGAGTCAGCTATCTAATGGCGGCTGCATATGAACTATGCAATGCAGCCGAAAAGGAGCGTAGTCAGGGTTCCATCGACCGAAAAGAATACCAGGAAACGGACAGGGAGAAGCTTCGCGGAGCTATGGTACCAAAAAGGGCATAGCAAAAGGCTGACATGACCAGGAGTCGCACAAGTACCTTTTGACATCTCACCGCGTACCTCTCCCGGATTTCACATTTGTGATGAGCGATCATTCGAATCAACAAGACGCCGGAAGACATTATTGATGTGCAAGAGGTCCACTAGGATCTCCATTGTGTCTCTTGCTAGCCAGTATAATTCGGAGAGGAATGCTAACGGCGGAGTTAGGATCCATAATCCGCATGCAGTATGCGGGCCTACTGCAAGACTGAATGTAGGTTGAAATGAGGTCGAACGAGAATAGTGGATGAGGCGGTCGAGGAACCTACCACAGTTGCAGGCTAAAGGCTACAGCACTGGTCAAGGGACCACAACCGTTTGCTCGTCTAGTAGTTAAAGAGCCATTCGTTTGCTAACAATCGTCTAAAGAAGCTGGCGTCGTCTCAAAAGGCGCCGCTGGCATAATCTTTGTCCAGACGGAGATTTCTTTTCTCTTGAATTTTTCGTTTGGCTGCATCACGGTCATAGTGGCCCGCCAAAGAAAGGTACTTCGGCAGGTACAAAAGACACATGTTAATACGATGGCTGAGGTTGAAACATTCAGCAAGGGCAAAGAATCGGTGAAGAGATGGGTAAATTAAACGTTGGCCATAACAAGGTGCAATTGGGCGAGATCTGGGGTTTGGAGTTCCCAGAAAAATCATAGATCAGGAACCAACCGAAAATTCCGAAGCTAGGGCAAGCTTTGAATAAGGAAAGACAAGGAAATCAAGTGGACCAGAAGACTGGAGCTAATACCAGAAAGGGAATAAAAGCATAGGCCAGAATGAGAGCGTGGCTGAGTTAGTGGGATGCATCGTTCCACCTTTTATTAGTGGTCCTTTTTTTTGGTGGTAGCATCTCGTATCTCGCCTATCAAGTTAGCAGCAACCTTAAAAGTAAGCAAGTAAGCAAGCAAGCCACAACGTAATTCGCAGACGCGTGCATTTCGTGTTTTCCCTTTAATAGTCCAATGGTCGCCCAAAACAGATAATCATCTTACTCTGTCGTTTAATTCTCAATGCCATTTAATGCTTCTGGAATTCGAACGAATAACAAGTGAGAAAGCAAGATGACGTTAAGTTGATAATCCTGGTTCCCATCACTGCCATCACTGCATGATAGCACATTTTGCGCTCAAAAGCCGCGGGTAGGCTCTCCACTATACCCACAAAGGGGATCTCCTGAAGGACCGTGCCTTACAGTATTAGTCTGTACTATATAAACTGTACGAGTTAACCGACTGGCCAAATGGGCAGTAGCTGCTAGGGTAGCTGCTAGGGGCCCCTGGCTAGTGGGTATAGAATTCGAACTTTTCGTCAACTTCCTTATAACTTTTTTCCAAGACAGTCAGAAAACATGAAAAATGTTCCAACCTCTGGCTTCTTTTCTACACACATCTTTCTTTGTCCATCAAATGATCTGAGGCAGCTAGCCTTGATACGGCGTCTGTCTTGTCTTGAAGCTGTGAAACTCTAGGCTTAGGAGCTATACGCGCTTACACTACAGTTTTTGTAGGTAGACGAGACGCTTCCTGCATATAAAGCGCCAACAGGTCCCAAAGAAGCGACCCAATCGCTTGTATTCCCTTATTTCCTTTATGTCAAAAGGTAAACAAGCATTTGCCTAATCTTAGCTTCAATTCCTGCAACAAGCCGAATACTCCAGAAGAGTATGTTACCATTCAATCAAATTTGGACGTTTGACTCGTAAGTCAAAGCCGCAGAATTCGATTAGGTACAGGGGGTTGCCAAGGGCAAAGCAAGGTAAATCCATCCCCCATGGGCCAAACCAAACGTCTGCCCACTTCTAAGGCATAATCCGATCGAGCATGATAATTTCCTTTCAACTTCCCGACGATTCATTCACCCTTGTGATTCCTGGGGATTTCATTTTTATGCTTTAAGATTGGCTTGAGATAGCTATCTGAGAGAGGAAGTCCGTACGAAAGGTAGCCCGAGGAAGCCTATTGTCAACCTCTGTTTGGCACAAGGCTGTCAAATCCATCTAACCTAGCATCCTAGCCTCATAAACGTCATTAGACAATCTAGGAAAATTATACGGTACAGTTGGATCATCGGTCTACAATCCACAATGCCTTCATTACCGGGTTTCATAACCCGTTACTTTTCCAAGGATGAACGTAAGTACAGTCTATCCTATCTGATTGGCGTTTCTGACTTAGCCGCGGTAGCAAAACCACCACCAATCAGTACCAAGACCGCCATCTCCTTACTCGTAAGTTCCAATCGCACGGGCGGATAGACGCAGCTCTGTCTCCACCATAAGCAAAGATACTGACCGGTAGCTAGGTAGTCTACACGCTCATCTACGTGGTGCCATTCTATCTGTCACGCACAACTAGGCCGTCCCCGACCTTGTCGCGGGACGCGCCGTCTGTGATCCGCGCGCGCATCGCGTCCGTATCATTGACCTGTGCGGTTTGCTCTACCATCACCTTTGTGATCTTAACGTCACAAGGTCGGGCCACGACCGCCGAGGCCCTTCATACCATGGGGTACTGGCCGGTCGGTCTAGTGGAGACGGGGAAGTGTTTCCTGCTCACCGCTGTTCTCTTCGCCGGGCCTCTCTACGAGTATCTCATCGTTGACCAAGGATGGCGAGATTGGTTGGCTCTACGGCCTTTGTCGGAGCTCTTCGGCGAGTGGACAAAGTGGCGTAACATTGTAGCAGTATGTTTACTTTTTTCTATTGTGTTTTCTAACATGAAACATTTTTACCTAGCCAAATCCCTTGCATCATGATGAGAACATTGGTCCGTGTTTCTGAGCAGACTCAAGACCTGTCAGATGAGGACAAACACAATAGCACTCTGTGCATCTCTGATTTACACAACCCGCCTCAACACACTACCTGCTACTCTCTTTCATATCTCCATGCTCACAATATGAATAGGGTCCATTTACAGAGGAGGTACTCTTCCGCTCTGCCGCAGTACCTTTGATGCTTGCGGCTCAGACTCCCGTAACCACCACCATCTTCCTCTCGCCATTGGTCTTCGGACTTGCGCATTTACACCACTACTATGAGTTTCGGTTGTCGCATCCGTATATGGCTACAAGCTTCTTGTTGATGCGGTCCGTGATGCAGCTCGGTTACACCACGCTGTTCGGTGCCTACGCCACTTTTCTGTTCCTGCGCTCCGGCAGTTTATTAGCTGTCTTTGCAGTCCATGCTTTCTGTAACTGCATGGGCCTGCCGCGAGTTTGGGGCCGAGTACTGCCTGCTGTGATGGTCGATGAACGAGGGCAGTCGTCCAAGCCGTCCGTTATGTGGACTATGGCATATTATGTGTTACTTGTAACGGGCGCAGTCGGATGGTATAAAAACATAGGCTCGCTGACGGAAAGTTCCAATGCCTTGGTGGGTATGAAGATATGAGATATGATAATGACGATACTCTTGGGTCTACTCTGTAATGGACGCTTAACATCTTAATTAATATTAATTAAACTGTAATGTGATAAGTGGTGATGTACTTGGCCTTATTGACCGCTCTCCTGCTATTACAGTCCATATCAGCTACCTTCTCGGTAGCTTATGGATTATACAACTGGGCTAGTTATCGTGAGATCCAGCCTGTGCCTCGTACATTCTAATGACCGAATCTTACACGGTGCTTGATGATTCCCTAATGTGGCAATCGACCTCTTCGCCTCGCCTTCTGCACAGTAGTGATTACACAGGGATGTGATACCGACCCAAGTCCTGATAACAGCTATGTTGGCCAACAGGAATATCTACATCCTGCCCATGTCGTAAGTGCTAATTCCGTGCCATTCCAAGCCTCCTCGCCTCAAACATCAACATAGCGGCCGGCTGTGATTTGAGTAGACGAGCCCACCACGCTTGGTATAATCTATCATCAACATCGTCGGACTCATGAAAATCGTCGTAAAAAAAAAACAAAACGTGCCGAGTCAAGGCGGCAAATCAAGCGCCATCCCAGGTAAACTCCCTGGCATGCTGTATTCCCCAGTACTCCCCCGCTCCCCTCGACTCCTAACTCGCCTATACCTCAGATTCTCCGGGGGACTCATCTCTCGTCTTTGCCCCGCGGCGGCTTCCGCCTGGACATCCTTGCGGGCCTCCTCCTTCAGCTCCTTCGCAAGCTCACGGCCTTTGCCCTTTCCCGCACTTCCGCTAGTCGTGCTGGAAGCAGAGCCGTCGAGGGGCTCATCGCCACCACGAGTGTTCTTCTTCCGGGGCCACAGGCTCGGCAGGGCTATTTCTTGGAATCGAGGCTCGACGGCGCGCTCGTCGAACCAGCGGTGCAGGCGGGACTCGACGAGCTGCGCGATCTTAGGCACGTCCTGCAGTCTGGAGCGGCTGCCGACGAGGCTGCGCACGGAGAAGTCGAGGCGGTAGTCGTCGAGGAAACTAAACGTCATCATAGTCGGTGTCGATTGTGAAGGATTGGACGGGATGAAGGAGATGCTGAGCGTGCCGCTGAAGCGCACCACACTAACGGCGAGCGCCACGGGCAGCACGGCAGTTAATCGTTTGGGGTAGTTGAGCAGGATCTTGGTTTCGAGGGCTAGGGTGATCATGTCGCTCAGGTCAACGTCCATCCGTGCTTGTAATCTCGACCCTTCGCGTTTCGCTCGAGAGCTGTTAGCGTCGAAGCGTTTCTCTCCGTTTGGGCCGGTATTTAAGCTCAAGCCATCCTCGTCCACGGGTATGATGCGGCAATTGCTAAAAATGGGGAAGTCCTCGCCAAGTGTCAGCTCGGTGACCTTGATCTCGTCGAGGAAGTCTGGGCGAGAGGATCCGTTGAGGGCTTTGGTAAGTGATGTAAGGATCGCATCGTCTTGTTGGGCATCGCTGCGGAATTGGGCGATAGTCTGAGCGATGAGCACATTGAACCAGTCCAGGGACTCGGGCTGGTGGCTGTCGACATTGTAGTACGTCTTGTTGAGGATAGATCCAATTGTAAGAGTAGGGGGGCTCCGTAGTATACTCGATTTCTTCTTGTTCAGTGTCGGTTGCTGCGATTGTCTCGTCGCATTTGGGGTTGTGCTTCGTAGAGTTAAAAGAGATTGCCGGTGAGCAAGAGTGCGTGATCGACGTTCGGCTGCTCGGATGGTAGCTGTTACTTCGGGAGACGGAGCTTCACCGAATATAAAGAACTTGATAAATGCTGCTATTAGGAGTACGACGGAGATCTGGCCGACGATGAGCCCTTGAGTGAACGACAACCTAATCAAGGAATGCGGTCAGTCGGCAATAGGAAACAGAAAGTTAAGCTAGTAGGTTTCCTACGTTGGTTCAGGCTTCATCGGACACATGTCCGTCGTCGCCATTTTGCAGTGTGGCTTCAAGGTCGGATTTCCAGATAATATCGCATAATCCCTAAGAGGGAAAAGCACAACGAATTGCCGAAATCAAAAGAATGAAGCTGGAAGCTTTTGACTTTTTAGATCTCGTACAGTTAAGGCCAGGTCCAATTCTTTATCTTATCGCAAAGTGGTACCGTATACTGGGGTTCCCACTGTAAATAACAAAGGGGTAGAAGTATCCAGTACTACAACGTCATTTAGCATCTAGACCCCTGTACGTACCTACCTGTGACGATCCATCGCCTTAAGCCGCGTGCGCATGTTCAATTGAAGCTTAACCTAGAGCTTCGACTTTATAAAACACTTATAAGCCAATGACTGAAACTTTGCCATTATCAACATTATACGAAATATCCTAGTTCTACTAGGAGAGGAATACGAAATCTCAAATTAAATCAAATTGTTCACAAGTCCAGGAGCTTCAGGAGGATTTTATAGAATCATCTCTCTGAGCCAACCAAAATGGATGTAGTCCAGGCCGTCTCCGGCTACATCTCCAAGATGGTCTCGGCCGGAGACAGCGCAACAGGGGCTCCGTCGGCAAAGATGAAAATACTCCTATTAGACAAGGATACAGTGCCAATTGTCTCTACCGCCGTCACCCAGTCATCTCTACTAAATCACGAGGTCTATCTCACGGATCGATTGGATAACCAGAATCGTGAAAAGATGCGCCATCTCAGGTGTCTATGTTTTGTCCGACCGTCGCCAGATTCTATTCAGTTCCTGATCGATGAGCTACGAGACCCTAAATACGGCGAATATTATCTTTACTTTAGTAACGTTGTCAAGAAGTCATCATTGGAACGGCTAGCAGAAGCTGATGACCACGAGGTCGTCAAACAAGTCCAAGAGCATTTCGCCGACTACATCGTCATCAACCCTGACTTATTCTCCCTCAATCTTACTTTACCGCAACAGAGGATATGGAGCGGAAACCCGGATTTGTGGAACCCGGACTCATTACAACGGACAACCGATGGCCTGATAGCTATATTGCTATCGCTCAAAAAGAAGCCCCTCATCCGGTATGAGAAGAATAGCTTGCTAGCAAAGAAGCTAGCCACCGAAGTTAGATATCACATCACCCAGGAGGAGCAATTATTTGATTTTCGAAAAGTCGACACGCCACCAATACTACTCATCCTGGATCGAAGAGAGGATCCTGCCACACCGCTACTCAACCAATGGACATACCAGGCCATGGTACACCAGCTGCTGGGTATTCACAACGGACGAGTAAATCTCGATGGCGTTCCAGATATCCGACCAGAACTCAAAGAGATTGTTCTGTCACCGGATCAAGACCCGTTCTTCAAGAAGAATATGTACCTGAATTTTGGCGACCTTGGAGGTAACATTAAGGACTACGTAGAGCAGTATCAATCCAAGACAAAGAACAACGCCAATATCGAGTCGATTACGGATATGAAGCGGTTCATCGAGGAGTATCCAGAGTTCAGAAAACTCTCCGGAAACGTCAGCAAACACGTTACGCTGGTTTCGGAACTTAGCCGTCGGGTGGGTGCGGAGAATTTGCTAGAGGTTAGCGAGGTTGAGCAAAGTTTGGCCTGTAATGACAATCACGCTACGGATTTGAAGGTATGCTGCTAGTCTTTTCTATTAATATCCTCGAGGAGCTAACTAGGTGTAGAACGTCCAAAGGCTAATACAGTCGCCGTCGGTAACTCCCGATAACAAGGTCGGGCTCGTTGCGCTGTACGCTCTGCGATACGAAAAGCATCCGTCAAATTCACTAGCAATGCTGGTGGACTTGCTGTCTGCAGCAGGCGGTGTACCCGCACGGCAAGCCGACTTGGTCGCGAAATTATTAATCTATCACCACTCTCTACAGCAGTCCCAAGCAGCCGGCGGCATTGCCGACATCTTCGAGTCGGGAGGTATCTTCTCTGGAGCCCGAGCCATTAAGGGGCTCAAGGGCGTAGAGAACGTTTACACACAGCATTCGCCGCACCTGGAGACGACACTTCAGAACTTGATTAAGGGGAGATTACGCGAGCAGCAGTACCCTTTCGTTGACGGTGGCGGTACGACGAGGGATAAGCCCCAGGATATCATCGTGTTCATCATAGGCGGCGCAACGTACGAGGAGGCTAAGACGGTGGCTAGTATCAACGCATCGTCGCCGGGAGTGAGGGTGGTGCTGGGCGGGACTAGCATCCATAATGCGGCCACGTTCCTAGAGGAAGTGGATAATGCTGTATCCTCATGGCCAGAACCACCACCAACTACGACGGCAGCAAGATTGAGAAAGGAACTAGCAAGAAGATAGTAAATAGGATGACTAATGTGAAGGTTTCCTGCATGGCGTTGTATTGGGGATTTAACGAGTCGGTTATCTTCTGATTTGAAAAGCTTTGTATGAGATTGGTTTGCTATCAATTACGATATCTTGGGAGGCTCGTCGTCAGGGTTCTAAAAGTGTTCCTAGTCTGTTGTTTTCGGACTTCATTAGGGTTTTTCTCTTGAAATAAGGGTAAGCAGTTCTCACAGAAGACCTAGCTGGTGAAGTGTTCCTATGATAAAGAGCTACGGCAATTCACGCACATACTAATCAATGTAGTAATAGACTTCCCGGAGATCACTTAGTTCTTTTATACAGTATGATAGTTCCACCCCAAACGCCATCATCATGCATCATTTTATATAAATACACCGGCCTCCACCCCCATCACTACACTTTATATACACCAAAACCCACCCCCTCAATGCTCACAACTCCCTAACCCTCGCCTCAGCATCCAACCCCTCAACCTCACTCCCCAGCGGCGCCATATCCTCCACCGTCCCCGCCACGGTTCTATCCCGCTGCTTCTCCATCCTCGCCACAAAAGCCAGCAACCTCACAGCCCCAGCGGGCGTCACGCCCTCAATCCGTCTCGCCTGCCCCACGCTCTCCGGCCTCGCCGCATTCAGCGCGGCCTTCTCATGCACGCTGAGCCCGAAAATAGTATTATAATCCAAATCGACGGGCAACCGCATGCTCTCGTCGCGCAGGAACGCCGCCCGCTCCTCGGCCTGCATATCGACGTACGGCGCGTAGCGGGTCTCGATCTCGACGCGCGTTCGTATACGCCTATCGTAGTGCGATATCTCGGGCACGCGATCCGCGAGGTGGTTTAGCGTGACGTCGGGGAGGCGCAGGATGTCGAGGGCGCTGCGGTGCTTGGCGTCGTTTCTGTTGGAGAAGCCGGCGGCGATCCACGCGGGCGCGCTAAGGGTGTACTTGCCGAGGGCGCGTGTTAGGTCCTCGATCTGCGTCTTTTCGTCCGTGTGGCGGCTCCAGCGCTTGTCGGAGACGACGCCCCATTCGCGGCCCTTGGCTGTGAGGCGCATGTCCGCGTTGTCCGCGCGCGTGCTCATGCGGTATTCGCTGCGGCTCGTGAACATGCGGTAGGGCTCTGAGACGCCCTTGGTGATCAGGTCGTCGATCATGATGCCGATGTACCCGTCCGCGCGTGTGATCGAGACCGGTTCTAGGCCTTGTGTCGTTCGCCCTGCATTGATACCCGCAATAATTCCCTGGCCGGCTGCCTCCTCGTATCCCGTGGTGCCGTTGATTTGGCCCGCAAGGAACAGCCCTGAAATAGCTTTGGTTTCGAGAGTGGACTTGAGGCTGCGCGGATCTACATAGTCGTACTCCACTCCGTAGCCAGCCTGCGTCATCTGCACGTTTTCGAGTCCGGGGATGGTACGTAGAAGCTGCTCCTGGGCCTCGGCGGGAATAGTCATGGATAGCCCGTTAGGGTAAATGGTATCATTGTTAAAGCCCTCGGGTTCCAACCAAACGATATGTTTTTCCTTGTGACCGAATTTGATGATCTTGGATTCTAGAGACGGACAATACCGCGGACCCCTCACCGTCTCGCGGATATGTATCGTTTTATCTAGATTGGCTCTTACAATGTCGTGGGACTTATCGTTTGTGTAGGTTGCCCAGCAGAGAAGTTGGTCCTGGACAGATACTCTGTCGTTGAGATAGCTGAACGGCTCTGGCGGATTATCTCCGTCCTGCTCTTCTAAAATATCAAAATTGATGCTTCCTTTGTGTAACCGAGGAGGGGTGCCCGTCTTCAGCCTGCCGAGTTTGAACCCGGCATCCCTTAGAGACTTGCTCAGGCCAAACGTTGCTTTCTCTCCCATTCGTCCTGAAGGATAAACCTCCAGTCCAATATGTATCTCGCCGCTCAGGAAAGTTCCAGTAGTAATGATAACTGCACTGGTGGGTAATATCTCGCCGGATTCGAGACGTACACCAGTAATCTTTTTCTTGGGCGTCCCGCTAGTAGGGTCAGCGCTCTCACCCAGAACAATATCTGATACGCTATCCGTTATGATGGACAGGTTCGGATATGACTGAAGCTCCTCGCGCATATGCTTTTTATACAGCGCTCGGTCGATCTGGGCGCGCGGTCCCCAGACTGCGGGGCCTTTCTTCCGGTTCAAGATTTTGAATTGGACGCCTGCCTTGTCGATAATGCGTCCAGCAACTCCGTCTAGAGCATCGATTTCGCGCAGTATTGTGCCCTTTCCTATGCCGCCGAAACTAGGATTGCACGAGCAGACTCCGAGATTGTCGAGCTTGGGCGTGACGAGGGCCGTTCGCGCGCCGGATCGCGCTGCTGCTGCGCATGCTTCGGTTCCGGCATGACCGCCGCCTATCACGATAACATCAAAGGGGCTACTCCTTTAAGTCAGTTAAGGTGATCACAAATTCATGATTTAGTGGTTTTCCTGACCTTGCATCTTGAGCAACGGTGGCAAAATTGCTCCGATGAAGACATTGGGAAGCAAGGGGCCATCCCCGGATTGCGCCCGTGGGCCGACTTAAGCCTCTTGGTCTCCAGGCTTTCTTCATAGTCGTAATCCTACGATATGATGAGCGATAGTCCTGAATTGCAAGTTTAGTGGTTTTGCATCACTGTCGCCTCCGAGTCCAAAAATTGGCGATAAGAAATCACGATAAGGAAATAGCTCAAGTTAGCAGGCGGTGTGTGCAGGACTATAACGAATTTAGTAGGCGGTAGTATTCTGCCGGAAATATTATCTCGACCCTAATTTATGTCAAGTTTACGATTTCATCGCTCTATATTACCAAAACTTAGCCTATCTTAGTGGTTACTATAGAAACAAGCGTCTCCATCATTATTGATTAAGCTGAATTGATGTTTCAAAACGAACCTTGTTGATACAATTTCCAGTTAGATCGCATCAAGGTCGACTCTATCCCGACGATTCGGCATCAAAGGCAAAATTACTCATTTCGCATCAGGTGACGGCGATCTAAGACACCATTGTCGAAATGGCCATACTAAGCTTTTACTTTGCTAAGCCTCATGTGCGGAATAGTTCCGTACAGCCACCCCAGTCTACGAGTCTTCGTCTATCGGCACGTGGCATCGGATCTGATTACTTTTTATAGATCCGAGGATTTAAAGATGAGGTAGTAGATTAACTCTAATAATGAGCCATGGCTATTCCAATTCTGGAGGGTTGGCTCCCTTGCCTAAGGGCTTGTATTGAATTTTGTTGTACGAGTGAAGTTTTGCGGATATTGGAAATGTTGAGTTATGGTTGAGGGTTGGGGTCGTTGTCTTTTAATTTGGGGGTAAACCTGTCGGGGCTGACTACAAAAGCGGTTCGCTAACGACCTAGAATTTGATATACTGTAAGACCGGTAGGGGAGAACCTAGGCAACCTCGAGGATATCCCCTAGCTACGAAAAAGGTTGACTGGACGATACCATGGAGTGTTGGGAGAAAGCGTTCCATTGACGTACGATGCAAATACCTCGTACACCACACCATGCCACACAGACAGATATCAACCTCTTCACGCCGATTCAAAAGAGTAGTAATCGGTATTTTCCTAACAGTTCGATGAATCTACTATAATGTACACGACCGAGTCTGTGGATATTATGGTCCCAATGTCGACTACCCTCATCTATACAGGATTGCCCTCAGGGTTCTAGATGGTTGTAACCTCGTTTAGACGGGTTTCTGCGCCTCCTTACACAGAAACCGCGCGTGCAGACTATACTAGACACTATTTGCCTTAAGGCTTGTTCTTGTGGGACAGAATTCTAACTGCGTCTTTACTGAACACGTAACTTAGACCACTCCAAACGGTTGTGGTGGCGACTAAATACCTATTTCTATGTTAGAAATCGTAATAACGAGTGGAAATCTCAAATGTTGGGCAGCGGTGCTAGCTGTGCAATGCCGGGGAAAAAAGGACAATACTCACTGGAACGCCGTCATAGCCGCTCCAACGTCCGAGCTGAGAAAAGGCGTTACCATCGTCGCTCCCATCAAACCTAATTGCAAGAACGTATTGTACTTGCTGATAGTCGTAGGCCTTACTTCCGCCGAGGGTAGAGAGAAGTCCCAGTAGCGCGTAAAAGTCTTCGGCGGAGGGAGGGATATCCATCGGTAGTATATGGCGGCGATACCTAGGCCAACATCGCGACCGAGAATTATAGCAGCCAACCATACTTCAAAAGTTGTACGTTAGTATAATGTTGTGTTTAGATGGGGTTAAGGTATGCTAAAGTAGAACGCTAGTAGACTAATGCTAGTTCGGATCCGATCACAGGTCACAAGCATGTAGGAAACGAGAGAAGCCTTACCTGGTAGCGAGCCTCTGTAAGCTAGGCACACAGTCAAGACCGTCATGAGCGTTTTATCCGCCATTGGGTCGACAACACTACCAACAACAGTCTGGAGCTTCCATCTACGAGCGATCCAGCCATCCAATAGGTCCGAGACGCCCGCGTAAGCGAATAGACCTAGTGCCCAGACATGGGCATCATGGAGAATTGCATAACCGATGAAAGGTGCGGCGATGAGACGGGAGAATGTCAGGAGATTAGGCACTGTGTAGATATTCTCATGTGGCGTCAACGTAGGCAGCACCTTAGGGATCACCTTCCGGATACCTCGAACTTCGGGAGCAGGAGGTTCTGAGGGTGCGGATTGAGAAGGATGTCTATGGTCAGAATTAGTCGACGAACATCATGACGAGGTAGTTTTGTGATTCTAGAGAATTCAAACGCGAAAACCAGGTGAAAGTTACATGGCTGTTAGGCAAGAGGCCACCCTTGAGTCGGGATGGAAACATCACTTCTAGGATGACGTACTGATCCTTACTCTTGCTTTCATTTTGATCTTTAGAATATATCTTTGTCTGCGAGAGACATCTCCTGGACTGAGATCCAGCCCAGAGAGTGGTTCTACAACTACTCGTTGAAGTAACGTTGAACTGTGAACACGCCCATCCTCTCACACGGTTTCCTGACCAATGCCCGGCATCATTTACAGCCGTATTCTGACGTCCAAGTGGAGTGGTACGTATAACGTGTAAAGATCTCTTCCAGATAGATGGTATAGCCGTCATTGTCCCTCTTGGCGTTGTGGCGAGATCAGGGTGAAATAAGTCCACGCCCAGACTCAACCTGTGACGCAAACCCGGACAAGTGCGGGAGGCGTGAGCGCCACCGCAGAGTGCCCGTGAACTCATATCGAGTGTATCATATTATTATGAGTCAAACGCCAACGACATCCGCTGTGTCTAGAAGTCTAGAATCTTTCATCCAGCGTAAGGTGTGGGCTGAAGAAGATGGAGGGCAGCCCTCAATGGAAGTGGCTGAACGAATGGCGACTCAAGAACCGCGTGCGCCAAGATCTGTGTTAGATGATGCCTATTTATTATAGATCTTGAAAAGGTATTGCGGCGAGAGAGATCGGATATGGATTGGCGTCAGGATCGGGCTGACGCTTGAGATAGATGGTGTTCACAGTTGAAAAAAGTTCTGTTCAGCACCGTGTTTGAACCCATGTCAGACGTCATCTACACTATGTACGCTGTGGCTGTGTGGGGACCTGGGTACGTACCTTTTTAATCTAGAACCCTGTTCCATGGCGCCCACTGAAGAAAGCTATTGCGGCTAGAGGCGGCGCTGGGAAGAACCTACCGTAGAACGACATGCTTAGTAATAAGCTTAAATTTATACGTGGAGATCTAAGTGGTCCAAGCGTCGTTACCTTGTTCCCCCTATTCCACCCATATACTTGAGCCCTATGAAATGAATCGTAGGACTAGATGGTAAATGCCGATATATACTCTGGATCTTTCTGATGCACTTACAACTTGGTAGATTCTTAATCCAATCCAATCTCCCGGTGTTTTCATCGTACTTGCTGAAGCTTCGTCTACTAGATACTGATTTTTTTTTTAGAACGCCCATATATATTTAAGGAAAATCTACCTGAGGTAGGTATACCACTAGCTACTATTTCAGCAACCCCTCAACTTAAAAAGCTGTCATGAGTCTCTATGTCCGCATCTGCGAAAACCCTGCTCCGAACAGTAAGTGGTAGTACTGGCTCGGGAACTTTCTTCCATGTTCTACACGCGAGGGAGATCCGAAAGACCCTCTAGAAGAGGATCTATACTACTCCTGACTTTTCCTCTCTGCAAGTTATGTGGCGCCAATGGCAACAAGATGACCCACATTGAAGAAAAGTGTAGTAGTAACTCTCAACCATACTCGTATAACACTCCGAACACCCTTTTGCCGAATGGCCGCCAACCTGACCAAGTGGTAACCGTCATTATAGGGAACCTCTAGAAACCTCCGTGTATTAAGAAGGCAGCTAGATAGCCGGCGTGAACCAGCCAATCTTACAACGCCACCTAAGTAGGTCCACAGAAGTTCTACAGGCTCGACCCAGATGACTCGTGATGAACAAAACTTCAACGAAAGATGAAAAGAAAAAAAAGAAATAATGGATAATTGGGAGAAAGGGGGATGGTTTGGATGATAACCGAAGGGATAGAGGTGTTCCATCGCCAAATTCTGGCTGCGGTTGATAGGTGAACTTTGTGATCAATGTTAGGAAAAGGGGGGGAAAGGGGGGAATCCGAGGTATCGAAAATAACCACTTTTTATGTGGATCTCACGCCAACATGCTATGATTCTCCCAATCTTATGCATGTCTCCAATGACCTGGGTAGGCGGTCCATCATGTCCCCTTCAAAAAAACAGAAATGTGGTTGTTTAGTACTACAGTATACCGTAACGCCATGCTAAGGTTCCAAGTGGAACGGGGTATTTCTTAATAGTAGTAGAATAGTTCGTCTGCCATGAGGTAGACGAACCGAACAAGTGACCGATGATCTATGAGCTAAATCCGTGACTATACAATTGTTTGAAACTTTCTTCGACATGTGCCGCAACACGGTAAGGAGTACTTCAGCATCCGTTGCCGGAGCGGAAGAGTCTAGCTGCTTGTGAAGTCTCGCTGCTGGACCCCTAACTGTGGGAAGGCGTCGGTACTCATAAAATTGCTTGTCCACTCTGCTTCCGTCACCGCATTCGATGCGGGCTCGGAACTTTCGAGACCTAGATGCAAAGTTGAGGATGTCGTATCATGGCTAGAAGATACTAGACCGTGCGTTGTATGTTCAGGAAGAGAGGTACTAAAGTCGGCTGGAGCTTGGTGGCTACCTTGAGCATTGAAATTGCTTTCCAAATGATCGGTAAATCCAACCGGCTGACGTCCCGAACCTTCAGTAGAATATGGATCATTGCTCTGGCCGGAACTGCTATGCTCATAAACATCATGATGATGATTAGAGGAAGATGCCGCACCAACAGCAGTCGTCGCCGCAGCAGCAGCAGAGGCTTCAAACATGGACCCGTTAGAATAAGGCGATTGGCTAGGCAGGCCATGGCTCATGTTACTTCCGTTGCTGAGGATCTGAGTCGAGGTCATCGGAGCCGAGCTCATTGGGGTCCTATCCATGTGGGCGAGTCCGGAATAATCCATATGGCTAACACCATTAAGACCGTGCATATTCGAGTGTCGGCGATGCGATAGCAGAGCCGGAGGATTGTAGCTTACGCTAGATCGCGGGGTCATGCCGTAGGGCGCGATGCTGTTTGCATCATAGCTGTAGTTGGACGTTGAAGGGGGCATAGAGGTGAATGAGGTGGGAGGAGGCAATGTCGGAGCTGGAATCGGAGCCATGCTGTAGGATGAAACGTACTGTTCCGGGGCTCCCCAGGCAGGTTGAGCAAAGGAGGGCATACTGGGCATCGACATCGATCTCGAACCTGCGCCATTCAACGGATAGTTGTTATATGGGTTCATGGTCATCATCTCCCGAATATGAGGGTCGGCCATGATAACCTCGTGATCATCGACTGGAGCTCGAAAGCTGCCGGATGATATCAAAGGTGCACGAGGGACTACGCCGCGTAGAGAGGGATCCGTGGATGGTGTTCTGAGCTTCTGTCGCACAACGTCTTCGATGTTGTAGTATGAAACCATGTGGTGCTGTATACCATTGTATGTAACACTGATAGTCTTCTTAACAAGCCCGTCATGCTTGAATTGGTACGAATCGATGAGAGATCCGACGAGGGCTCGTTCCGCATCATTACGACCGTTTGTCATGGCGTCATAGTTGGGCATCGAAGAACCAGCACTAGCCAAAGCACCTGCCATGCCACCGCCGATTGAGTTGGATCTCGAGTTGCTAGCAGGTTTACCAACTCCGCCGTCGGGCTTCGTGCGCTTCATCGCTCTCTTCTTCTCGCCAGGCTGGAAGGGTTTGTCGAGCTCGCGATACAGGAGGAAGTTGCCCAGAATGCGACTTGGACTCCAAGGCACGCCATCTGTCCAGCGCTTGATTCCAGACGAATGCTCCTCGTATATGAAGACATTGCCACTGACGATAAGGTTTGAACGTTCTCTATCATGAGGACGTCGCGGTACGTGAAAGAGGACTCCTCTAAGACACGCCTCGAACAGTATGAGTGCGTCCATGGTGCTCGATATATAGCCGGTAAAAGTTGGAAGTAGAGGACCGCCCGAAGGAGGACGGTCCGAGCCGGACATGATGCCGCCGGAAGACATAGTTGCCTTTGTGAGTTGCCTTTGTGGTCGGGCGTTCTTGATGATAGGCTTTACTATGGTTAGTTGAGATGCAAGTCGCAGCTTAACTGACGAAAGCTTTCCTGATACGAGCGTAAAAGGAGTATCGACAGGTGGAAGTAAACTATATCTCTAAAGAGTGTCCCAGAACGTAGGTTACTTGGTCCACAGAGTGGCTAAGTGTAAGATACTCTCGATTGTAGAAGAAGAAGAGTGATGGTTGACACTTGGAGGCCTTATTGCTGGTAAAAGAGTTAAGGTGTAGGCCTTGGGGAAGGTAAAGAACCCTGGCTCGAATTGTGAGCTTGAATGTAATGTGAAAGAAGGAGGAGCGTATGATAATTGTTAAATCTTACCTAGAGCTGAGTTTTAATGAGACAGTAGAGATGGGGGCCAAGCTTTGGTCGTGCAAAGGATAACGAGGTGTCGGGATTTGGGAGAGGGTTTGAACATATACATATGTCTTCACAGAACACTTCCTTTGGGACTCTGTGGTTAGTTGACAAGCCACTGTACCCTCACAGCTGACCAGAGATCGCGCTGCTCTCTACCCTGTGTTGTGGATTTTGCTCGTTACCGCAACAAAAGCTGCTTGAAAAAAAAAGAGAGAGAGAGAGGTAGGGACCCTTGGTGGCACTTTTGATTGCCAGCAAGAAGAAGTGTTAGCACCAGATTTTGGTCGTGGATGTCTAGTATGTCCAGGCCGAACGAACTTAAATCTGGTGGGAGAATTAGTATGCTGGCCAGGGGCGTAAACCTGGCAAAAATGTTTTGTTGCTTTGAGAAGGGCACAGAGATCCCAAAAGGTGTATCGTAAACTAACGGAGACAGGATGGCGATTAAGTTCGTGGTTGCCGCACCAGAAGCTACGACTAGTCTCCCCAACTCGGCGCTCAGGTAGGTATACTATTGTCGGAAGTGGTGGTCCAAGCGGCATCCGCAGCGCTTTTAAACTTTCAGATGCTCAGGGGAATTGTAGACGGACTCCGAATTGGGGCGCCTGTGGTATAGATTGTCTCCGTCGGTGATATTGCATTGGGAGATGGTGGGGATGGTGTAGAGGAGAGCCAAGTGAGTCACTTACTTGGTGATAGTAAGGCTCGAGTGCTTCGATGCTAGCTCACCACCAGAAATCTGATATATGAATAAAGTGGCTGGAGCGATGACAGTGTGCTTCCCGTAACAGGGCTGACTTGCGATTGACAGAGGCAAGCCTGAAAATGAAGCGGGTCGCAATATTGAGTTGAGGCTCTGAACTCTGTCGTGATTTTGGGAACGCTTCGGTAATATTGAAATTCAAATAGTAGAAACCGAGAGTCGAAGCGTTCTATATATGCTGCGTTGGATGTACGTCGCAATGGCCTTGAGAAGGATGGAGCAAGATAGCGGACATCCAACTCGTCTCGCAGCATTTATTTTCCCGAATTGCTGATTATGAGGCAACGACGAGATGTAGCGACTGTTGTCCATAGGTAGATGTTCAAACATCTAGAGGCAGTTGTTTTTAAGAAGGCACGGTGTGGTGTGTACGGCGGGACCAGTTATATCCGATTTATGTATGGAATAGGTATGTAGGTCCTGGGAAGTCGCGTTAGATGTTTGAATAAAAAATGACCAGGTCGGCAAGAATTACAAGATATAAGGCAGGTGCTCCAAGTGGAAGTCGGATAATCTTGCTGATGGTTGGGGAAGGTATTTTCATTCCTGGAGTAGAGACTGCCTTATTTTAGTACGCTGCTTCCGTTGGCCGCGGTACGTAGATACGTAGGGATGAGCTACGATGGAAACTGTGCGTGGAGCTCGCTAGTTCTTACGTGTACGTCCCTCTATCATAGGAGAGATCGGTCCTAATAAAGCTGTTGAAGCCCCCTACCCTGTATTATTTCGCCTTATTTGAATATTTTCATCCTAGTTGCATTACTTCTTTAACTTCTGACCTTGCCCCCTTTAATTCTCCTCCTAGTGTTACAATGTTCCTTTGTTCTCACTATTACGAAGAATTAAATACGACAATACCTTGCTTCATTAAGCCAGAATCCCTTTTCACTGCATGGAGTAGTGATTCTATTTTACTAAACATCTCTACATCTTCAAAGATTAACAGTGGAAACTCGATATGTAGCAGGTGTATGGTGAACTCATGGACAATAGAAGCTGGCCTATCCTGGCCCCATCACCCCACTATCGCTATTGCCTGTGTCTCGATCGAGCCGCTTAGTCCCTTGGGTGTGTTGCCCAGAGCTGTCTTATTTAGGCAATAGCAATGGTGCGATCGTGGGCACCTCTAACGAAACTGGCGTGTATCACGACCTAGTGTGTAGTCTAGGGCCACTTTTTGGCCATGGATGCGATATGACAAAAGCTGCCCGGCTGGTCTTAGATGATCGCGGCCCGAGCGAGGCGCAAGGGGAACAAGAGAGAATCCCGTAAGCTAAATGTGGAAGGAATGGCATTGACACGGCTGCTACAGTATCTAGGGGATAGCCTCGGGTAAAACTCCTGGAACGGGTACATGCCTGGGTTTACTTCAACGAGATATTCGGAATTCGTATCGTATCTACATTGTTATTCATACAAGTTATTATCGAAGTCAATGTCGTCTGTTATCATCACATATGTCATCTCTACAGTATATTCTATCAATACAACGTAACGGTGAATGATTCCTATTCGTTATTCTCCTTTGGGACACGATAACACTAGACCACATAGAAGAATGGTGAAAAGAGCCGCAGAACGAATCATTAGCCATCGTATCACAGGAAAGTGGTCCAACTATGACGGGATCTGAGGCTCGAATCGGATCTATGTTGCCAATCGTAAATACTAATCAACCAGACCCCCTTTATTATGCCATGTGGCCATAGCTCTTGATGTGATATGACGAGTGGATGATGGTTTTTTTAGGGCTGGCCATTTAGCTGATATAGGCCGTGTCTAGAAGGCTGCAGTGCCAGCCAACGAATTAATAAAATCGATTTCCTTTAGTACAAAACATGACCGTCGACTGTAAGCGTTTTGGAAATTCGAGATATGGGGTGATTTGAAATATTGGAGCAATATGGATATAACACGGTGGACGAGCACGCAGGTTCTATCTAGTAACTGCATGTATTTTCCAAGACATATTGGATTATGCAAGTATCATACCTGTAATATTTCCTCACCTTGCCTTCTACTCAGAGAATGGCTCTCTCATGGATGTTTTTCGTTCTATCGCCTCTTTCGATGATCAAGTATTGATTGTGCATGCATTGTGTCTGGTGCTATGTCGGTCATTTGGTAGTAGTATCATCCCAGGAATTTCAGTCTTGGCCCCGTTGACTGAGTCCAAAATCGATTGGGGGATGGCCGTCAGCCCTAAGCGGACAGTCAGAGCTTTCATAGCCGAAAGCTCAACGGGATCTGAGAGTATTAAGCTTCATGCTAGTTGCTAGCCTGGTCCTCGACCCCGAAGGTTAGTGAAATGGCCGGTTTCGTTAACAGAATAAGTCAAATGAATTAATATCCTAAAGCTGAGTTTCAACTATTAGGTATCTAGCGGATGGATAATTCTGTAAGCTTTTCTCATCGTCCTCTGGCCGTTGAAATCTCCAACCCCCTCAACGTCGTTAATGATGGGAAAACGCCCCAAGAACCCAGAGAACTGAGATCAACAGGGTCCAGGCGATATTGAAGATCCGCCCTTATTGAGGATGGGACCGCATATTCAGAGATAAAACAAGTGGGCTCGAAATGAGAACTGACGGGGTTTTTTGTTTAGGGGATATTTTAATGTGGGTGTCCGATAGATCAGCGATCCGAATAGAATTCCTAGTGATAGATGGGGAGAGCGGGCGCTCCATTGGCCTCTTTGTTGGATGACCGAGGTCCCTGGTGTGAAAGTCACCGGTATTAACCCTGCTGGTATACTAGATATGGAGAACTAATACTGTTTCTACTCTAGATAATATTGTAGAGATGGGATATATTTCAACTAACACCCGTGACGTTGGACCTTTGCTTGTGTCGCTGGCATTTGAAGAGACTGTTCGTTAATGCACGTGGATATGGACTCATCTAGTGATGTTGAGTGTTCGGGGATGTTTCTTGCTCGGGATTTGCCTCAAGACGTCTTACTTCAATCTCGGGATGATCGACTCTCGACTAGCTTTATTCTCTTTCCCATCAACTAAACGCCAGATTTACATAATTACAGTGTTCGTTTAAATGCAGGTACGAGCCGGCGAACCGAAATCTGCTCATCTAACCCTAAAGTAACCGAGAGCTCGGTAGGTCCGCTTGAGGATATGTAGTGAAGCTTCGTGAAATGAGCGTGAGTACGCATCCGCGAAAAATAGCTAAAAGGGGAAAAGTTGATTACAAGTCTAGCGTCTGAATAGGGAATAGTAGAGCCATGATAGCCTCAGTGGGGTACAAGTAACTTGCTGGTCTAATAAAATGGGTCAGGCCGATCTAAGTGGTGGCTGGTCCTTGGGGGGCACCGATGAGCATTGTAAACCTTAAATGATAGTAGCCTATGGGTAGCATGGGGCTCCCTGTGACTCCATCTCCTTACCATTCGGGAATTTCTTTCATGTGAAACCTAGCTAATAGCCCCCCCTCTTCAACGATTTGACAGAAGTTCAAGGACCTCATGAGCATTGAGAGGATGGGGGTGTCACGCGTTTCTCCGCATGTCTACCATGTCGTGTACCTAGTGTGCGTTGAATTCGATATCCCTCAATTTTATGGAGAAAAAGTAATGATATCTACTCTGCGCATTTGAAGACTGGCATCAGGGGTTCATGGTAACAACCGGCAATAACTGGTAGACTAACAGAAACTTGTTAGATAGGTATCCATGTGGTATACACCCCCAACGCTGGCAAGCATTGTATTCAGGGCGGGTAGTCCGTAGGTATGTACTCATGGGCGAATCGCTACTGTCATCCTCGAGCTCTAAAAGACCTGGTGTAGATCACCCGCGATACCGGATGCTCTCGGCACTAAGCTAACATCCGCCCCACAAGACACTAAGAGTTGATCCTTACTTGCTCACGCTTTACCCTTAAAGATTGTACTAGGGTGGGTAGGTTGAGTTTGGAGGCTCTAACATCCTTGACCACATGTAGGCCTGTCAGCCCTCAAGAAAGAACCAAGGGCGTTTGGATTTTGTAGCTCCGTAAGCCTCGCCAGGAATCTCCATCGGCACCGGAATGATGTTGTGAAATTTGGATTGACTGGATTGATGAGATCCGTCTCCGCCTGAATCCTGAGACGAAATAGGAACTGTGATATCTCGTTAGTAACCATTGTTCAACGAGACCCCTGAATTGTTGTCGGGTTCCTAGGCATCTCCTCCGTATCCCTTATCACTAAAGAGGTTTTCAAGCATGGATTAAAAGGGTCATAGGGAACCCTGAATTGTACTCACCAATGACTCCACACTCCCAGTTGCGACAGGTAAGTTTCGGGTTGCCAGTCCCTCTTTCTTTCACCAGCCGGCCCCTGTATACAAAAGTTCCCTATTAGTCGAGCACTGATTTTGGATGGGTGTATGCCTACCATGCGCTTTCAGATATATTTGCACTCCCCACATATGCGTATGCAGCTTTTGATTCACCTGAGTGAGAATGATGGACCATCATGAGTTTGGAATGTATGAGAAGACCAGGTCTGACGCTTTTGCAATCGCGAATTAGTTCCCGAGGAAATGTTGCAGAATCCCACCACTTGGATTGAGCACAAATAGTGCCGGCGGCCTGGACGACTTTCAGTTAACGTTCTTTTTTTCGAGTTCTGAGGCCTTGTACTCACGTTTCTGCCACCGCGACTTTGCATTACAGTGTCGCGAGATGGAAAGTAGATTCGGAACTTATCCTTTAGGTCCAATTTAGCTTGCGTTGGACCTTTGTTTTTCCCACCCTTTGCGGTTCTAATATTATATTCCTTCATGCCATTGTCACCTATTCTAGTCAGCTGAATGGCATATAAGCGAAGGTAATGGGGATTTTACCTTGAGCGGCATAGTAAATTGCCGATACTAGGTCCATGTTTACTGACCCCAAAGATGAAGCCAGGAAATCAACCTCGATATCCTTAGTGGTGTCAAGGCCGAGTGATTTTACTGCTCGGCCGAGTCCGCAGTATCCTGTTTGAAACCATCAATGAAAAGTTACTAGAGGAATGTTGAATGAAAACAAAGTTTACCTGTCCGTTGCCACTTGTCACCTACGTGCGACGCTCCACTGTTTAGATGTTAGCTATCAAAATAAAGTATAACAGAAGAGAGCGTTGCTGCTATCAGGGTCTTACATCGAGTGGACGAATCTGTAACGGTTTGCTTCTGAGAAATCGTACTTTCTGAGACTGCTCACTAACTTCTCGCTTAAACCTTGAGCTCGAAGAAAATAGGAGAGCTCATCGCCGAATGGTCCGAGATCATCAGAAGATTGTATCTTGGAATCGTCAAGTCGTGGTAGGTCTATGAGAAAAACCATGTTTTCAATAACCCCAGTTTCACCCCACTGCCCCCTCGGTAGTTAGAAATCACGAACAATATCGTCGAGTAAAGGAGTATCGACTCACATCGTAAGGAACGAAGTTCCCAGTCGGTACAACTATTCGCAAGTATCCTGGAAATTTTAAAAGCTGTAGCTTTGAATGCATGTTCCCGGTTGGCCCCATAGGTGGGAAGCAGAATTTGAGCCTCGCCCCTTGGGGCGCGTTGGCTTTCATCTCTTCTTGCTGTGACATAAAGTTAGTCTCTTAGCTTGTACGATATAATAATGTCTGCGGCGGAGTTCAAGCTCTTACCTGGGCCTCATTTGAAGCAAAAGCGATGCAGATAACGTGTGTCCTGAAGAAGTCGATTTTGGATAACATCCACAAATCGTCCCACTGAAATGAGCTGACCACGGCGAGTTCAAGCTCATCTTTCTGTAGAACCTCCTCAATCTTGATGTCATCCACACGGGGGAAGCCGGCGGCCCATGTCTTCTTTACTATACCCTTCGGGTATGGAAGATTGGGGGAGACACCCTTCACAACTGGGTTGATAGGAGTCTCGTTATCGAATTTTGGTCTTTGTCGTCTGTCTTGATTGTCTGGCTCTGATTCTGTGGCCTTTCGTTTTCTTAGTCTTGCTAGTCGCTCTTCCTCCATTTTCTTCCTGTCTAATCCTAGAGCTGCGAAACTACTTGGTGCTGAAGGCGTAGGCTCTTGAGGGTTTACTGCCTGGTCTTTCAGGGGCGCACCTTTGGGGGGTTGCTTGCTAGGAGGGCTCTTAGGCCCTTTTGTAGCTGAAGGCAATTTGGCTTCCTTTTTTGGTTTGTCCTCATCCTCGTCCGAGCTGAGTTCAATAGGCTGCTCGGATGAAGCATTACCAGCTTCTTGCAAGGATAAAGCGATCGCGTAGCGGAGTGCAGCATCTTCATCACCGTCAAAAGCATCGAGATCATCCATTCTCAGCAACAGATAGAGCGAGATGACGTTGAAATGGGAGTTGACTGTGTCGAGAATTAAGAGCTCCTGATTGTGAGATTATGAGTAGTAGCATTGACGTGAAATGCTCGCGTCATAGGAAACACGGCAAGGACACGACATCACGTGACAGAAATCCAAGGCAGTCTATTTCATATGACGTCACCCATCAAGATATGTACTTTAGGTACCTCTTAACCGTCAGGCGAATAATTACATGTACCTATCAGCACCTGATGCATTCGATGTCGGGATTGATTGATTTAAGTGTTGACGAAATGTTTACTGGAATATTAAGTCTGGTCACTAGGATGCCTAAATTTTACTGAAATATTGGAAGATGGAGGATTGATGATATATCACGACCAATGAGGTCTTTTCATATTAATAGCTTACGGGTCCTCGTAACGTAACCCGTAAGACCAACTATTTGAATATATCACCAGAAAAAAAAACCTTTTTCTTGTGACTTCGTGCAGATAGATGCACAAACATCACCCCTAGAATTTTTTACCCTTTCGAATCATCGCCTCGTAAATTATACGAGACATGAACCGTCCGAAGTCGAGCCGTCCCTTCGTACCGAAATTCCGTATTGCCTCCGAGCACTGGACCTGATCCTTCCCCCCTTCTAGAATCCGAATACCAGATCCGACGCCAATGCCGACGAATAACGAATAACGGTGGCCCCGAGACTCCAACTCACCAATAGCCACCCCAACGAAAACAAATTTCCGAAAGGTCGACATGTAAATTGCCAACTCGCCACTATTGTGTCAGGTTCAACCGACCGAGGCTCGAGCCTCATATCATAATACATTGTCAAGTGAAAGCTGACGTAGAAGGAAAAAGAAAAAAAGAAGAATGCGTTGCCCGGAGTACATTCCCTGTATCATGCGTAGATGTCGGACATGCGTGACCATGACTATCTCTAACTATCACGGCGCAACGAACCCTGTCCCTTGGAAAAGAAAACAAATATGTAGTTTTGATGAGTTGTCGAGGGTGTCAACAAAGGAGAAGAATGTAGGGAATGGATAGAGCAGAATCTATTAACGAGACTTCCGATGTCTCGCCTCTCAACGCCTTAAACACCGTCCGGGAATTCTCGAATAAAAAGGGCCGCGGTCGTTAATGTAATGACAAGGATTGACCAGGGGATTCAAGTTTGAGCATGCGGCGGAGGCTGTCTTCCATTAGGGAGATTTGATCAGGTTGGTAAGGTGTAAGCTGGGCCTCTACAGGCGGGGCCAATGATGGACTGCTCTGCGCATTGGCTGTAAGAACTGATGCCGGAAACATACCACGAGGTAGGCGGTGGTGTGGCGGATGGTGCTGAGCTGGATCGGGCTGTCCTGATCGTTTGTAGGGTTGTGGGGAGTATTCCTGGTAGTTGTGTTGAAGAATCTGATTAGGAGGAGTCATTGTCTGTTGCGCTCCCGCGCCGTCACGCCGAACTCGACCAGTGAAAAGATAACGCTTTAGCGAATCGGATGAATTGACATTCTGGTTCTGAAGGACTTTGGGTGTAGACTGCGTAGAAGTTCGGTTGAGTCGGGCTGCCCGCATACGTTCATGGTATGGCGTGGAGAAGGCCGGGCCAACTGGCTGACCTGGGTTCCCGTCAAGTTCATCTGGAGAAATGCCGATGGTAGTAGGGCGTCTGGGATTATTGCAGTGTCGCGTCTGGCTAGATACGGGTGCTTTGGGAGAGGGTGAGAATTGCTTGGGTGAATTGTGAAACTTCTGATCAGGTGATGATGGACTCAGATTGGGTGCATCCTCATTATCCGAACTAGCCCTACGAATTCTAGCCTGTCCCTTCTCAGCTCGAAGAGCATTGAACAATAAATCTAATGGAGATCCATCGACCCGTGAGACTGACGGAGGGCTAGGGGGGCTAGCCTCGTCCGAATCAGTTGTTGGACAAGAGAGTGTTTGCTCTGGGCTAGATGCGGCCTTGACGTCAGGGGAATCAGTCTCCGATCGATTGAGGAAACTTGGAATCGGTAGTGCCGATGGAGCAGGAGAGGCATGGAATGTAGATCCTGCGAAGATGGGTCCAGATGCGTCTTTGGATTGGAGAGATGGGCTTTTGCGATCTATAATGTTTTGATTTTGCGATACAGCACCATCTTTAGTAGCCGAGGTCTTCTTGCTCTTCTTCTTGTTGCTGCGCGGTTTCTGGCTTGTCGAATTGGCGCGCAACGGCTGTAGAATTTCTAACGACGGCGTGGCAGGACTGAAATTTTTTATCTCATTGGGTTTATGGGTAGGAATGTCGTTCTCAGAAGCATATGTCGTCTTTGGCGTACCGCGATGCCGGCCGCCTTGGCGGCGGCGATTAGGTGTGTGATCGATCTGATATGCTTGTTGCATACTTCAGAGACATATATCCTGAAGTGGGAGAGGTTGAGAGAATTGACCTGAAGCCTGAAGAGGCGATGGAAGAGGATGAATCTGTCGGTTTGTAGATTATTCTTGGATGGCAGGTAGATGCGACGACGTAATGCGGGGCGGAAGACAATGAGGACATATTTGTGTTGTTGATTCCGCGGGAGTTGATTTGGGGAAAAACCAGGATGAGAAGAGAGAGAAGAGAGGGAGAGAGGTGGTGGGTTGTAACCGCTATTTTACAGTGACAAATTTGGATTAGTGTTGTGATTTGTTCAATGAGATGACCCGATTAACAAGTGGCTGTGCACTTGCCACAGTGGTATCGAGTTCTAGGTACAGTGAATAGAACCTTGGCGCTGAAAACATCATCTTTCAGGTAGGTATGTAAATTAATGTAATTCAGGCATGTACGGTACAGTGTCATTGTGGATCTTGTGTGCCTAATGCACATGTTTTTAGACTCTCTGATGTGGAGTTCCAGTGCCATTGTTCAAGGTTATTGATCATTGTACGCTAAAGAGCTTCAATGTCAGCAAACACGTTCATTGACTTGAGCGGTACTGCGACTTTGTAAGGCATATTTGCGTAGCGTTTAAGTACCTCGCACGTACTCATATACTACATGTTGGCAATACATACATGTATCGATAGAGGGGCAACCTTAGGTACATACGGTACACACATATTACCTTAGTTTCTTAGATGTTGTATTCCACAACCTTGAAGGCTACAAAAAAACCCGCCAGAACTTCTGCCATAACACATACCATCACCTATCTAAATAGGGTCCTGAGATGGGAAGAAGCTTTGATATTTAATCCGTTCTGTTCCCGGCCTGGGTGTGATAATATTTAACAGCCCACATACGATTTCGGCGTTTCCTTTCTATCAATTAAGCACCCAAAGACAACCGTCATCCCAACGCCGCTAACCTATCACGATAAAGACACCTCTTTCAAGACATCGGATTGCGATCACTCTCTACCGACTACCGATTACCGACCACTGAACACCCCAAATGGCGGACGTTGACATGACCGACGCACCCAGTGCATCCACCGCTGTGGCCAAGAAAGAGCGTAAAGGTGGCGATGTCGATAGCAAGAATGATGGCAAGAAACGCTTCGAGGTCAAGAAGGTAAGGAAAAACACTAGCATGAATTCTGAGCTAGTAGTGTCTTTAATACTAATATCTGAGGTTTAGTGGAATGCTGTCGCTCTCTGGGCTTGGGACATCGTAGTTGATAACTGCGCTATCTGCCGTAACCATATCATGGACTTATGCATCGAATGCCAAGCAAATCAAGCCTCTGCTGCCAGCGAGGAGTGCACAGTAGCTTGGGGCATGTGTAACGTGAGTTACATCTGTTATTTTCTCAATCCAAGATACCTGACTAACTTTTTGTAGCACGCGTTTCACTTCCATTGCATCACGCGATGGCTCAAAGCCCGACATGTCTGTCCGCTGGACAACCGAGACTGGGAATACCTAAAGTACGGTCGTTAGGTTAATAGAAGATGTTTACTTGGGGAGGATCACACAATTAATCTCGACCATCACGCTGTCTTAACGCTATCAATGTCATTGCCCGAAGCTCAGAAGACACATCACATCGCAGGCATATCTGTAGCGGTGCCGTGGAACGGAGTATATTACTCGAACCATGTCCCGTCTTTAGGTTTCTATAGTTCTCTAGAACTAGCCTCTGTCCACCTCTCCATAGATCCGTAGAGACGTCTTTTAAGTGTGAATAAACGATCCTCTATTTTTCAAACAACTTTTTGTCGATAACTATATTTTGCTGTGCACTTGTAATTGCGGGTTCCCCCCCAACAGGATGCCATTTGACCGGGTGTTTATTGAAGAAAGGCCATGGAGGGACAACAAGAAGGAAGGTGAGAGCCGTGCCAGCAAGGCCTATCTTGAGCGCGAGAGTAATATCCTGGAGGATGAAGCCGACGAGGAAGGAAACAGCCTATTCAGAAAGTAGCACAGTTAGTAGGTGCTCGTATGCGGCAAGGATGAATAGTTATAGGAGATGGTTGTTTCGTACTCCAGCAATTGCGAGGGCAGCTGTCGCTAAGAGCTCAGCGAGCTTCTGACCTTCGAAGTCCTATAGAAAATAACTGGTCAGTGACGTTTGCAAAACAATTTATGAAAGAAGAAAATAGTCACGCACAATCTGACCGTCCACTGCATCCCTCACTTGGTCCAAGAATTGTTCAGCCATCGTTGTGTAGGTTGAGTGTTTCGCTGACTCAATAATGCCCTACGATGTTGTTGTAGAGGAGCTTTGTCTTCTGATGGTGATAACGTCGTGGTCGATTCCAAGCTGCCGATAGTCGCAGTTCCCAAGAAGCCTACCTGGCAAGTACCCTGTTGCGGCTGTTCAGGCAACGTGGTACCTTGTAAGCGGTACCCAATCAGGAAATTCCTACCGGTAGGGAAAGATGCATGTGGCGCTAGATAAGAAATGTATTGGCCCTGCCTGCTCTCTGATAAACCAGCAAGCCACATCGACGCAACTTTGTTTCACAACATTGAACCTCACAGCTTCAAAGCACATGTAATTCATTGATACATGTAAGGTATATATATCTTGCATAAATATGAATAACTCTTCATTAGCTATATTACCATAGCACACTGATCTAGCATGGCTATTGAGGGGTATTGGGTTCACCACATGTCTTGGTCCCCAGACTACATTGGGCTGTACATGTGGTTTAATGGAGCTTGTTTCAACCTGTGGATTTAGGTATTACAGATTTCATCATTAAAATGGATAATTGACAAATAAAAAGCGTCCTATAACGAAACACGGATGAAATTTCTGCATAGGATCAGTAAGATTGCAAGTTGAAATAAATTTTCACATTCTAAACGCTCCACGATAAAAGCGATAACTGAGAACATATTGAGCATTGAAGTTAAGGTACCAAGTACTTTACCCATATATGTGGGCTTAGTGGATCCGCATGGTCGAGATTTCCTGCAGGAATTTTCGCCTCTTTTAATGTCAATTCCCCTCCGTACGACTGGCTGATTGGTCCGTCAATAGCCTAATAATTTTTTTTTCATAAGGGCCGAAGCTTCTGAAAAAAAACCTAAGGTAACCTACAAACCATCTCGTCGATTCTTTCAACCTCATCACAATACTCTCTTCACAAAAAACATCGACCCCAGTACGGTTTTCGGACTATTGCACATACATTGCGCTTCTTTCTAGTAGACACCGCTGAGATAATCAATACTTCCCTTTGGAAGATCCTCCTTATTGATTGTACTTAATTAAGAACAAAGTCCGTTCTTATACATCATCGCCGTCTTTGTCGACCCCGAAAGATTATCGCGACTAGAAACGACTTAAATTGCTCAATTCGTCAAATCATTCAGACAACTACTACTGTTCATCTATACATTGATCGCCGACTCGCCTCGACTTCGTGCAGGCTAACATTTGGTTCACCAATCCCACCAACATCCCCTGAAAGCTTTAGGTGTTGCGTTATTTCTTTCGGCACGTCGAGCTTTCCATCGCGGTAAATACCGCTACCCTTCAAAAAACCACCAAGTTGGCGGGCCTCAGCTGCAACAAATTCTCCTTCTCCCGACCGCTACTAGGCCCCCTTTGCTGGGTCTATAGCGGCGTCAACAAGAAGCCACCATAACTTGACCGTCGCATCTACTATTTTGACATATCAGGAAGTCCTTTCACTTGCCAATCCGGTTAAGATAGCTTTGTTCCCCGCTGGAATCTGGTCTTGGTGTTCATGTTCTAGTTTTGGCCTGAACATCACACCGAGCTTCGTCTTTTTGCAGTCGGCGTGCTGCCACGCCTGCTGCAGAATATTGATGCTGGCAGATCAAGTACGCCACCCAGCATGTACGCCTTCCCATAATCGGCACGCGGAAGGCTGTCCTCGAGCAGAGTATACTTTTCAGCCCAACAAGGTTCATCAGATCACATAGAATACCCCTATTTCGGTGTCTCGTAGATACCTTGAACAGCTTATAGACGAGAACGGTCCTTCATACAAGATGTCTGACCACGAGGAAGCCGCCTCCGGATCGGGCTATAACACCCCGGTCCCGGAATTGGACGACCACCGCCACCAAATCTCTTCCACACAGAAACCAGAACGTGCCCGTCGTGGTACTGTTGATACCCTTTATGGATCTCGCCAGCATCTACAACAGGCTGGCCCCTATTCGCCTGCTGACATCCGGGTACGGGACTTCGAGGAGGCAATCGTTGACGAAGATGATGGAAATATATCCCCAATGGCTCCCCATAGCCGTAGGCCTACCTTCAACTCCACGAACGAGCAACCTCGTGATGTGTCTCCCCCTAACTCTGTCAAGGCCTTCGCCGAGGCTCGTCGCCGCGAACGTGCTCTTTCGATAACGGATGCCCGCGCACAACGACAAGACGAAGGTGATACTCTCCATCGAACCTACTCTTCTATGAGCCGTAAAAGCCAGGTTAGCCAACGCTCTGGACGTAGCAAACCCGGCACATATGTTGCCGACGATGGAGCAAGTTTAGCAACAAACAAGACCGCAGAAGACGACGTTTGCTTTCCCATGCAAGATGAGCACCGCCGTGATCAGTTACATATCGATTTCGACTATCTGGAGAACTTCGTCGCATCTGAAAATGCGGCACGAAGAGAGAGCTTTGGTGCTCAAGGGGCTATCCGGGTGTTCCCCAACTTGAGACCAGAGTCAGCAGCATCTCAGCCCTCCCCCTTGATTACTGTCGACGGTGACTTTCTTAATATTCCGTCTGGATCATCGGATGCCGAACACGAGAAGACCGAGCATGAAGCCGAAGAAGAAGCAACTTCTAAACCCGTCGACAAGGAGCAGCATCTTGATCCTAACCGTTTTAGTTTCTTCTCTTCTGCCTGGGAGTCCACCATTCACGCTGCTGAATTTGGAGATCTTGTCCTTCCCGGCGAGGATTTGCGCGGTCTCTTCACGTTTCCCCGCGACGAGCCAGATGGTGTCTGGTGGTTGAACGTCAATAGACCCAAGGAGGAGGAAGTGCGGGCTTTATGCAAGGCTTTTGGAGTGCATCCATTGACAATCGAGGATATCACGACCCAGGAAGCTCGCGAGAAGATTGAAATCTTCCCGTCTTATTATTTTGCTTCGTTCCGATCTTTCAATGTCGTTCAAGATGAGGACGGCCCTGACTATGAGCCTTATAACATTTATGTCGTCGTCTTCCGTGAGGGTACATTAAGCTTCAGCTTTTTACCCAACGATCATGCCTCCCAGGTCCGAAAAAGAATCTCTAGTCTAAAGGAATATGTGTCCTTGAGTAGCGATTGGATCTGTTATGCTTTAATGTAAGTTCGACCAATGGAAAGGAAAATATTGGGAGTGAACAGCGTTAACAAATTTTTATTTTTAGCGATAACATCGTCGATTCATTTGCTCCCGCAATCCACAGAATCGAGTTGCTCACGGAAGCTATCGAAGACTCGGTTTTTATCGCTCGTCCTGATGACATGCACATGTTTCTACGGAAGATAGGTGGCGTCCGCAAGAACACGCTTGCACTCATGCGCGGACTCGGAGGCAAGGCCGACATTCTGAAGGGTTTCACGAAGCGGTGCAACGAAGACTACAAAGTCACACCACGGATGGACATCGGCATGTACCTCGGCGATATCCAAGATCACGTCGTGACCATGATGACGAACCTCACACACTGCGAAAAGATCCTATCCCGAGCACACAGCAACTACTTAGCTCAATTGACGATTAGCAGCATTACGCAGGGGACGGAGACGAACAAAGGGCTAACTAAAATCACATTCTTAGCTAGCATCATCGTCCCTCTGAATGTTGTTACAGGTCTTTTTGGCATGAACGTCAAGGTTCCTTACAGGGATGTCAACAACGACAATGCCTTCTTCGTTATCTTAGGATGCTTGGGCGCCTTTTGCATTATCTGTATATTCTCCGCACGGAGGATGCGTTGGATCTAGGATATCCGTCGCCTCCAGCCGCCGCGTCCATATCGACTATTTCATAGATAGGTTCGAGTGCTCTTAGCATCCTTATACCATACATAATGGTCAAAATATCCCGCTGGCAGCCACCCGAAGGGTTGATATTGAACCAATTAGGTAATGCAACCCGCTCCCCATTTCTAGCCACAATTGGCAGTACATTAGCTTTCATGGAGTCAGACTAGAACCTGGCATTCGTATGCTTTTACAAACGATAGCCTACCTAGATAGTTTAATTCCATCAACACGAAGATTTTAATGCGTATTCTCTCTTTTCCGTAATCCAATCATACTGTAGCAATTTCGAGGAATTCCTAACTCGAAGAATAACCTTTTACTAGGACTCTATTACCTGAATCCATGTCCTTGTGGCCGATTTAAGCCAATGCGCAAACATCCAGGCCCGGCCCCTTAATACGATCGACATGCGTCAGTTCCTATTCTCCTAGCTCTAACTAACCGCAACAGTTGAGTATTCTCAAAGCTATTGGCAACTGAAATATGATCACATCAACTGCCAGTGGTTTTCTATTCTCAGTTCCAATTATGTTAGGAGACTGCTGCAGTACTTGTGGTTTACATTTTAACTCTACGCGTGTCTTGATACTATGAGCGGTGACTTTGAGAGTGTTTTGAGAATAAGAAGAGTTTACCTATTCTCCTTATAATCGAATGTACTTTCTACGTTATGAAAGCGGTATACAGTGAGTCATGGAAAGGTTGCCATGTCATGTCGGTCTAGGGGCGTCTTTAATTAGGTCAAGATATGTAACTAATTTGTCCTCAGATACCGCCCTAATGCAGTCCACCGTTTATAAACTCCTAGCCCTCTCGATGCAGTGGATATAATTAAACTGTATCTTCCAGAAACTTGCGCATCTGATGTGTCATAATCCACGATGGACCTCGTTACGAACGGCAGTAGTGGACCTAGGACTCTATTCAATCGGTGGCGGAATATGAGGGTTACTCAGCTATATATGGAGTTGTAGTATTTGAGGTCTCTGATATTCGGTGAATGTTTCCCGCTTATCCAGCACTGCTTACAGCATATCCATCAATTGAATATATATTACATTTGATGTCCCTTGGGAGTAAATGGGCGACGTAAAGATCTAGACTCAATGACTCATATGACTTGTGAACAAAGTCGGAAGCTGGAAGATGTGTTCTCGCTAAATACTAAACAGAATCTAGAAATACAGGCTATCGAATAAAATTCAAGTACTTCCAATTAATTTCAAGCACACACCCAAGTGAAGGTACGTTTCTGTGCGCAGCTTACAGTGGCTCTCCGTCGCCCCATTTCGACCCCTTTTTCGTCCTCATGTCACGTGATCTCCGGGACTGCTTGAGTTCATCAACGGCTACGTTTGTAATAATCAATGATCGAAAATCGATTGCGGAAATCTTTTACTTTGTTGTGCGCGATTCTCGATCATCGATAACCAGGAGGAAATAGACGCGTACCGATGTTAGGTAAAATAGAGATCTCTGTAGGGTACTTGCCTACAGAGATATCTCCCCTCCAGGCTGGCTATGAAAACTTATAGCACTCTTTCACAGCGCATCCACCATACACTTGTAGCGGTTCATTCGCACAGGGCCAATACAAGATTCCCGCACCAAGTATCTACGCCAATGATAAAAAAAGGGTAGATCTTCTAAGTGCTTATACCCTAGATGATGATCTTGGGGTGATCTCGGGGTCTCAACGTCCTATCTTGAATAAGATTCCCAGATAGCTGTAACGACGGGAAGAGGATAGATACCAAGATACATACATGTAGGTTCCTTCCCACTGTTCTCGATTCCGCCCAGGTGCTGCCTAAACGTCGACTGCCTTACTAATTCTGTGTGGGCGCGTCAACTTGCGTGGGCAAACTCATCCAAATAACCCCCACGCTTTCTCCCCCTTCCATCTCCTTTGCTCTTATTAACATCTTCATAATCTCAGGTAGTGTCATATTTGGAGAAAGAAAATAATCGAAGATGGATGCTCAAAATGGTTAAGATCCCTATGCAACCGCTGGTGAGAGTGAGGCAACGAGTACAGAGGGAAGCTCTACCGATAGTCAGTCCACCTCCCAGAACCTCAATACTCTTGGCCCAAAGCTGACTAAATCTATAGGCGAAGACAGATACAATGAGGCTGGAAGCGCAAGAGCACGTTCGGGCCTGTTGCGGTCGTCGCGACGTCGTTTTCGCAATCGGCGTCGTGAGCGCGGCTTATTACGCGACGCTGCGAGACCTGCTGGTCTTCCTTCTCAACATCCTCCGCCTCAGTCAGAGTCGTTGGCTCAGCAACTCCTCAGATACGCGTCATCAATCCAGCCGTCTGAAGAGGATGATGTACTACAGTCGGACGGCAACAGAAGTCTCCTGTTGGATGAGAACACCCTGGTAGTACGTGGAAGAATGGATGGGCTGCAAAATCTATTCAACGACCTACTCTCAATCTTAGATGCCGAAGGTGGGGTCGTTTTCCTCATTCAGTTCGACCATCCAATTCCAGCGCTCTCTGATTGTGCGAACTACGGTCAACGCGGCCACTGTCTCGGCGACTACTTGACAACCTGGAGTCTTTCTGGCGATGTAAATGGTTGCTATCTTTGCAACAGTATCGACCATACAATCGACGATTGCCCCGAGCATCCAAATGTACAAGATTCGACTCGGTATGAGTATGAAGTGGTTCGTCGTAGTGGTCGACCTCCGCTAAGGTCCAGGCGCGGATGGAACGAGCTGGCAGTTCGAATGGAGCAGGACGCGCCCGGTCCGATTAACAGACAGCGAATGATTATGGTCCAGCGGCAGCAATTTGTAGGATGGGATTACCGAAGGCCCTCTACAGAACAAGAACATTTGTTGTTAATCGATCCCGCCACCGAGAACCTAGAGGCCATCAGAGTTCTCGAAGATCAGGGCTACCGGTCACTAAGGCGTCCGTCACTGAGCGGCGAATATGAAGAGACGACGTCCTCTGACGAAAGCACTGAGAGTTACGAACCCTAGCGGCGTTCAAGCAATAGGTTCAACTGAGCCATCCTATATCGACTCTGTAGCTTTTCTTCAGTGTCATACGAGAATTGGATGAAGTCCCCTTCTTTGGGGCTACTTGGGGCCTATGTGGAGGATGTTACTAAGTCAATGTGCTCAGATAGACCTATTGCCAAATTGAAGCCATTCCGAGCCATATTATGCTTCCTGTGATCATTCGTAGTCCTTGATGTCCATTTCCGTGAAATAAGCCCTATATGATTTGGCGATTATATAACGAGCCTATGTAGAATATCATATTTAATAAGGTCAGCCTTCACTGGGCGTGCCTCCAGCGTCATTAGGGGTGCCCTAATTCCGTTTGAGAGCCTCTCAAGAGATACTGAAAGTATTAAGTGGCTAAGAGAGGTAGATATTGTCGCCATAATCTTGCGCGACTTCATAGAACGTGAATGAGATAGAGTGTACCTACATAATACCTACGTACTTGATTCGGGAGGAAATCGGTTAACAGAGCCATATTACGATCGGAATAGGTAGGTATTCATACTAGAGGATTATTCCATGGTCGAAACTGACACTACATTCATCGTTCAGTATTATTCCGCGTAACATACCAACGCCCGAGGCTATTTTCCGCGCACTCGTAACTAAGTAGATAGGTAGTCAACAGGTACACTGGAGAATACAGATAGCATAGAGATGGTTAATCTAGTAGCTACCAATCTGTTTTTCGAGGTTCCTATTGAATGAGAACCATGTCGTCAAGATTGTTGAAGTAACTGACCCCAGCAGATAGCGATGGTATTACGTAATCGTGCGGAATAACACTGAACTACCGCATATCAGCCTATATTTCAGCAATGAAAGACTTCGCTTGATATCCCGTACATTAGTTTTAGTTAAGCTTATATCCTATCAGTTCATTACTCTTATTTGACGTCATTCCAAGTGTTTATCGCTATTATTCCGTATGCTTACCTACGTAATCGACGATCTGCTTTCTGTCTTCCGCGCTCACCTGTGCGGAATAATTTTTGGTGTTGCGCTTCTGCTGGTGCGGGGTCTACATTTTTAGAGACAGCCCAGGGACTCGGGGCTAAATAGTAGAGCATCTAATTTGAATATAATCCAAACTAGGCCGAGGTATGTCGCTGCTGATCGTGGATATTTATTTAGAACTGGTATGAATTGTGACGAAATTAATTGTCGAAGAGTAGCGTTAATATACACCGGGTGGCTGTGAGCCTGTGAGGATGCGCTTACGAAGCTTGTGGAGGTCAACATTACGTTGCAATGCCTCTAAAGTACGGGGGGCTGTAGCGAGAACCGAGCGCCTCATTTTAGCAGCAAGGGTCCCCTAAAACCCAGCCACGCCATTCATTAGTAGGCGATATACCATATATCATATACGGTTATGGGCTTCAGATACTACTACTTCGCTCTGAGTGAGTCTCATAATTGTGTAGAGTTCCACTGACTTCCATTATAGAAGTTTCGGAATTCCTCTATTGGCCATTTGAAACTATCTAGGCATACCTACCCCTAGCTTAGGTATATGTCTTTCCATTATTCTCTACGCTGTCCTCCTCCGCAGCTTACGTAAGGTACTACCGAATTGATGTGCACTGACAGATACAACGCCAATATCCTCCTTCAATAAAGCAAAATACAATGCACGACACTCGTGATATGTTATAAAACTAACGCCGAGATGGACAGTTGAAGAAATAAAAACACGGTTTAACTCAACAATCTATTAATCTAACCACTAGAAGGTGTACTCAGAACGATGGCTAAGCTTCATAAGGAAGTTTCATTGCTGGTTCTGACAGTGGGCTGGATTGATGGGCTGAAGTCTCAGCTGAGGCAAGTCTGCGACGAGCTCGATCCACGACATCTACCTGAAATAAGGGTACTGAATAAATCATCAAGTTCGTCTTGTGAGACAACTCCTCTTACTTGACCGAGTTCGACTATAGCCAGAACTTGGTTTCCGAGATGGTACTCAAACCGTCCTTCGGTACTATAGGGGTCGCATCTCTTGTCAGGGAACCTCCACTCCAGCCGATCTCTATCTGGCATCTGATCCATCCCGACCATATTACAACGGCAGTGCCCGAAAACTGCTCCGGCGGCCGCATCTACGCGGAATGCGTGATAAGTCGAAGCGTGGCACGATACGGAGTGAATAGTATCGCTCGATGAACCTAGACGGGTTGGAGCATTCACGTCAGCCGGATGTAGCGTAGTATCTGTATCAGCGTCGAAGAATACGTGGTCACGACCAGGATTGTGTACCATGCTGACCATCAGCTCAAACATATTAGGAGGGCCCGTTTTGCGCAGCCAGAGATCTATGCATGTTGGAAAAGCTGGCTGGTCCACTATAATATCTTGGAAATCTAAGATAAGACGACTAGGAATACCATGGAATATCTTCGTATGGATAGGTTCATCGCTGTGCTCGAAAGGAGGCCTGTTTTGAGAACTGGGTCGAAATATCGTCACTCTGAACTCACGAGGCGCGAAACCATGACCCAGACACTCTGCCGTTAGTACGATCGGCTCGGGACCTCCTAGGCATATCATTGCGTGGTGTAGTTCTCGGAGTAGACCTTGGAAACACACGCGTGTGTCGACGACATGGCTTATGCGCGAAACTTCGATTTCCATTAGCGATTCCATCCCTGTCGTCAACCCTACTGTGTTAAATTCGTGCTATAATAAAACGGTTGCTTACACAATGAGCTTAGTAATGGCGATGGATAATGTGTTGATTCTTTTGACGAAGAAGAAGAGGTCGGATGTCTAAGGGAATAAATAAATAGTAGTTTAGAATAGAAGGTAGGCCCCTGACTCCTAGACTGTCTAAGTACGCATCTAATCTTTGTTATGTATAATAATAGGTAAATATCCGTCTATGTTCGCTACTCACCATTTGTTCGGTCCTCTTTGTTAAATTGGGTAGTTAAAGGACTGCTTTCACGTAGAGTCATGGTTTCTTTCTCGGTATTGTTCTTCCAATGGTTACACAAGTCAATATGTGACTCAGCAGCCTACGTATAGCATTTTTCATGGCGTTTAGAGACACATTCACAGACTATCCCGTGTATTCTGGTATTTCTTCCTGATCCCTACGGTATTCACAACTATTAGAACTAGGACCCAGTATGGCAATGCCTAGGTAGGGCTTGCTGTATAGCATGACATAAAGTTTCTTGAACTCTAAACGGCAAGAAGCTATATGTAAAGAGACCAGATCCTCTCGGTAGGAGACAAAAAGAAATTGGCATTTGTGTAAGTCCCTTGTCCAAAACCCAACACTTCAGCTATGGCCATGTTCTAGAAGAAAGGAATCAGGGTAACCTGGAAATACACTACAGCATTTTTACGTACCGCAATACGTGTACCCCATTTAAAATTAAGGACCCCTATCATGAGTTGCCGTACATAGCCACAGGGGTATCTGATTTTGGATTAGTGAAGGGTAGTCTTACATATGATATTCAATAATCTCTACCCTGTTGCCCAACAGCATGGGTTGGACATATTCCTTGGGTACCGGTAGGGGTCCACTATGGTTGTTGTCATGTACAGTTCTGTGGAGGTTGACCTAACACGAGAAAATCTAGATCAATGTTGACAAAGACGTCCTACACAGGACCTCTCTAGACCCTTGTGGATCTTGAGTTAAGAACTTTGGATCCTTGTTATACACCCTTCTCACGGAAAAAGCAGTACATATTTCTTTGTTTGTGGCTTTCTTACTACATAGGACTAATTTGCGTCAGCAAGTACTAATATCGATTAAAAAAGGGGTGTGTGGTGTACGACTTCAAGCCTTCTTGCCAGTTGGATAGGCACCTTGGATGCTATTCACATGAACTAAGCATCGGCGGTGGAGGTATCTAAGCGTGCAAGGCTTTTCTGCGATCCCGAGCACGCAGCAACTACACGTATGTTTTGAAAAGTATTCTACCGCAGAGTGCTACAAATTGTACTCATTCTATTCTCCTTACTCTCTGTAGAGGCATGGGCATCGGTCGTGAATGTGTACGTATCTAGATAAGTACGTAATCAGTCTACATAGACAGCCACTAAGAACGTATAAGCTTTAATGGAGCCATTCTTTCGGCACTTGTGCTGGGGTTAAAAGTGGATATCCGGACAGGGGCTATCAGGTACTTTTAGGTCTTTTGGGCGCATGTCCCCCTATTCTTCACTATCACCTCCTCCACATATATGGACGTAGTTCATATTTCGAAATCGGAGAACAGAAGGTTCCCTGTTCAGCTGAATACCTTACAAGGGAATAATCAGGGGTTAAATCAGAAGTTGGTATTGGTTTGTCATCAGTTAGAGAAAGAGGCGTGAGCGTCGCGACATACTGTCGCCACAACGGACATCATAGAGACAACCAAGTAAGCCAACAATAGCACGAAGGTAATAGTAAGGAGCTCACTGAAATGCTCTTATAACAGAAAACTTTCTTCCAAAAGTCAACATCGCTATGTCCGATATTTCTCCCTAGGTATGATATTATACGTCTTTCCTCTGGAAAATACCGTTACTAGTTTATTTTGAGTGGCCTAAAGCTATCAATGGCAGACTCTTTCCCCCTTCTACGACAACTATCGCGTCCAATCTTCTTCTAGAAACATAAGACTTCCACGCACGGTCATAAGGAAACGTTGCAAAGTCTTCACCGCTATATTTGATGCTGCATTGTCTCGTTACTCGAACACCTGTTCGGAAGAAAAGAGGGACAGAGTACAAAGATATACTATTTCTCCGAATCTGATACCTAAAGTAGCAGAGGAAATTGACCGGGCGTACGGGACTAGTGGAAAATTCCGCATGCAAGGTCTACAACTGCCGATGGAAGGTCCCGTTGCAACACCAATTAAAGTAGAGCCTCAACGATTTCCACCCCATATGATCGTCGGTTTGAAAGCTTACAAGGATGTGTTAGTAACCAGGCAGGCCCAGGGCTGGATGGAACTGCGTGGCCAAGTCCTGTTTATGACGCGAGAGGCACTGCAGCAAGGATGCTCCATTAACCTGGTCTCCCCTGTAGTTCTGGGCGTCTGATGGGATATCTTATCTGATTGATATTTGCCTTTCATTCTAACATATTTTAACTCACTCATGCACCTAGGTAGGTAGGTAGCTAGTCAATTCAGTTGTTGTATCCGTGGCGACTATTAGGCCATGCCCAATATATGTGACGCTAAGTAAAAGCTGCATTGTCGATACCCCGTGTCGAGGAATATATAGGAGAATACATCTAAGCCTAATCTAGCTACAACGAATAACTAGTCAAATTCCCCAAGAAATCATGTCGCCTTAATTCCATAGCTCCTCCAAGTGTAAATTAATAGCCGGGTAAAACGTCATATACAGTTCAGGGCCTTCGGAATTGGATTTCTCATGTACCTATTGGTTGGCTATGAGTGTGGAGTGAAGAAAATAGCAGTCATGGAGATATGAAGACGTTGAAATTAAATTGTTTACGAACAGGGGTAGCTGTGTTGAACGCGCAAGCTCTACCACCCAAAGCTCCACATTAGCTACGGCTCGTCTCCACCTAAGGACAACGACATCACCTCATAGCATGTCGTGAGATCATGTGTGAATGGTTGTTTCCCTTGTTGTGCAATAAGGATTGCGTCGTAAGCTGTAGCAAAATGGCTGAATTCAATCGTTTCCTAACTCACTTTGAGAAATTATTGTGAAGATCAGCTAATTGGTATAGGACCTCAGCGACGCAACTCCAATTTGCATCATGTAATGGGAAATGTCGACATACAGTAGCTCGAAAGAACGCTTGGGCGAAGAGAATGGCTCCTCAGTGTCGGCTACACCGCGTGGAATACGCATTGGGCAATGAAGATCGCCGGTGATCCATGGACCTCTGAGAAGGATGACGACGCGGATGGCTGAGAGTAAATGACACTGCTGAAGCTCGGACGTGGAATTCAGTCTGGATGAGCTTTCGACGACATATATAAGACCATTGTTCTCGGCCTCAACTGAGTCGAATTTCCTCAGCACACAGCATCACTCACTCAACTACTCTTAATATCCAAACTCCGACATTCAGAACCACAAGTTCCAAATAAATCGATCAAGATGAAGTTCTCCGCTTTCGCAACAACTCTTCTCATCTCCATGGCTGTTGCCATGCCGGCTGACCACCCGCCAAAGCCGACGAAGACACCTGTTCCGCCTCCGCCTCAGGTTGAGGGACGTGATGTCCCTCCACCACCGCCGGCTACCGACAAGCCCATCCCAACTGAGAAGCCTCATCCTCCTGCGGCTCGGGGAGTTCCTCCCCCACCACCACCACCTGAGCAGGTCCCTCCCCCGGTACAGGCGCGAGGTGTCCCTCCTCCCCCTCCTCCCCCGGGCAAGCCTCAGCCTCCTGTCGCACGAGGAGTGCCACCACCGCCTCCCCCACCGGAGCAGCTCCCTCCCCCGGTTGAGCAACGGGATGTACCCCCGCCACCGCCGGCAACTGACAAGCCCAAGCCGACCGAGAAGCCCCAGCCTCCTGCGGCACGAGGAGTCCCTCCCCCACCTCCTCCCCCTGAGCAGGTTCCTCCCCCTCAGCGCAACTAAGGCAACCAGCGAGCTATAATGCGGAGAATTGAAGTATGGGCATAATCTTACCAGCACATTGGGGAGAAATCCGACGACAAGAGAATTCTGGTGGATCGAGTACTTGTCTTCGATTTGTTTATGGTACAGCAATTTGTTCGAGAGTTTTGGAGGGAAAGCGGCCACCGTTGGCAGTGGTATTAATTTTGGGTGGTTTCACATGCGATTTCAGAATTTCTGGAGTCACATATTGTCTGCTTCTTGTCGTTCCTTAGATGCCTGGCCAGGCTCATAATCAATTAGATTGTCATTCTTTAACGATTTTTCATTGTTCATTGCTGTCCATTGTGAATTGTTCTCAAAGTCGTCTAAATTCTTTGATATGAGTACCTAAGCAACCTTACGTAAGCCTCTTGCTGGCGAGTAATCCGTAGACATTAAGAATAATGACTGGAATGACTTCGCCAAAGGCCACAATGAATCACTGGAAGCTCTAATATTTTAATGAAGTAGCGGATTGTATCACAGTAATAGGTACCTAGGTACCTAAATCAATTGAGCTACCATGCGCAAAACTCATAGCACCGAGGCTGCCCGTAATCACTTCATATTACTAGGTGCGTATGAGATTATGTAATAGCCCGTTCTTAGCTGAGTAATATATTTTTATAACAATATTGTTGTAAGCGCCTCTATTAACTATGGATATATGGATAATCCGGTTCTTGGAAAACCATAGTGTCAATTAGAACACTAATAATGGAGGAGTAGCTTTACCTCGAAGTTCTAATATAATCAAAAGTTTAGTAAGTAATCAGAGCTGATAAATTTTCTCTATCATCTGCAATAGAAAATATCAGAGGTCTTTCCTATCATGAGCCCATCCCATCAATAACCCGTACGCGCATTACTAAGCGAATAAATAAGTGACCAGATATTCTAGTAACCATAGTTGATACCGTTTATCAAATTAGATGTATTTTTTAAGTGAATCTCCCTACCCTAATAAACGACTATTTGGCATTTAGCGAAAAGTAACTCATCGTCTATTCTGCTTCCTCCCTCGCAATGCTTCAGTGCTGAAATTGTATTGCTACCCAATGATGAAACTCAGTCGTCGCCATCATCCTCACGCCCACGCTCGTGTGCCCCGTCGATGTTATACTTCTCTTCCAGATCTAGATACCCGTAACTCCCCAGCATAAGCCCACTCAGCAGCTCAAACATGTTATTTGGCCGGAAAAAGAATTTCCCCATTTCACCCTCTGCGATCTTATCCTCTTCGTCATCATCTTCGTCGCCATCTTCCATTTGAGCATAAACGACCAACAGCCCGTGGTCTTCTAAGTCGTCGTTGGTGACGACGATGAAAGCGTTAGGCTTCCAGCCTGCAAGAGCCGCGCCGCCTTTGATAGGCTGTAGCTCCTTATTTATGGAAACATGCGCACTGACAATATCTTGTAGTCTCTGGCCCGCGAAATTTGGTATGGGTTGGGCAGGCCGCACGAGCTGAGTCGTCTGCTCGTACTTCGTCTCCCATTCTTGTTGGGGTAGAGCCGCGATTTCTTCCAGGCGCGAAGCTGGCATGTTTGGAACCATGGTGTATAGAGCGATTGATGACTGCTGCGTGTCGCAGTCGCTCAAGATTCTCACTAGCCTGGGCTCGGCATGTGGAAGGTTGAGGTCCAAGTCAAGTGGTGCCATATTACCAGCAGTGATATTTGGGCGGTGGGAGTGGTATAGGACGAGCACCACCGTTTCCAGTTAAATGCAGCGAGGGCTATATCGGATGAAGATGACTCGTTTAGCATCTTTGTAGACTCAGATGTTGATGCTGGTGGCGCTATGTGAAGGGCGGCAAGCACTCCAGATCTTCAAAATTGGAGCGGCATTCTTTACTAACTGCAATCACATAGTTTTATCGTCGGAGTTGAGGATGAAAACTGTTCATGAGATTCATTACGTGCCTAACGTATCAAGAACTATGATTTCTGGTTAAAAAAAAAAAAAAAAAAAAAGACGCGGCGGTCGATATCCCACTTTATTCGCATGGCACGCTCTAGGCACAGGGCACTTTAGCGCTAAAAACGACTGTGGCCACAGCGCAAGACCACTGATGATTCATAGCAGCTAATTTAACCAATCAAATCGCGAAAGTCCTCCACTATAAATATAGCGCACTTGCTGCTAGAACCCGCCCGGGCGTTATAATTATAGCAGGCTTATATGCTATAACTACTATAACTATGGAGATTCTAGCGCTATACACCCTATAATTACTGCGCACTCCCGTAAACAAACTGGTCCAGTGTATAAAATGACTTGGCAATTTGGCAGATCTTAGGATTTCGTCCACGGTACCGGAAGATATTTTGTGGTAGCTGAGGTAATCTATCCAAGACCTTTCGGATCACGTGACATCCCACGGGGCAAGCCCATTTCCCTTCGAAGAGTTTCACCATTGGTATACCCCGAGACGAAGTATAACGATCAATTAATGCTTCTATTGACTTACAAGGATATACAGGTTACCTTACACGTCTTTTCCTGATATCCAAGATCCGATTTATATGAGAAACACACAGCATAATAACAATGATTAGTACTTGAATGCGAATTCAACTGATGTCCCATACAGGTAAACAAGGTGATACTGCCAGCCAGGGACTGTGCAGAAAAAGAAAGTGAAGACCCAAATGTATCCAAGTAATCGTATCCAACCTGAATTCCTATGTTTATCGAAGAGTATTCTAACTTCGACATTCCGTCCGGCGACCGTCTCGAGCAGACACCCCACGTAATTGAAAAAGAAGAAGCGCATTTCTGAATATATCGTGTTTCGCCTTAGTCGGACGTAGTTGGCAGCGGCGTGACATCCAGCCGACATTGTAAATATCCAGAGTGACCAAAACGCACCACGGATGGCTCTTGTTCTAGTAGTCTCCAACTTCCTGTCACGAGTAATGCGAAGTATGGAGGGAGTAAAAGCCAAGAAAGGATAAACATGTAAGCGTTGCCAAAAGACGCCCCAGAAACGACGGAGTGAGTAGGAGTTCCCCAGACTGCCAAACAGCGGTGGCCAGTCGGTGGGCAGATCCCATCGTAATACGAGCACGAACAGAATGGCGAGGAAGTCGTGGGCCAATGTAAGACAGGTATATGAGTCCCAAATCCAGTAAACCGATATTACCGCACGGATAGTAAGATCCCGGCGTGTTATAGGTGGAAATAGACCCTGTCTATTGGGTGCAAAATCCATAATGCCGATTTCCATCTCTCGGCTATAATCCGAGACAACCATTAGAACCCGTTTTGATGCCACCCGAAGAAAGAGGAAACGACATAACTTCCTCACACCAAATTTCACTCGTACTACAGTTGTGCATTCTTCCGATCCCGCAATATCGTCATCTGAAAGTTTCAATCGGCGAAAATTCGTCCAAATCCGAGAAATAGCTCGAAGACGCCGAATAAAAGGGGTTGAACCAACACACAGAACAATTTTATCAACGAGTAGGATAGAAATCGTGTGTATCGACAGCCCAATCAAGAAAGGAATAATCATTTGAGGGTAAATGACTATTCCTTGAGTGTTTAGACAATAGACGTTGAAAGTAACATGCAAGATGACCAATACGTGCCGCAGGGACGTATTAATCGGCTTCTGTATAGCTAGGAAGAAGGATATTGTCGCCAGTGAGAACGATAAGATGGGTAGGAGAACCTCTATCGGATACATTGTTGTTGGAAAACAACTGATCAGTATCTAAAATTATGGTATGTAGAATTCTTCTCAAGTGAGCGACTACCCTAACGGATATTAAATACATCATGACACATTTTAAGAAAATTATTTCAAGGTAAAATTAGACTTTTCTTGGAGGACATGTTTACTTGACCGTTTCCGATTTTTCCGATTCAGTGCTATTTAAAATGAGATCACCTATGAGGTAGGTACAAAATAACCTTGGGCTACCTTCAGTTAGAAAGGTCTTGCTTCGGGATAGTATTACGATGTTACTGTAGAGCTTATTGTATCACTAACCTAGCCATATGAGAAGTTTCATTCAAAGACATATAGGCGGTCAAGTCTGACATGTCAAGATTTTTCATCTCCCTACACGAATCATGAGGTGAAATTTAGGATAATGAGACTAAAAGTTATAAGAGGATTAAACGGTACTGTGGCATTAGTCACACAAGAGAATTACAGGACGGGTTGAACGGAAGTTGGATACCGCCTTTACGAAGACATATTGTACTACGTAAGGTCTCTCTCTGAAAGCCGGCTCAGGGGTACGTTACTTGAGACATTACGGTACTGCCATAACGCGGCGACGTTCGACGCGAGGATAAGTAATATTCTGTCAAATCCACTATCAGCCGACTAAGATGGAGCTAAGGGTATGGAAAAGGGATATGGAATAAGAAAGCATTGGAATATACGAAATCGTCTAGGAAAGGGAGTGAAAGGCATGATCGTGTAGTAATACTACACAAATATGTACATTGAAAGAAGAAATAGAATTTTAGGACCAGTTACTTCCACTCATCCTAAGCCAATATACCAAGATCTCCCTAGCTAGTCCTGGTACAATATCCAGCCAGACAAGTAAGATCAATGTCCCGTTCGTATAGGTAGGTAGATATCTTACCTCAGCTTGTTAAGTTCAGGATTTCGTTGCCAAAGATGTATATCTCGACCTTCTACCTATCTAGGTAGGTATTTATAGGAAAGTAAAACAAGCTGTCAGTAAGTATTATGGTTGAACTGACTCTCCTGTAGTGCAACTCTATGAATTTGATTCGTGTATCGTGGATACAGGTAGATGAACCTAGCGGTACATAGTTTTTCTCTTAGAATGACCGTGCCACAGATGTAAGCCAAATTCGTTCTCATACATTCACGAACGTTATGAACGTCATCCTATCAATACAGACAGCCACTTTTATTCACATGATATTCAATAAAGCGTCCGAAAATGAAAATGTGTTGTAAAAGCTCTCGCTGTGTATTGCCTTGACTCTTTGTGTGACACCAATTGTCTCGGCATACCGGTGATACTATGACGGCTAGATATGTCCTACTCCCAGAAGGGTTGAATTCAAGCCATGAACAGTGAATATGATATATAAAGCAGACAAGCTTCCAGGTCTGAGACCAACATAGTCTTGATCATGCAACAGAGTTAAAAGTACGATCAAGAATCATAACAATAATCTCAAATACGACTCACTAAACTCAAATCTACAATCAATCTTACAATGCCTTTCGCTGTCCTCCCTGAGATCTTCATAGGAGTGATGGATGCCGCTTCCATTGGTGGTGAGGTGGTCAATTGGTGCCATCATCACGGCAGCAACCCAGGCTGCGTCAAGCGGAGCGTCTTGGATATCGACTCTGTGCCCAAGATGGAGCTTTTTCCTCGCCAGGCCACGGGTGCTTGTGGCGTTCCCCAGTATAATTTTGACCTCTGCCATGATCAACTTCAGGGAGTTACTGTCGCCTCGTCAATTCCTAAGAGTGGCCGTGAGTAATCCCGAATCTTATTGACATCTATTTACTAATATTAGGTACCTTTACGTGTTTAGAGGCCCAGTTCGACAAAGTCCCTCCGGCTTGCATGGACCTTGTTACAGTCCTCTCAGGTTCTTGCAACGGCAACTCCGCTCGCCCTACTCCCTGCGGCTCAGCTTGTGTTGTTTATAGCGGCTTGACTGATGCCGACTATGCGAGAATTTCTAAAGCACTGGAAGGTTGATTGTCATGAATTATGAAGGTTTCTTCCCGCTGTCCTCGGCTTTCTGCCCTTTCCAATCCTTACGAGTTAGTTGTCAAATTTTCGATTTATGGATTTCATTTTCCTTGAACGTATTCGGCATCATTTGATCTCATCTTATAGGTCTAGTCACTCATTTTCTGGCTTTCTGGAGGCGGAATGCTAGATCACAGACCCTGTTCTCGTGTTTAGAATATGATTTAGCATGAAATACTACTTAGACTAGAATTTCACGCAGAGTTGTCTACAATCCAATTCTCGCTTGGTTCGTGTAGATACCTTAAATCAATCACAGACAATTTAAAAAGATACGGTAGGTAGGTAGTATTAGAAAATTAGAATAATACACTTCCATATCTTAATTAAGTTTGATTATCATTATGAAATTTAAAGCAAACCTCTTTTACGTTCTGATATTAGATCCGCCATCCCGATGATCAGGGCGTACATTCTCGGTGAAAAGCCCTTAGTTTAAAAATCCAGCTTTCCCATCTCCGTTTGAATCACTCATCGGGTTCAGCTTATCCAAAAGGCTGGGGTTCTTTTTCTTGGTTGTCGCAGAAGTGGTAGACTTGGTAGTATTGCGTTCACTCAATACAGCGTTCCCATTTGCCTTTTGGGCTCGTGACTGAGCGTTCTCTTCGTGATTTACGCTTGTGGTAACGGTGTTGCCGGATTGTGCTCCTCCAGTGACGCGGTGATCCCTTCCGTTATCCAGGGGGTCAAAGTCTCCATGGAAGACTCCATTAGGTGGCTCCGTGAGACCGGCACCCTTCTTGTCATGCATGGTTGAAAGGGTGCCGCGGATGGTCTTAGGTTCACCGTCGATCTTGTCAAATCGCTCCTTCTTTCCACCTAGGACACCACCATGCTGCATATATTCATTCATACTGACTGGTGGGAGCGCAGTAGTGGAGTGATGCTGAGCTGGATTGTGATGAATTTCATGAATTGGTACTGTAGTGTGAATAACACTGGGCTGGACAGTCTCTTTATGGATTACTGGCTGGATTGTCTCGTGGACATGGCTATCTGTATGTTAGATAACGGTAGCTAGGCACCCCAAATATGTGGACTTACTGATGGACATGTTCGCCCTGGACAGTAGGAGCATGACTCTGAGTGTGGGTTGTATTCTGGACGACACGCTCATTCTTAAACTTCGCACTCTCGGCTGCTAATGCTTTCTTGGTGTTCTCTTGGTTTCGATGATCATAGTTCCGGTATTGGACATTCGCAACTCTATGCTGGTGCTGCTCCGGAAGAATCTCCTTATCATGGATAGGTTGCACAGTGTGGTGATAGTGATCCTGATGGATCTCCTTGTTCACAGCTGTGTTTACATCTTCGTGTTCTGTCGGCTTCACAACTTCATGTTTGACAACTGCCTCAACCGACTCATGGACGGTGGTGTCATGATGACCCGATTGCCCAATGAAGTCACGAATTGCCTCCTTGGTCTTATTCATTATGTATCAATGTAGAGCGAATAATTTATCAGAGTGCTAGACTCGGGTAAAACCCAAAACCAGTCTGAGGTTATGAGTGAGAAATATGAAAGTAAGTTCTGTAAGATGGATCATAGAGTAGGTAGGAACATCATTGACAGAGAGCCATATTATATAGGTAGACACGAATAGATGTCTGATGTAATGGTCAATATGCTCTCCTTTGGTGAACCTCCAGCCAAGGCTTATCCTTAGTTACGGGTTGCCAAATTAGGCCAGCATCTACTATATCACTCAATTGAGCCAACAGGGATAAGCCGAACGCGGTCGAAAGTTTACACGTCAAGGATCTGGTGCTATACGTAAGTCACATCACCAAGTAATAAAGGCATGAACGTTTAGAATGTAGGTTAATATCGACCTGTTTGGAAGTGATGACATATTCTACCTACGTTTATACGATTTTTATGAAAACGTTTCTTTGTTTCGCCCTAATTTCATCGTGGATGCTGGGAGGGCACACCAGCGCCAAGCGAAAATCAAAATCCAGAAGTCTCGGATTAGGAGTTGATGAAAGCATCAATTGACTCTATAATGTCGTAATTGATTATGGCTCTGGATCGTCCCAGCCTTACCGACGTAGTTTGTACCAGTGCAAAGCCTACGGTATTCACATGCATCAACATACCAGCTGCTTCAATCAGCGTTGATACGTGAATATGCGGCAGTAGGTATATATTATATATTGCATTTTCGATGTAACTTAGACACTCCTCCCTATATTCTGCCTGAAACCTTTCGTTGTATTGATGGGCGGTGATGTGCGGACATTGCATCATTTGACCTACACACATACGGCACAAGGACGGTGTTAGGATTTCGTCCATGGCAACAAGTGATACCACTGTGGGTTGAGAACTATCCACTTCCTATCGCAAGTAAAAATAGATTCCTACAAGGTCAGCCCGTCATCTCCCCGCTTACGCGCGCCGCCTAAGAAGAAGTCTGCATTCTCTAGCTCACGCTTCTATCGGCGCCCGCAGTTACCCTCGCGTCTATATAAAATACTCTTAACCAGATACATTTATCCTAGAAGGTAATCGGAGATCCTTTTCCTACTATATCATCGTACTACAAACATACCCAAAGATGCAGCGACTTAAGATTCTCCTACAAAGGCTGCATCACCATGGAGACAAATCGAATTCTACGAATAAGGACACTCCAAAAGCTCGGCTTCCAAGTACTCAAAGAAGTTCTGAGTTGTCAAAGGTCCAAACAGCCTCGGAAGGCTCTCAATATCTGACCGATCAACACTATCCGAGGCGCCATGAACGCGTAAGAGACTGTAGTACTATTTCAAGAGGGCCTAGTGAGAATACGAGTTCTTTTTCCAATGGCGATTCAACTTATAACAGCGGAGAACAAACGCACTCGGAGCCACTGAATGAGCCCCTTTGCGATAGGGATGAAGCAAGTAGGGGTATTATGCGAAATTCAAGGGGGATATCTCGGGGCTTTCACTCAAACAACCAGACTACGACAGCTGAACGATTAGGACATTCGTTAAATGGAAATATAAATAAGAGACGAAACTATTCTGAATCTCTATTTGAGGAAGAACAAATACAGATAAATATGATCGAGGGCAAGACTAAACTAGCATCAGTCGAAAAGCTAGATAAGGATAACGTAATAGATGCTAGCCCCCCGATAGCCGGGGAAGCTATTCCGGATCTGACAAACACGGTAAATACTGACTGGGCTATATATTGCGCTCCATGTAAGTTATGGGTTTTATAGAATCATGGATGAAGTTTATTAAAGAAATCTTGTAGCAGTTACTCACGAAACCGTGAAACCGCAAGTCCACGAGATTATAGAAGAGCAAATCCACCGAGATATCTACAACCACGACGTTTATCATCTAATTCAGCCAGTTTATGATATTGAAGTGTTACCCACACGCCATTTCGTCCTCGGCCCTAACGGCTGTTTAGTAGAAATTTCGGAAGATGACCTCCCCGAACGTAGTAGTTCAAACCAAAGACGGCACGTGCCGTAGATAGGAGGCTATCATATGTCGTACCGTCATCCCCGAAGGACCAGCGAGAGCCTTTCGCAGACCAAAACGAAAACGAATAGGTCATCTAATTGAATAGCCTCGATCTTACATGCTCACGGACATGTACCACCTCAGTTAGGAAACCAGGGCGCCCATGCGTTCAATGAAAACGATTAAAATATTACTATAATATTATTTGGAAAGACTTTGAATCATAGTTCATGCTCTACACAACACTCTAAGTTTAATATAAGCAATTGGGGGCCGTTTTTCTGCCTTGCCTTGCCTCTCTCCTTTCTTCACGATGCCGACGCCCCTAAACCTACGAACGGTCCGATCACCCTGGCTCTGTCAAATAAACCGAGACATCGTTGAACAAAATGCCGAGGATGATATTTTCCCACCATGTCGTACCAAATCTCTCGCTACTACGGAAGTCACGTAGCTCGACCTTCCCCACTCCCCAACATACATGCCCCAAAGGGTCATCACGCCTAGCCCATTACAACAATAAGTCACGACACCATCACGCCCACTTGGTGATATTATGGTTCGCGTTGAGATGGCAGGCCAATTTGAGCAGCGAACCTGATTCCATCGGCGGAGAATAAGAAACAAGTAGGATAATAAAAATTTCGGCCGTCACACAGTGGCCCTGGATATCATTGAAGCATCTAGGTCATGAAGGCCTTCGAAATTTTCATCCGTAATCATGACCAAATGCGCGACGACCGGGCTGGCCCGATATACTTGCAGACGATCAGTTCATCACTCTGCATCGGCACACCCTCTCCGACATAAGCCGAATTACGCGCGCCGTTGTTGATCTCGCCTTACCGGATAACTCTGCATGGCCATCCCGAAAGGCGGGTGCAGAAAATCTAGAACATCGAGGATCTCCCGTTGCTTGGCCCTGACTAAAATTACGAAGCTAAGTTTATTTGGGCCTATACCACGAGGTTGCTATTACATGCAGATACCTACCCCAACGAACCATTGGAATCATAGGTCGATGGTGATGAGGGGCGTTCACGTTCAATACGGTTACATGTTACAGAGTTATCATCGGAATCTCGCTATGCTTGTAACCTCGACTTATGGTAATTATACAACGAAAGAGCGCGGCCTCAACTGTTGATACCTTATAAACGTAAGGTTAGAGTAGGATTCATGCTTAGAAATCCAGATAATTGGCTCTATCAGGGATTGAATATTTGGCTCTGTCACACCAACCTGGCGTATCGTGATCAGAGTGGTAAGCGATCGTAGGGCTCAACAGTGTATCTGATTTATCTATGAGGCTCAGCGTCAGCGCGGAATGTAACAGTAAATCGTATTTGGCAGCTATCTTCGAATCAATCTACCGCCATTTCTACAATGCTCATCGTATCCATACTGGATTCTGTTATCATGATCGATCTCATTAGGATACTAAATATTATGGTTTAACAAGTCAGCTTAGTCACTTGAGGTGTAACTTCAAACTTGGCATGTGATCGGCTGTATATTAACACGAAGAGTTTCTCTATTATATCAGCCTATATCGGGCTTACATTACACTTTTACTCTTTCAGAGTTGCTACTCCCAGTATATCCATTCTACCATTAAAATTCCTTGAAAAGTCAGCATTAAATGCAGTTGTTAGACATTTTTTGTATTAGCGGTGGCATAACCTAAGATTCGTTAACAAGCATAGTTGTTATATGATGCGCAGTTACTCGGAAGTCTCTCGGCCGAATTTAACCCAAACTCACAATGTAAGATCAGCACATCTTACCAGATCCCCATTGAATCTAATCTAATCGTGTGGAAAATCAGTGCTCGACAGATCTCTTGGACCCTAATATTTTCGGGGTGGAGGGCGAGGGGGGAAAAAAGCATGTCAGCAACGGTCTTACGCGACCCTATGACGGTTGCAGTTTCTGCGTCCTCAACTCTGCTGACTACAGGTCTCCTGCATACGAGGCGCGTCGATTCCTGCGGGCCACGAGTCGGAAAAGAAAAGGGAATATGTTGCTTTAGCTTACCGGTTCAGGGGGGCCATGCAACTCGTGCATATACTCACGTTGACCGAGGAGGTTTTATACCTCAACTATGTTCATCATCGTGATATTGAGTATGGTCGTACAGAGTTGACTCTTGGGGTCCGGCACCAACTCGGATTCCCCTTTCAGGGCAATTCAAGCCTGCCAATGAAATAACGAAAATAGCTGGAGATATCACGATCACGATAGTCAACAATTTCATGAGGATTGGGATAGCTATATGCCGACATGGCACGCCTCTCACGAGGCCAAGCTGATTGAGAAGCAGGATAGTAGAATGGATGGTGTATGAAATTCAATAACTCTGAAGTTAAAGAAGTTAGGATCTAAAGAGGTGAATGAGCGGATCGAGAGGATCCATCCATATAAAGATGAGAGTACGGTAGAACGTTGCATAGAACGTCAAGGATTAACCTGGCTGAAGAACTTGGTGGATCAACTGAGGTTTTGTGTCTTAACCCCCACGCTTTCAGATTTTTTTTTTCTTGGGTATTATAGAAAGTGGCCCCGTCTTCTGCAACTAGAGTCTACTAACGATAGACCATCTCACCGGGGATCGGATAAGCGTTGAGGCCAAGATAGCCAAGATAGGCCAAGACAAAGATATCAATGGAATGTGCGGTCCGTGGCCGTCACTACTCTGTTATGTCGATTCAGCGAAGACGAAACAGCGAAGGCATCTTGGGGCGACTAGCACATTAAGGAGTGATGCGAATTTCAACAGCAGTGTTTTCTAGTTGAGGCCTTTCGCGTGTCGCCTAAAATCTAGATCCTACAGTGGGGAGAAAATAAAAACGTTCAAAGGGCATTTTTACACCAAAACTTACTAACTTTACAACGTTATAACTTAAGATATTTATATTAAAAGGATATTTTAAAAAGATTTCTATTATTATTAATTATATTTTGTTTATTTTAACTTATTTAAATTATTTTTATTATTTTTCTTTATAAAGTAATTAAATGTTAAAAATAACATATTAAAAAAAATGCGAAATTTATATAAAAAATAAATATTTTTTAATATTTTTAATAATATTTTTTATAAAATTTTAAATAATATAATAATAACATTTTTTAAATTTATAAAAGCTTATATTTTATTATATTTAATTATTTCTTTATTTATATATAATTTTTATTTTTACTTATATATATAAATTTATAAATATATTATAATTTAAAAGTTTAAAATTTAAATATATATATTAAAAATATATATTATAATATTTTAGCTATTTTTAATTTTAATAACTTTAAAAAAAATTAAATAAAAAAATAAGTTATATAAATTTTATATATTTTACCTTAATTTAATATCTATATTTGGTAAAGTTATGTTAGGTTAAAGGTAAGAAAATAATATGTGAAATTAGCGTTGGACGTTTTTTTTTTCGGGTCACTGTAGTTCGCGCGTGGTGGAGTTTATTACAGTGAGGCTTTCGCCCAGAAACGAACTCCACATCCCGACAGTAGAGCATTCAAACAACACTTTGATTGGGTTGAGAAATCATTGGACTTTTTCTTGAAACCGTCTCGTCGCTGATTAGATGATTCGTTGTAGGATTGTCCTAATTTAGTGCGGCTGCATTCTCTTTTGATAGCTTCAGCCGCTTCTGTCCTAGCTGGACTCATCAATCACGATCGCTTCTAGCTTTGTATAGTTCTAGCGCTTCGTCTAGAATCTAGTGTAACTGACGTTGGATTCTGTTGCAATTGTTCTTCCGGGTCGGCGAACCGGAGTTAGGATAGAGGCTGGCAATGTAACAAGGGACGATCCGATGTGCTTCTTCCGAGTCTCGTGACTATGTCAAGCGGCATACACGTTGTCACACAGTAGCTACGGCGAAAGATATGAGAGGATTGGATAAAAGGAACACTCTCCGGAGTTTTTGGACATTCAAAAGGTCGAAACATCTGCAAGTTGAAGAGTAGCTAGATTTGTCGAGTAGCGCTTCCGAAGAAATTCGGATTTCCCAGCAAAGAAACCCTCCCGACGAGGCGCAGGCAGAAAGCCTGCTAGGCTCGACTTGGTATTCTGATTGTACGACTGTCACAAATTAGCGCAATGATGGACGGGACCAACACAGTATCCCGGACCGAAAAGTATGGGTCGCTGCAGGCAGTCCATCGCGTCTAATTATAAATGACCGACGAACCTACACAGTAAAGATATTCATTCGCGATGCCAGGGGGAGGCGCCATGTTGAAAAGGCCATTCGCTTTAGTCATATTTTCGGACTTGAGCGAATATTTGATATTATGAGGTTGAAGGAAATGCTAGAAGTGGTGACCAAATTCTCACTTTTACCAGTTTTGTGTTCTGCTTACTTACTAGAAGAAACTATGATCACCGTCATCCGGGGTTTTCCCCCAAGAATCCTGAAGGAAGCTTGGGCAAAAAGCTTGACTTGACGGCTCGAGTCGTTCTAAAAATGTACGCACGCCTATCGAGAGCGAAGTGTGTAAACCTAAATGTCACTTGGCTGACGCTCTTTCGAGGTGAAATCACACCAGGGGCTTATCTTTTCGCCTTGACAACTCGACTCAAGCCTGCGTTTTGCCAAGGCCACCGTCATGCGGCGACATTTAAGATAAAAGGACAGAAACGGGAAAGACGCCGCGCCGGCAGACCAGTGGCTACATACATACACGAAGCGCCGGATGTGGCTTTTGCCCAGCGAAGCTAGGCTAGAATACGGTTAGGGTGGTTAGGATGGTTAGAATGCAAGGACCAGGGAGGAGCGTTAACCCCCTGGATCCTCACATATTTCAGGGCCGCCACGGTAGACCAAGCCTGTCAGCGATGACGTATCCGGCAATGGTTTACCAACGCTAGGTTGTAAAAGTGCTTAGCGCCGCATTTCCGAAAAGCTTTTCTTTTCGCCGCAATCTAACATGGTTTTTTTTTTCCTGTTGTCATTATTGTAGATGTTGTAAATGTTGGATCGTGAATCGTTTTTAGTTTTTCTTTCTCACCCTATTAATGGCTAGGCAAGAAAAGTTTCTATAACCATGTGGCCTGTCATGCTCCACCGACTCTCACCTTAGCGTCGAATCCATACACCGGGTTTTTGAAAAGGTGCTAAACTTATCTAAGCAGGCCGAAGTTCAAAGGTCAAGAGGTCAAGAAGGTGTGTGTGTTCCACAGGTAAAAAAAAAAAGGGTCAAGGAAAAAGAGCCTTGTTACTACCCAATCGTAATGTAGGTGTGTAATAACTTACCCCACGTATACTGGAAGTCGGCAGTTTGGTGTTGGGTAGCAAGCGTGTCGTCCCACCTACACGAGTACAACATTTCTCTCGATTCGAATTGGTTACCGAGTACAGTAGCGAGGCCTCTATAGATGAGTTGGAATGGAACCTTTCCGCGGGGTCTTCTATGCTACTGACGCACTCTCTCGAGAAGATCAAGGAGGTCGAATATCACGGGATTTTGCGGCTTTTTTCGTAGTCTCGTGTGAAATCGGTGCAACCCCCCACTGTCTGACCCTTTTTAATGGATATTGTGGGCTTTGTGGACTTTTTAATGGGTCTATGCGCGGTACTCGATAGGCTAGACCAGACAGACCAGAAGTGGCCGAAGCTACCGTAGTAGAGGCGGTCATTGAAACGAATGTAAAGATGGGGATATGCCCATGTTGTAGACGTTTTAGACGTAGTATTGTTGCATTTACTACGGCATCTACTATATTACGAACCTACTATGTGGGAAAGTAGGTTAGGTTAGGTGTACGTATCCTAGACGATAGACAGGCAAAATGAAGCAGGATGGGTATTATTAAGCGAAAGAGAAAGAGACCCGTTGACGGTAGTGTCTATCGAGGCTTCCCCCATACGACTCCCCAAACAATCCCCCATATAACTACGCCCCTCATATGACATCATAGTCATAATTTCTTTAGTGAGGCTCATGTTAACCTTCGTCATTCTCACTTTGTTTCATGCACACTCTTTTTCTAGGTCATCTTTCCGCAACTCCTTGTCTTTCTCGAGTCTTTGTGCCTACCTTGGTAAATGGTCTCCATCTAGGTACGCATACAGTTTACGAATACGTATGTGTGATGGAGGGTCAGCCTCGTACCATAACTTGCCTACCTACACTATGTATACATAATGCATTTTTTTTTATGTCCAGCTCGCATTCTCTGCTCCAATCACATCACGCAAAAAATGGAAACGATGGAAACGATGGAAACGAACAAAATACATAAAATAGAACAGTTATTTCCCGCATTCCCCAGAAAAAATTAAAATTTCAGAATACCGTGGTGCCATGGGCCATGCATATCTAGACATGGGGTCGTCTGACATGAAATCCTGCATCCGGTTGACCCCAAGGGGAGCCCCGGATTTGCCAGGTTACCAACGTACCAACGCAATCGACATCTGGTATTGTCGGATTCCTCCCGATTTCAGCACACCACTGGCTGTCCCCGGTTGAAGCAACCGTCCAGAAGAACAATTCTGAAGCAAGCCCAACCTGTACTACCTACACTACCTACACTACCTGCAGCCGATGCTGTCGTCATACGCGGATCGAACGCGCCGTTAGAACTGCCTGTTTCTCCTTAGAAGCCCAATTCCCATTCCCCTTCCACCCGATTACAAGCCGCGAATCGCATGCAAATCCGCCATTTCAACCACTCACTCTTCTTAAATCCGGTCATCCTTGTTCATGATCCTGAAGGTAGTCCCGGCAGCAACCATGTACGGGAAAAGAAGAGTGCAGGGTCCAACGGTTCTAGCACTAGTCGTGCTGGTCATGGCGGCATGGTAAGTCGATCGAGTAGTGCCGACTTTTTTCTTTTCTCTTGATGGCGATGGAGACACCGAGATACACCCACTTTTGTACCTGACTAGGTACCGTAACCGACACATCAGCATCCGCAAGTGTGGACTGACCGATTACTAGGTAGGAGTTATGATACAACAAGCTGACTGTTACTGGACTGGTTAGGAAGTCCCTGATGACTTTCCCACTTTTGTTTTACAGCTTCGGTCGCGCTTCTACTCTCTCCTCACTCCGCCTATTCTTAGTCTTAGTCTTAGCCACTAGTACCTTGTGTATTCCTTGCTCTTACCATTAATAATCCCCATCCCGCCGCCGTCATCGCATGTATATAAACTGGAGATCATCCCCAGACCGGCCGTCCACGTTGTCTGACGCCCTGTCTCTTTCAAGCCTTTGTCTCGGGCCTACCTCTGCCACTCAAGCCACCTACATCATACCCACCGGCGCATACCAAGGGCCGCTCCGTTCTTGTTTTGTTTATTATTGTGCCTCTCTTCTCTCCCTTCTTAGACGGGCCGTGTAAGTCAGGTGTTTCTCGTCGGGAGAACATCCTATGTTAGTGAGACTTGTTGTTCTTCTCGCCTTCTAAAGGTCCTATCCATCGTGACGTCTGATCTGCAGACCAACCATGGCCGAGGTTTCTAAAGAATGGCCCTCTACGTTTGGGCCAAACGAGGAGCGCCCAACCTATAGCTCTGAGGAGACTGTCGGTCACACTGCCGTAGGCCCGACTGTCGACCAAACCATTGCCGCTAGGGTGGCCGAGAAGGACCAGGTCAAGGCCGAGACAGGCAAGCGAGAACTTAAGGAAGAAGACTGCGAGAGCGAACTTGGATTCGCTTTTCCGAAATGGAAGAAGTGGTGGATTCTCACCGTCATCTTCCTTGTCCAGACCTCGATGAACTTCAACACCTCCTTATACTCCAACGGTCTCGAGGGAATCTCGGAGCATTTCAACGTTAGCACCCAGGCCGCTCGTCTTGGTGCCGCCATCTTCCTTATTACATACGCTTTCGGCTGCGAGTTATGGGCTCCCTGGTCTGAAGAGTTCGGCCGCAAGCCAATCCTACAGGCTTCTCTCTTCCTTGTCAACCTGTTCACTCTGCCGGTCGTTTTAGCTCCCAACTTTGGCTGTCTGCTAGCTGGTAGAGCTCTTGGAGGCCTTTCCACTGCAGGAGGAAGTGTAACGCTCGGTATGATTGCCGATTTGTTTGAAAGCGACAGACAACAATACGCTGTGGCCTATATGTAAGTTGTGACGATTTTCTGTTGATTTTCCGATGAGCACGAGCTCTGCCACCCACCTCCTTTTATTCCATGGGTCGTTTCAAACTCTCCAGTCAAATCAATTAGAAAACGTCCATACTGATTGTTTATTGTTTTGCAGCGTATTCTCTTCCGTTGGCGGTTCTATTCTTGGCCCCATTGTTGGTGGTTTCGTCGAGATTCTACCCCCTGCGCAGGCCTGGAGGTGGTGTATCTGGATCCAATTGATCTTCGGTGGTGCCGTTCAGCTCCTCCACCTTTTCACGGTCCCGGAGACGCGCACGACTATTATGATGAACAGAATCGCCAAGAAGCGCAGAGAATCTGGCGAGGATCCCAACGTCTACGGACCGGACGAGATCGAATCCTTCTGGAAGCGATTTACTTTCAAGGAGCTGATTTACACGTGGCTGCGACCTTTCCGCATGTTCCTTACCGAACCCATTGTGCTTACTTTGTCGCTGCTCTCCGGTTTCTCTGATGCCCTCATCTTCATGCAAATCCAATCACTCGTGCTCGTCTACAGCCAGTGGGGCTTCAACTCCTGGCAGCTCGGTCTCGCATTCGTGCCTATTGGTATTGGATATATTATTGGTTGGCTTCTGTTTTTGCCGGCATTCAAGCGAAACCAGCGTCGTCGTGAGAAGCACCCCGAAGATGAGCACGCTCAGTACGAATCCCGTATGTCCCTGCTTCTTTGGCTGGCCCCTTGCTTGCCAATTGGTCTTATCATATTTGCGTGGACGAGCAGCGGACCGCCGCTACACTGGATCGGCACCATGTTCGGTACTTGCATTATCGGTATTGCCAACTACGCCATCTACATGGCCACAATCGACTATATGATCTGCGCGTACGGACCGTATTCGGCTTCGGCGACCGGCGGTAACGGATGGGCTCGTGACTTCTTGGCTGGTGTTCTTACCCTCCCGGCGACCCCATTCTATACCAACATCGGCGCGGAGAAGGGAATGAACCTACAGTATGCGTCAACAATTCTCTTCTGTATCGCATTTGTTTTAGTTATTGCCGTGTACGTCATCTACTGGAAGGGCCCTGTCCTGCGTAAGCGTTCTCCCTTCGCTCAGAGCTTGGCCCAGGGTGCTACCGAGTTCGGAGGCCACCACCTCAATCGCGTCCACTCGCACCGCCCGTCCACTGCAGGAGGCGAGCAGCGACCGCCCACAGCAGGCACTGCATCGCGACCCACAACTGCCCCGACCAAGGAAATCATGCAGAAACGTCCGGGAGACCGCATGTCGGCCTCGCGACACAACTCATACTATTCGAGTCAGCAGGCTGCCAGCCGAAGGCAGAGTAGACAGGCTAGCCGAAATGCTAGCAGGCGAAACAGCGTCGAGCATAACAGAAAGTCTGGTGAGAGTGACAGCGAAGAAGGCATTTCTCACCATCATCTCCACAACCGTCTCCAAAACCTAAACACTATTGCCTCGATGCCAGCGGAGAATTAGACATGAGGAGGCATTCACAAAGGTCGTTGACCACAACCATAAGGGTTGACGAGGGTTGACGGGGGTTGGTTAGGAGAGAGGACAACGATGCTGCTACTACCACTACTACTGCCGCGCGCCGGGAGAAATAATATTGTGCATATATAGATTAAAATCATAAACAAGAACCATATACAGGCAGTATCATGGGCACATGGCAGCATTGGACATTACAATACCCGGACCATCAGAGAGTCGAGCGAGATAGCAGACTCCTACCTTTTATTTTCCCCACCGCTTCGGCAGTTTCTCGCATTACCCACCAGAACTGAAACGTCGGGATGATGTTCCATTGGGCGTTCTTATGAGGTTTTTTTTTTTCACTCACCTTTTCAAGGGGCGCATTCCTCATCACGAGACTCTGGAGACGGTTTAAGGTCTTTCGGTTCTGATTGGTAGAACAGGCGTAGAATAGAGGGTTTTTCCATGTCTAGGGAAACTACATACTACATCGATGAATCAAGAGCCGATTATTTATAAGTGTTTATTCATTTCGTGGTTTGCCGGCTTGTGCGCGTATACATACATACATACACGTAGCGAGGGCTACTGTTGCTGCTGCTACCCTCCAGGTCAGTCGTACAGCTGCAAAGCAACGTTCCCCGTTTCGCTAGGAGGTAGGTACCTAAGGTAGGTGGTAGGTATTGGAATGGAGATTGTTTTTTTTTTTTTTTTTTTTGGCTCAGTGTACAACGCACACCTCTCCATTTTGATAAATGTATCTGTTTTCCTGTGCAGAAACTACCACTTGTCTGTCCGCCTTTATAATTTTGATGTTGGATCTTGAGATGGTAAATCCGTCAACGGGTTATGATGCGGAGATTGAGGTACTACTCTACTATACGGGTAGGGCCAATGGATTAGATTAATTCACTAAAAAGGAGAGGAAATTTTTGGAACCTAGAAGGGTGGCCTCTCGCTCACATCGTTTAGCACCGAGGCTGAACAGAGCACGGCTTATAGGTAAATATTGAAGGGAGGGAGGGAGCTAAGATAGTGGACACGGCCGTACTATTCATCAAAGCGTCTCCACGATCTACTAGGTCAATCGCCCAATGCCTAGTCCGTCTCGTACATGCGAATTACGATTGGAAATGCGGGTAAGGTGGTGTTCGTAATTTCAGATGTGACGCGATGTAGATCTCTAATTTGTGATATCTGGGGCTATCTGGGGACAAGGGGAAAAAATTATGGGTTACAGTGTCTAATAATATCAATTCATACTTGTATGCTGGAGCTATGTTCTACAGTATTCTTTTTTTTCTTCCCAGTATAGCAATGCACAAATGTCTCACAACCGTGTACTGCCTTTCCAATTCGTGACTTTGGACGCTGTTCCGCCGAAATTGTGAAGCCGCTCCCCCATAAGGTACGCCTCATCCCTAATCCGAACCTGCCAACCTTCGAATACACGCAACATCCTTTGTGTCATGAGTAAGCCCGCCCAGAATAGCGCCGTGGACGGATACGCAAGGCGGAACATAAGAACTCGCATTTCGTGGGTCACTCCTGTGCTGACATCAAGAACGTGGTGGAGGAATATCCAGGTCATGATTGGGGGTGTGGCAATCATGATTAGCGACGCTATGACTCCGGGAATCACAAATGCGCGGGTTAAGACGCCAACGTCGGGCTCGAGCCAGCCGCGACGAAGTACCGCTCGGACGGCATGGGCGGGCCTACCACCGTATAGCGTCAAGGCTCTCGAGCCTAATTTGAGGTATAGGATACCCAAAGTCCAGGCTTGGATAACTCGGATGGTATGACCCCCACGTAAACTGTTAAGTCGTCCCGTAGAGTCTGTGCCTGGGGGGTACATGTACGTGTGCAGTGGCATGAGTAGGTAGAGCTCTACCAAGAGCGTGATTAGAAGGGGGAAGACAAGAAGTAATACTACATAAGTGTATAATAGACGGCAAGCGCGTGTTGTGAATTGAAGAGCACGCTGAATGGCGTTACGATCTAGCATCGAATCTACTGCGGACGTCCCCCAGGTCCTCAGCTTGCCAATCATGGACCGAAGATGGAAGACAAAGTATCCCAAAGAGCCGAGGATATAGATACCAATGCTGAAAGCATAAATATCGTTGGTTCGTATGTGAGAGGGGATTAAAACCTTGAACATTCGGCGACCAAACACAAGTGGCACGATCGTGAAGCCGACTCCCGTGACAGCCGCGAATATCCATATAAAGAGGATGAACAGAAAGATGCGGACGCGAAACCAGGGAGGAACATAGACAAACTGATAATTTCCGCCCGAGTAGAGATCTGTTTCCGGACGATCCGGCTTGCCATCTTTCCTAACATCATGTTCTGACACCTCAAGGAATACCGGTTGGCCCTTTGGGATCTTAACCTGATCGGACGCTGGCGATCGTACAAAGCGACCATTGGGAATGAGTTGTCCAGATTCAACAAGTTTCTTCTTCTTAGCATCAAGGATACTCATCTCATCGGCGGCGATTCTCGAGACAGGTTTGGCTTTTCCACCCTTAAATGTGTCGTGCCACGTCTTCGGGACAACCTCGTCATCGTTATTCACTTCGAGGAAAACTCGGCACCACCACGGAAGATTTTGATAAGGCGAGTCTTTAGATAAGACTAATGTACCCTCCTCATCTACGAGCCTCTCCCCGAAGAGGAACCATGTCAAACGCAATGTTCTGGCGCATTTACGGAACCACCAGGTATACATGGCATGGAGACCATCGCTAGGCTTGAAGAACCTGACAGCGAGAGGCATCAAAAAGTTGTAGAAAAGGAGGTCGATAGGGAACTCGAGAACAGGTTCGTTAGATGAGTAGTGAATAGGGAGCACATTTGGTAGTGCCAGAGATAGGCCCCACACAACACCTCCGAGACAGACTACGACGAGCGCCCCATAGACGAAAGCCGAGAATAAAATCTTTCGGAGTTGAGTAGTAACGTTGCGCTCAAGGACGTCCCGCACTGGATGAAATTCGGGATCGTCTGGATCGCGGATGAAATCTGTTTCCAAGTTAGTAAAGGAGGTACATAAAAATGATCGTTGACAACTAGGGTTCGGGGATCCTTACATAGAACTCCTTTCCGCATGATTTTACGGCACATAGAGACGAATAATGCGAAGTGAAACATGTAACCCGTGCCGACGAACCAATGCACGAAGATCGAAGTGAGTGGAAAGTTGTAGGTAAATAACAGACGAGACTTGACACTTGTTCCCTCGAAGAGAGGGAGTAGGGCGAAATCCAGCAATAGACCGCAATACAGCGGGAATATCAACATTTCTATGCTGATAATTAGGATGACCTTCATAACGCCGCTAGCCTGATTCAGTGCATCGATTATTGAGGCTTCCCATTCTTGAGCAGTCTGTCCCGTAGAGAAAGGTACTCCTCTAGCGAGGTAAAGTCCGGCGAGCACCGATAGGGAGACGTATCCAGCAAGAATAGCCCACGTTCTATCATTAGCGTCCCAATAGGCGAGCCCTGGATTCACTGAAGATGGCGGTTCGGACAGATTAAGATTTAACATCCAGGATCCGGGGTGAGCGGCGACACTGGAGAGGGATTTCAGGGATTGCAGTACAGCTGGTCCCACGACAGAAAGGAAAGATTTGGCTGCAGCCCATTTCGCCGAGTAATCACCACCGAAGAGATACATGATGATATGGCCAATAGACGAAAGAGCATATCGGATGTCGCCCTTCACAATTACGAGAGCTTCGTGGCTGATGGCTGAAAAGTTGCGTACCTCGCTGACTGAGATGAGTGGTATTTCGGACATGAAACTGTTCAAAATTCGATCCAAGGCGCTGGAGGCAACATGTTTAGTATCGGCCCTCATGGTATTTATCAAATTCTTTCCTTGCTCGATTCTAAAGAGTAGCCTAAAAGCTTCAATGAAGGTGAAAGTAAACGAAGAAGTGTAACCGACTACTAGTAGGACACCGTCCTGTACGAATTTAGAGATGCTAAACACTATCCGGAGTAGACGGGTAGGGTTCGCGATAATCCAGACGGATACGCGCCCTACATTATAGGGGACGAAGATGCAGAGGAATATGGAGATGGATACGAGGAAGGCACAGAAGATGGCGTTTTGGAATAGACCTGCGACTGGACCGCGCATGCCTATCAATTCCATGATGCCTTCAAAGTCTTCCGCATCTTCGACGGCCTCTGGGTCCAGGCCGGCAGCAACGGCGGCTTCGACGACGTCAGGGGCCATCTCTACCTCATCCTCATCTTCTCTTCCTATTGCCCGGTCATTATCGAAGAAAGGGGCGTTCTGATTATCGCCAAAAATGTCCACGGCATCCTCGGGGTCAATGTCATCTTGGGGACCAACTTCGACGTCGCCCCACATGAAGTCGGCTACACGATCTACGATACCACCGGCTGGTCGTGCGGCGGGACCGATGGGCTCGGCGTCATGAACTTGTCCAATAATCCCGGTCGAGTTCTCGGCGCGACCATCTTCTGTGGGACCGTGCACATCACCCTCACTACCCCTTCTGTCTTCTATACCCGAGTGTATGTCGAGGTCAGTTTGTAAAGGTGCGTCTCTCCGTTCGAGTCGTTCATTAGTGTTACCAACTGCATTTTGTCCCGACGTTCCCACGTCATCGGTACCTCCATGGTGATCTGCATAAAGTGATGTTCGGGGAGAAGATAAATCGGCACGACTCGAGCTAGGCGGTTTAGATGTTCCCTCGTGATGAATATTTGATGGATTAGACGGCAAATCAGAGAACGACCAATTGTTATTTGCCAGCAAGTTAATCTTCTTAGGAGGCTGGGGTCCGTCGGAAACAGACCGAGGTCTTGTTAGAGCTGGTATAATTGAAGGTGGTACATCGTCATCGTCGTCATCGTCGTCGTTACTGGGTAAATACGGAGAGACTTCGCCAAATTCCCCTCCCCACGATGTCCAAGAGTCGCTCTCATTCATAGAAGATTCAGCGGCTTTTCCCTTGCCCTTTTCATGAGAACCTTGGCTCGCCCCGGCCTCTACTTCATCAGGCTCTGCCCATGTCCAGCTCGAAGAGTCGCTAGTCCTGTCGGCTCTGGGAGACTCTGGTCTACCAAGAGATCCACTTGAAAGTTCCCGGTGGGGCCTCGCCGATTTTTCAATGTCGTTCTCCGGGCTCGGGTTACCCCCATCGGAGGCCTTTCCGGTGGTCGCGATCGATTGGGTCACACGGATCCAGTATGCCATGTGATCTTCGAGGCCTTCGTTCCGAATTATTTGGAGAATCTTCTCCTGATCCCCACCAGCTTCTCGGTAGATTCGTAGATATTCTTTTACTGTGCTGTGCGAAGTAGGTTCACCACCGTCGACATTAGTACCCCTTTCAAGGCCATTTGGGAAAGCCGGGCCAGCAAAATTCTGGTACGACGAGCTAGCCCTAGATCCTTCATTCCGGTCTATAGTAATACCACGGTTCTCTCGCCACCCATCTCGTCGGGCTTCATTGTCAAACCGTGTGGCTCGCCGCCGAAACCCGGCGATGGGCCTTTGGCGGTGATTCTGAAACCCAACAAGGTCACGTGCATGATCTGCTCGATTCGTTTCTTCCTGCTCATCATTGTGGTCCCCTGCCAACCCGTCCTGGACGGAAAGAGAATCATCTGAATCTGTATCGTCATAATCCTCTGGGTCCGGGACGCGCGGCGCGGGGTTGTTGATAGGACCGATCGGAGGGGGGGGCTCATTTTCTGCAGCGGCAAATGCAGCGCGCATATTTATCTCCGGTTGCTGCTGTACGACATAGTCTCTAACCAGGATGATCAAGATGAAGCACACGATGACAAGTAGGGTGATGATCTGACCCTCAAGTACAGCGATAATAGTTCGATTAATAGCGGGATGTCGCGTAAAGTTTTTCAAGACAGCAACATCGCTCAATAAAGATGATGGGCGGCCAGGAACTGGCGAAATAGTGACTTGGTTGACATGTGTTACGTTTAGAAGCTCCCTGGCGCCTGGGCTCACTTTGTCTTTAACCGTGGGCAGACCCAACAACATAGCGAGCCATGACGGAGGATTGGTATTCAAAGGTTTGGAGATGGCCTTCAACAGACTAGATACGGGAATTTGGTCGATGACACCCCCGATACTCGCGGCGGTAGTCGTAGCGGCTAATAAAGGAGTAGAAGCACAGGTGGTCGTGCCCGTGATGGAGAACGAAGATAGATCACCCCGACCTATCGAAGTAGCATTTCGTCCGTCGAAGGCCGGTGTACTGGGACCAAATCCCTCGTCACTGATCCAGAACAGGAAAGACCAAACTGAGCGCATGAGATAGGGAAGCCAGCCTAGCCACACGCTAATAACTAACAGGGCTCTCAGCCAGACGAGGACATTACGGAAGAGGTATTTGGCCATGTGGGTGACAAAGATGTGAAGAGGTAACCGCTTCGGCATGTCTGGGGAGTAGAGCTTGGTGAACCGAAACGGCGTCTTGCAGAGCTCGCAATGTTTCTTCTGCGAGTGCGACAGCCATTCCATCAAGCAATCCTGGTGGACATACTTGATACTGCCACTGCATTTACACGGGTAGAAAAGCGGCTCGTCCACAGTACCCTCCCCTCTGCATATTCGACAGGTATCGGGATCGGCCGAGGTATCATTGCCTAAGGGTTTTGCTCCCGTAGCCGAGTGTTCAGCCATAGCATCAGGCTTCGCCGCGGATGGTTGTCGTGGCTCGATAGTACTAGGAAATTCGGCGCGATGCGGAAGCCAATCTTCCATGATAGTCAAGACGAAGTCAACTTAGAATCGAGACCAATCAACAACAATGATAAAATGATGCTAGAACTCGTAAGTCTTGCCCCGAGGGCTCCCTTCTCGGGTTTAGACCATGGGATTATTGTCTTGAGGCACCTAGCATAAGTAGTAGGTGAGGCAGGGATGTAAGATGCGGGAGGTTACAGAGCGGCGATATTTAAGAGTCAAGTCGTGGGATACGCCAGGTATACCGAAGCGGGATATCTAAAGGGTCGACGAGGTAAAGCGCAATCTGGCGGTATCTTAGGAGGTTAGAAGACTGTGGCGCAACAGGTCAAAAAGGAATAGTACTTACAATGTCTCAAAAGTTGTTTGTCCGGGAGAGTGACAGATGACGATGTACCCTGAAACCTCCAATCTGTATTTCAGTGGCGATTATTCAGCCGTTTAGTGGTTAGGTGGCGCTAGAGGCCTACACAATAATACACTAATTGCAAATACAAGGGTCGACTACCGTATAAATGTTTAGCAGTTACATGTACGTATGTTCAAGGTTGTGACTTCAATTCTACGGGTACTAGGTAACGCGGCGGTAGGCGGTAATCGGAATATCACCGGCCCCGACAGCGGAGCAAGGAACATCCTTATGTGATTAGGTAGGTACATGGGTACTTGTTAATTTGCGTAACCCAAATACATCCATGGATGCACTTACATGTAGGTAGTAGTACATGAGTAACTATATCAACTTCAAATTTTCGTACGGTATCTATAAACAAAGAACTATTGTATTACATAGAGAATGATTTACGAAGGAGTAAAGAGGCGCATATATAAAAAATAAGACAATGACTTGCCTCTCGACTTAAAAGGATAGATCATACTTGAAAGAGTTATTAGTATATTCGTATATAATGTAGGAATTTAACCTCACTACAAACCTTTCAATACATGTATTCTCCTCCATTAATCAGTTATCGCATTGCAAATCGAAATTATATAAAGGATAACACGCTTCACCAGATCATTGGGCAATGGAGTAGAATATGGATCCGCTCTAATGTTTATCTAGTATTCAAGGCTAGGTATACGATGCTACGTCTAAAAGTCAAGCTTTGTTCTAGATCTAATGCACTCCAACGACTCCTGGTATACACCGGCCTGTTTGAACCTCTCTTTGGGAATTCACCAACAAAACATTATTAAGTCTAGGTGGAAAATATACCAACGTATAGTAGCCCAAGTCCCGCATCAGATATGCAACATATAGGTGTCTGCCAATATCTCATAGTGAGCGGATGATACGAGTATCCATGAAATGTATCAAGGGACCCGTTCAGGTGAGGAACTCGTGGCAATGAACCCCCATCTGACTTAGGCGCATATGCAACTTCACCAATTTCCCTGCATTTCAGGTCCCATCTAGGCGTTCCAGCCTTTCGGGTTGGTCGAAAGAAAGGTGGATCGTCTAGCAAGTCATAATGGTCCCCTATTATACTTACTTGATGGGTCCTTTTTTTCTGATACACGTACTTCCATTGTTTTGTATTAGTCAACAGCTTTCTGAATGGGCTATAGTTGATAAATCTATCAAAAACTCAACATCTTGTTTGTAGGGGTAGATCACCTCTCACGTCACTTGACCTAGATTCTTAGTTGCAGAAGCCTTGGTAGGATGACGTCTTCAGAAGGGTTGTGACACACGCTAGATGCAGAGACCTGATATCATCGCGATAAACTTGGCTAGCCATTGAGAAATGGAGGGATGGATAGGACGAAGATGAAGTGCCATGGAAGATAGAAAGAATTAGGTATGCAAACAAGAATGGGGCCAGACCAATTTAAAAATAACCTTGCTTTTCAACACCACACGATGGAGTGAATAGGTACATGGTCCCATCTTAGTTCTCTACGTACTTCTCTACCATGAACTATCTTCATCTGTGTAGAAGTAGGGGTACTTAAGCAACTTATTACATAGTGAGAATTGATAGAATCAAATCATATTTTTATCCTGAAATTTATATACCATATCCAGCTTGCTTCTTTCAAGAGTTTCATCACCGCAGGTATATATTCACGTGCTTGGTTCGTCTGTAAGTCTGGCTATTCAATTCTTGGCTTCATGTTCAACCCCTCATGTTTAATCTACAACACGTGTACATGAACATGCCACGTCTGCGTGGGGCATTTAGAGGTACCGTTGTTGTGCAAGTTACCGGTTTCGTCATAGCTCCTACAGCTCTCGCAAAGCTTATATGCATCTGATATCTTGAAATTGTTCACCTGCACACCGTTCATCGAATCCAATCTTCTCCTTGTTCAGCTTCCCTGAGACCACCTACCTCAGCATTCATCCCTTTCTAATATAACATCGACGACAACGTCACATTGTTTTATTTGAAGGGAGAAGGAACGAAATAGATAACAAAGACGGTGTTATCTTCTCAAATCCCTGCGTCATCCCTGATCATCTCTTTTTTTTTGTTGTTGCAAGGAGCCGAAACGCCAGCCTTAGCTCCTCGACTGTCGCAAACTCATCGTCAAAGCTTCGAACGCACAGTACCCGCTTTCCACGACCCTAGCAGCCTAGGTACACCTCTCCAGAAATCATAAACCATATTTTTTTTTTTTTCATTCCTCTCCAGTTTCTCAAGTCAACCACTTGAACTTATCACATACCTTAGGTGTATTCAACGCATAAGTGGTGGACTCGATGCTGATCTAAACATAAGGACCAATCTATTTTTCACATCCCACCTACCCCGGTCGGTTTCACCTGACACCGCGTGTCATTTACAACGCACCCGAGCATCCCGTTATCTCCATTAGCAACGTGTCAAACCATCTACCTATACCTTGATGTAAATAGTATTGGTCACATCCATCGAGCCCACGGCAGAGTATTACCATGACTGTCGCGAAGGACGACAAACCCAAACTGAGTAGGAATGGGTCTCTGAAGACACCCAAAGTGATCAATGGAGTCAATGGCACAAATGGGCATTCCATAACTCCCAGGCGGAGGAACGTCGAACGGAAGAAGAAAGGCTTCCTTGCTTGGAGCTTAAGCATCATCGCGAGGTAAGTAGATAAGGAGACTTAATGTGCAACATACTTAGTCGATCAAGGAACAAAGTACTGATTCGTCTTCTATTGCAGGCTTTTAACGTGGTATTCCATTTACACTATCCTCTTCCGTTGCCCTTCCACTCTCGATGCTTGCACCGACGAGACGCCTAAGATCTGCAAACCATACTTCCGCATCAAATCAGTCGTGTCGCCGCACATAACTCCATATTATGATACCTATGCTGCTCCTTACGTCGATATCGCCAAGCCATACTACGATACTGTCGAACGTGTCGTCATTACACCTACTCGCACATACGCCGTCAAGTATGGTGGCCCCCGAGTAGCTCAAGCTAAGGCTATCAGCCAGGACAAGTGGCAGAAGAACGTACAGCCCAAGCTAAGCAAGTATCAGGCTCTAGCAAAGACTCAATATGATCAGACGGTTGCCCCTCACATTGAGAGCGTTTCAACTGTTCTTTCTCCCTATTATAACATTGCTAGAACCAATGCGCTCCAAACATATCACGAGTTTTTGCTCCCGGCCTACTCATTCGTCCAACCCTACGCCGCCCAAGGCTATGATGCTGCACACTCTTTCACGACAGACACCGCGGTTCCTTCAGCTATATGGGCTTGGAATAAAACGTGCGCCTTTCTCGACTCCACTGTTTGGCCTCACTTGCGAGATGTGTATGTTATGAAGGTTGAGCCGCAGCTCGTGCGTATCGGTGAACGACTCGGCAGGTATAAGGAGAAGAAAGTCAAATCGGCAGCTGAGGAAGCTCACTCGTAAGTCTTTATCTTTACTATTATCTTTTCTCCTTTTAGCTCTTTAGTTGCGTAATCTAACAATAGACTAGTCCGTCTCCCAAATCTACTTTCACCAAACCGTCAACTTCTATCTCTTCGTCCACTAGCTCGATCGCCGAAAATACTGTTGAACCAGAATCTGTCGCAAGCGAAATAAAGTATTCCGAGCCCCAAGAAGAAGTAACCGAAATAAAGGTTGAGCAGAAGAAGTCACGCACATCCGAAGAAGCTCGCGAGCATGCTGCCAAGACTGTGGTCGAAGATCTTGAGCTGTGGGAAGGAAAATTCACAAAGGCTGCTGAAGAGGGTGCTGCTGAAATTGAGGAACGGGTCGACGAAATTGCAGCCCGCATGGTTGAAGGACAAGCCAATGTTATGGGCAAATCCTTAGTAAAGCAACTCAACGAGACTGCCAACCTCGAGCTCGAGAAACTCAAGAAGTCTATTATCTCCATAATAGAGAAATACGGCGACAATGCTGAGAAGAGAGACGAGGCTTTAGCTTCCGCTGTCCGGGCTGCTGGTTTGAAGATTAGGGACAAAGCTCAGGACGTTCGTACGTGGCGTCAGGCGTACGAGCAGGAGGCAGAGATTGCCGTCACTAAGGCGGCCCAGGAGCACTACGCTATCCTCCAAGAGACTCGTGATCTCGCACTTCAGAAAATTGGTATGAAATGGGCATGGATGGAGGGTGTCACCTATAAGGACTGGAAAAAGTACCATGAGCTCAAGGCACGGTTTGATGAATGGACAGATGACTTCAAACGCTTGATTGCCTCGCATCCTGGTCTCTTGGCAGCACAGGAGGCCGGTGTTCAGATCGAAGATGAGGCCATGACCATAGCGCAAACCGCAGCCCAAGAACTAGCACGATTAAAGCAGGTTGGTACGTGGAAGGCAATTACAGGCGACACCAGCGACGATTTTGACAGCGAGACGACCGAGTTCGCAGCCATAGAGCTCCTCCGACAGAAGGCTGCCAGTGCCACTGAGAATGCCAAGTCGGCGGCCTCCTCTGTCGTTGAGAATATCGAGAGCGATGTTGAGTCGGCAGCCGATGCGGTCAGTGAAGCTGTGCTCCCTCAGAGCGCTGAGACGGTTACTATTTCGCTTTCCCAGGCAGACACAGAAGACGCCAATACCTCTACGCTCCCATCATCGGAGAGCCGCGCATCTGAACCCACTGACAGCTCCGGTGATTCGGAATCAGATACTGCGGCCACCAATGCCGCCGATTCCGTGGAGCCACTGCTATCATCTGACCCCGTTGATGGGCCAGAACAGGTTCAACAGACAATTGTCGAAGTGCCCGATGAACCAGCCGTCCCCCTCGAAGAGGCCTCCACGACTACTATCAAATCTGCCCTTTTTGGCGCCGCAGCTCAATCTGTCCCGTCTCGGCAACCAATTCTTGACGAGGATTTCGCTTCGTCTGCGTCCAGCGCAATGTCCGTGGTTCAATCCGACATACCCGCTAGCATCACGTCAGCTGCCCAGTCTGCCTATACTGCCGCTCTCGCTGGAGCAGCGGATCATTATTCGCGCGCCATGTCGGTCGTCTCCGCCCAGATTCACGGAGAGCCAAAGCCAGTCCACGAGGAGATGTTTAGTTCGGTTTCTAACGCATACTTTGGTGCTGTAGCTTCGGCCAACTCCCGCCTCAGTGCTGCGATGACGGCCGCATCAGAAGGAATATACGGCACTCCTACCACCAAATGGATTCCTGGAATGCCAACTGTGCCATCTTTTGATTGGGAGAGAGTCCAGTCCATAGCCCAACAAAACCTTGACGATTCGGTGAAGTGGGCATCAGAGCAATATGAGGCTGCGAAGGTAGCAATCGGAGTTGCCGAACCGACACCCAGCACATATCTCGAGAGTGCGGAAAAGAAAACTGAGAAGCTTCTTGATCGGGCCAAACATAATTATTATGCAGGTGTAGGTCTAGCCCATGCTCGGTATTCGGAATTCCTGTCCGCAGCATCAACGGCTCTAAGCTCGTTAACTGCGACGCCAACACCAACCAACCTCCAGGAGTCGGCCTCATCCGTTGCGTCAGTAGCTAGTGAATCGGTCGTCTCCGCTGCGTCCGTTGCCAGTGATTACGTAGGCGAGAACTGGGATTTCCTTATCAGCCACGTGAGCTCTCAGGTCTACGGTGCTCCGACACCGACTCCGTGGTACGAGAATCTCCACGCCGCGGCTGATGATTTTGTTTCCGCTGCTGGTGATTACGCAGCATCAGCTACAGATGCAGCAGCGAGCCAAATCTCATCTGCAACTGTCTTAGCAGGAGATTACGCTTCTTCAGCTAGCGACGCTGCGGCGTCCCACTACTTTGTCGTCAGCTCTCTAGTGTCTGAGCTCATTGTCGGAAAGGAACCACCCTTCACCGAGTCGGTTTACTCTCGTCTTGCTGTGGCATATTCCACCGGTATCGCTTCGGCATCGAGCCTTGCCAGTGCCGCATCCGCAACTATAGCCAGCGCTGCAAGTGAAGCCAGTGGTACAGCCAGCTCAGTTGCTGATGCAGCCACCGGTAAGGTCAAAGAAACAGTTCAGAACATCAAAGATGAGCTTTAGATGTTAAGACTACCTTCAAAAGCGTGTCCTCTTGTGGTCGCTATAAACCCCTTAACGCCAATGGCAATTGATATAGTGGGTAGACATTAATGATAATCATTATAAACACAAATGGTAGGAGATCACTTGGCATTTCAGCCATAGTGGTCTTGGATCAATTTTTTTTCTCCTACACTCTTTCGGAATATGGCATATACCCGGAGCGTTCGGATGCGTTGGTATTTCCCTTTCAATCTACATTGTGTTTCCACTTTCTTGCGATACGCTACTGAAAAGGCGTCATCATCCGCTAGTCATTTGCGATAGCTGTTACGAGTGTCGAGGAGGGTAGGAAGCTTGGAAGCCGGGTTTATCAGGCGAATATATCTGGCCAGCAGTTTTGAGGGATTAGCTCATGAAGGACCTTATGATTGGGGACGACCATTGGAATGATTTGTTTATGGAGACGGCACCATCGGCGTCTTCTAGGCAAAACAGGGTCCAGCAGTATACCAGGGGCTGGATCTCCATGGAAAAACGGATTTACCGGGATGTATCAATACGTGTATGGCAGTCATCTAGGGATAGCAGTATATCCAAAAAGTAAACTTAGCCATCTGTGTGTGGCATTCGCCGTTCAATTCGTATGTGTGAGCATGACGACGTCAGGAAATTTCAGTTCACGTCACTCTCTTTACAGGATTAGGATCGCATGCCGACCTCCTAGTTGCCTACAGTAATAGGCAATGCAAATAGAAGACCAATATCAACAGGGCACAGGCGTCTATAAAATCCCTTAGGTTTACCGATAGTCTTTCCTATAAGAAAAAGGGATGGTGCAGACTTGATCCGGAGGATATACAACCCAGTTACATCATCAACAAAGTACACATATCTTTCATCAAGTATGGGGTATCATCAATTATCCAATTTCTCCTAATGGCGAGAGCCCTCCTCCACATTTACAATCCCTCCATTATGCACACAGGAATAGTTGTTGGGTCTATATAGAATACCCACCGATTAACGTCACATCCATCCCAGATCCCGTATGAGAAATAAAAGAATCTCTTCAAAAACTACAACGTGAACCGGAACGAGGGATGGTAATCTCCCATGTTTTCGACCTCCTCCTTGGGGCGACATAACCGCCCGTCTCTTTTACCCGCATCACGCATCCTATTCTCGATGAGCATACCCGCGAAAAGCAACGAGGCCGCAACTCCACCGATCCACATAAAAGCAACCGAAACGCCGTAACCAGTCGGGTAACGGGGGCTTTCCTCCTGGCGATAGATGACAGCAGCCACGATTCCCGTGATATTTCCAAGGGCAACCTGGGCAGCCGATGCGAAAGCGCGCTTCCAGTGACCCGAGACATTGTTAGCAAGCCACGCCAGGGCAATAGGAGGGCAGATGAAACCGCCGAGAGACACCAGGAAGACAGCGCCGTATCTGGCCTCACTGGACAGTCTTTCTTGGCACAGCAACATGCCGTAGCCGATAGTCGCGATGCTACAGCCCAGGATGATGAAGCCGTAACGGTGTTTAAACCAGTCCGAGAGGTACGCCACAGTCACCATGCCCACGGCAGACACGGCGTACACGGGGATGGTATGAACCTGGGCCTCGCGCGCAGCCCAGCCGAACTCCCGCAGGATCGTCGGCATGAAGAACGTGGTCGCGTACCCCGTGATCCCGACGCCCATGTAGACGAGCGCCCCGAGCCACACTTTCCAGTCCGTCAGGATGCGCCGGTACGCGTACGCGTTGAGCGTGTCCATGCGGGCCAGCGAACGCGCCCCATCGCTTGCTAGGCGCTGCTCTAAAAGCTTCTTTTCCTCGGGCGTGAGGAAATGGCAGTGCTCCGGCCAGTCTACTATGAGGAATACGGCCGCTATTGCGACCCCCGCCGTCACGGCGCCCTCGATGATGAAGATCCACCGCCATCCAGAGATGCCGTGGCGGCCGTCGAGGTCCGCGATGGCATATGCGAGCAGCTGTTTCTGTGGTTAACGGGGCGATACCGATGCTTGGACTAGAAAAGACGGGGGTATGAGGGGAGGGGCTACTTACTCCTCCAAAGGCGCCGCCAATCACCGTGGAGCAGAAGAAAAAACTCATACGTGTCTGAAATTCATGGCGCTTGTAATACATAGAAGTGAGGTAGATAATAGCGGGCAAGATACCGGCCTCGAATGTGCCGAGGAAGAAACGCAGTACGACGAGCCCCTGGTACGTTTTCACGAAGCCCATACACATGTTGATTATGGCCCAGCTAAACATGAGAAATGGGAGGTAGTACTCGGGTTTGGTCTTCCGGAAGACCATGTTGCTAGGTACCTCGAGCAAAATGTATGGGATGAAGTACACCTATGAAATGTAAGTCATACGAAAGAGTAGGCTCTAGATGGATCCGATAATACGAAGAGATGGATCGGCTTACGAATAAGGCAATGTTAAATCTATTGCCATAGAGATCGAGCTCCTCGGTCATGCCTTGAATACGAGCATTGCTGATGTTGATGCGGTCGAGAAATGACAGCACGTAGATTACGAACAGAATAGGCCAGACATGGAGGTCGATCTTGCGGACCAGGCGCTGTTCAGCATGGGCGTCGATTAAGCGCGGCGGATGGCCCACTATCCCGCTCTCTGCATTATTAGACAGGTGCGTTTCCTTCTCTTTGGACACGATATCGGTAGGAGTTGGCTTAACCCCATGGGTAAGCTCCTCTTCCGATGCGTTAGACGGCATATCCAAAGATCTGATTCAGTTGAATGCAATTCGATAAGAATTGGAATTGGAGAATTCGAGGTTGAAACCCCATCCGTAATGCTGGGTCAGTACGACAAAACAGGGTAGGGAGGGAAAAAAAAAAAAAAGAAAAACAGCGGTAACACCGACTTAGATCGGAGGGGAAGCGATGTATGAAGATGACAAGAAAGATCCAGATAATGAAATCTGAAATGATTTATCCCTTACTGAAAGTTAATCAAGTTGTTTACTCGCGAGTTGCGATGCGTACATCTGAGCATCTTATCCTAAATCGGCGAGGTCGGTGGCCAATGCTTTTTTTCCTCTTTTGATTCTGTTTGTACATCTAGACCTCGAGCATATTACGCATCCACCATAAGTTATGGGGGGCGTCTCGCTTGGGATGTATTCTTTGAATCTCTTTCTAGTATTGGATCGCGAGACATTTCGTCGCATGGTAACCACACGTTCCTAGACAATGCCGGGACACAAAGAACGGCCATGCCCCGGCAATTGACGAGGGCTGGTTAGTATGACGACTGCCGGACCCGAGAATGCTCAATAGTCTCTATACCATCACTACCTAGACTATGCCATAACGCCACGAGGCTAGCCTCCGAAATAGAAAGATTTGTCCGACAACTCGGGTACCTTTCTCAAAGCCACAGAGAGCTAGGCTACCTACCAGGTAAGGGCCTGTTCACTAAAGAATTGCATGTTGGGTACATCCATGGAGCGTGTATTCTTGGTGGGCAGGGGAGTCAGCATGGGGTGACATCCACGCATGCGATTTGATGGGTATACAGCATCTATGTACGATATGAGCACGGCATACATTAGGTATCTTAGGTAACACAGCACAAGCGTACCCCCAATTATTGGCAATCCGCATACGAAATTGGAGCCCGCATGCATACAAGAGATAAACCTAATAAGAACGATGGCAAATCTGTAGCAACACGTTTAGCAGGATTAACAAATTGAAATGCACAAATACGTCTGTGGATGGAAGAGTGATCGAGGTACCGCTTCCACAGCTTAATGCATGAATTGCCGGCCACCCCGTCGCCTAGAAGCCGCGGTTGTGTGACCCCTTTACTCCCTTGTTAAAAGTATTTGATAGTAGGCACCTAGGTAAGGCATCTACCTGTTATCTATCATCGAAAAAGCAATTAAAAATACCATCTCGCTAAATATCAAAGCCACCACCGCCAAACATGTCTAGCCACACCTAACCACTTGTGTAAATGTGATAAGGTGTCAAGGGCCGGGGAAATCAAAGACATGGAGCCCGCCTAGCGTCGATATGCACCGAAAATCACTACCGAGGAGGCTTTTGCGCTTATGAATGTGTCTCACATTTTGGGGGTTTGTGTTACCAAGGGCTGCTTTTTTGATAGCTCGCCACACAACGACCATAGTCTAAAGTGCCCGTTACCTAGCCTCTAGTATCTCAAACTTATTTACCCAAGTACGATCGACAGGTAAGACCGACTCGGCCCTCCTCAGTATAGGTAACGACCCATCGTCATGCATACCTGTGCTAACATTAGACAGAAATTCACTAACTCAACTAACTCAACTAACTCACCGACTACATACATGTAGATATTGATGGTATTTCTAGAAGCTTGGTGGTCTCTAAGTTGTCAATCAACGTAGTTAAGAACGTCCCGGATGTCGTACAAATAAAATGACTATCGGCGCCATGTTCCACAAATTAGTGCCGTTTGTCTCGGTAAAGGGTCTATAGGGAGAGGGAATGATTTGGACCTTTTCTATGGACTGACTCAACTTAGCTGCACTAGAACTATTCATTTTTGAGCAAGTGTGAGAGACGATTAGGGAAGGTTGATTCTTAAAAGCTGAAAATATGCCGCTTGTAGCCATGAACTTGGTTGGTGGCTCGAGAAGATCTTCGTCGTGGCTGGTCTCCCTTAAACACCAGCTCCGGAGTCGCTGATGTACCAACAAAGTTAAAAGAGGCGAATGAGAGTATTCGTGGTAGTCGCACATCATCCGGCTCATGTAATAGTCGAAAGCGTGCGTGTATAATTAATGAGTACGCCTCTCAATGGGAAGGGGCTATAGAGCGAAATACGGATACTCAACAAACCCTAACTCAATCCAGTGAGCTTTCTCTTGCCAATTTCACTTCTGTAGAAAGAGCCTTCGTCTACACCGACGGCAAATGACCTGCCAGGTACAGTAGGCGCTATACCAGCTTCCTTTCCTGAGTTCTTCGGCAGTGACTATGGCAAACTCGCCCAAGGGGGTCTCGTCGACTATCGCCCACCACTTTTCACTTCTACTTCTCTAAAATCGCCCAAGATACACCCAAGCACACAGCGAGAAATCTGGTACAATCAATACTAAACTATTTTTCGTCTCATGTCTTACTAAACGGAGTGGCTATCTGTGTGGTCATATCTAGCGGGCTAGTTACGTCCTTCTAACGACTCTAAACCGACTTCTACAAAACAAGCACTTCATCACTTCGTTCTATGACTTGGAGTTAACTATGTCTCATCATACGGGATCCAATTCCTCCTCTGAGGATCCCTGGTATCATGAGACCAATGCTCGGACAATATACGTCCCTGCGGCCGTCTTCCTGGCCATCTGCCCTATTATTGTTGGTACAAGAATCTGGGCGCGGCTTGGAGGTGGAGGGAAGCTTGGCCCGGATGACTACTCCATCCTGGTGTCGCTCGTGAGTCGAGATCTTCAGTTTCCCGAAGAAGGCTTATGAAGACCTAAGAGCTAATGATATAAACACAAGTGTTTTGCGCTAGCCTCGGGTGGCATCATGCTCGCTGCTTGTCATTACGGTTACGGTAGACATCTTGCCACTATATCGCCCTCTGACAAATACCAGGCTTTTAAGGTGGGCTCTTCAGCAACTGATGCTCTACCTAGCCCCTTAAACAACCAAACTCACTAACCCACCTCCAAATACAGTATTTCTACTTATGTCAAGTGACTTACAAAACCTGTATCAACTTGACAAAGGCGTCCATACTTCTCCTGTACCTTAGACTGTTCGGAAATACCAAGTGGCTGAGGTGGGCGTGTCACTTTATGCTGACCTGCGTCATCATGTACTGCATCGCTTCTGTCACGGCGACTATTTTTCAGTGTATCCCGGTCACTAAGGCATTCGACAAGTCCATCAAGGGTACCTGCATCGACAACGGAAAGTTCTGGTATGCCAACTCCGGATTCTCTATCGCGACAGATGTCATCATTCTCACAATCCCAATGCCACTTGTCTACGCCTTGCAAATCCCCAGGGTGCAGAAAGCAGCACTCATGATGGTATTCGCTCTTGGTGTCTTGTAGGATCCCTCGTTGTCCCTTGAATAAGTGCCTACAATGTTGCTGACGAAGAGTGATAGCGTGGTCATTACTTCTTGTTTGAGAGTCACAACTATAGACATCCAAGCAACGACGCCGGATCCGACCTATGACATCGCCTCAACTATGTGGACTATTATCGAAATGAATGTAGCCATCGTGTGCGCTTGTCTTCCTCAGATTCGTCCACTAATCGTCAAATGGTTCCCAAAGCTGATGCCTTCTTATTACGCCAATTTCCGAGAGCACTCTGACCAGCACGCCACTTACATCGGCAGCAACTTCTCAAACCCCTATTTGCGTAACAACAGTAAGAATTACTCCAAGTCCGAGGAAGGTAAGTGGACTCGCATTGGCAGTGGTAGGGCTAGGCAGGACGGCGCAAGCTTGCCTAATTCTCGAAAAGGTGATTCTAGCTCGGAGGAGTACGCGTTGCAGGACGACAAGGGATTACAAATTCACAAAACGGTCCAATATACAGTCGAATACTCGCCGGATGGTAAAGTAAAGCCGCGCCCCAGCTCGATGGCATGAGCCAAGCCCGAGTTCAAGGTGGTTCTGGTCGCAACTGTGAAACAGGATTAGTGGCATGAACGTCTCGTTAGGTTGCTGAACAAGGAACGAACTTGTACAACGGGCATATTTAGGAGACCGAGGTGTGCTGAAAACCGAGTTTTCCCCTCCAGGTGCTTTGTCTCTTGTAGCCTTAGACTATAGATGGGCGGACGTATTGCTAGACGATATCTGAGCTGGAGATCTGTATTATCATTGTCTGAAACGCAGTTTATCTCTTAGCTGCTCAAATAAAACGCAAAAATTAGAACCGACAGTTATGGAAGTGTACACGGTGCGAATTATATCTGACGCCTTTTTGTTCGTAATTATATGGAGGTATAGGAGGCTATCCGCAGGATTTGACCGAGAGCACAGACACTTAATTGAAGCTGTCCTTCTGCATGTGCGACCTCCGAAGAGAGAGCAATTAGTTTGATAGCCTACCAAACCTCCGTACTTCACTGAGTTCACAGCCTTAATTATTTCCGGTCTCTACGGAGTAGAAACTTTTATCGGCTTCGCAGTGTTTCAGGCAGTTTAAAAGGGATGGTATTGGTTCTTAGACTGATTCATTGCGCCTACAACGGCCACATGTCGGCTATAATCATAGAGGTAACCCAAAACACGAGCTGTATATCCAAAGAGCATGGCGGATTCGTACTACACTCCCCCTCCGACGTAACCTGCAGAATTAGATTGTTCATCACATTCATCAGCACCGAGCTTAACCAGAGCTGGTCAGTTCACCGATGACCAGTGAAATCAGCTGATGGTTATCGTCCGTCAGCGGGACAGGAACTTGCGATCTCTGTCAGCGATATTGTCTTCCCCACGAAGTCAGTCAAGCCTAGTAAACTCCTAATTTGATAGTAGTATATACGTTGGAGGCCTAAAAATCACGGACATACCTAAGACTATATGCGACTCATCTCTGATAATGAGCAAGTGCGGACCTTATTCAATGAAAACGTTGGAAAATAAAATAGGAAGAAAGGATATAATAACACAGGGGAAAAAAACAATTGAGAAGACGATTCCGACTAAGACGGCAACATCCTATATAATATGACAGGGCTTAACCGGAATAAGGAAGGGGGCTTGCATTCGCGCGGCGCTTGATAACAGAACCAATCAAATTTGAGAATTGAGAGGAAGCGAAGATCAAAACCTCGGCCATTGTCCAATCAAGAAGCAAGAAAGGGCACCTATACCGTTAAGCTAATAAGAACGAGATGGAGGCTGAGGTTGGGGCTGGGGCTGATAATAATACGAAGAACCCATAACCGATAATATGGATTGATCCCCATCTATTGGTCTATTCTATTCGACATTGAGATGATGATCTAAGCGCGTGAGGCCTCACCCAACCTCCATGGATCCATAACTAACCCTACTTTTGGTTTAGTTCCAAGAACAACAGAATTCGCAATTAAGTGTCTAATGGGTCGCAAAAATAGAGAATTCGTGACGTCAAACCCTTGGAACCATGGTAGTCCAATGGCGTGGAGAATCCAAGAACGAGGTTATAAGGTTCTTACCTAACCTACCTGGTAAGTTAGGGATCAATTGATAGGTGTGTACGATTTCAGGTATACCAGGGTCCAAGGGGTCCATGTAAAGTCCATGTAAAGTCCATGTAAGGTCCATGTAATCTTTACGGAGAATATGGCGTTTCCCCTGGCCATTTGGTTGCTAATCTAGGAACACGATGCCGAATGTCTCTTTACGGGGATCCCCCAACTTTTACGATCGTCAACCGTTCAACGCATATCCGCTACCACCACCCGCTACCATGCCCGCTACCCTACCCGCTACCTGGTCGCTGATCCTCTTTCCACAAACTAACAGAACGCCGCCAAGAAAGCGGCTCGTTAAAACACAGGCCCCAAATTTAGACACGAGATTGGTTCGAGTCACATTGCTCTGCATTTCCCGAGCCTCCACCAGAATAGGCATTCTTTGAAATATGGACTTCAATTTGAGACTTCGGTGTCAAATCCCATATACTTGTACGGTTGCACCATCGAGCTTGGACCTTCAGACTGTTCACGAAATATCCCGAATATGGAACGATTTCAAAGCACAAACTAAGGCCGAGATCTTTGTTAGTTGGCCTCCGAAGTCGCGTATCCACTATCCATAACCTCGTGTTGAGATATCTCTTCACTGCTACGTAGTATCAAAGGACCATGGTGAGTTAGGACAATGAAGCTACACTAGACGGCGGGTCCATTACATCGTGATTAGAGTTCTAGTGTTGAGCTACAAGGAGAAAGACTGCCTATCGAGTTTTCAAGGAAGATAGTGCGCATTGTAAGAACTGTTCAAGGTTATAAGACAGGAAGATGTCCACCAATACGTCAGCTCAGCCCTATATGCTACGCCGCATGTTAGTTTCTATGACTATCAGCCTCTACAAAATCACCAAGTGAGACGTCACAGATTATACGTCAGCTTACACAAAACGAAATCGGCTACTCAGGAACCCAGAACTAAGACTTCTACGCACGAAGTAACGTGGCTATGGGGCCGTCGAAGATCCGGGAGATCTAAGAAGCCTTTCTTAGGCAGTATACGGACCGTTTTGGAATAGCCTATGACTTGGATATCCCCTTTTGTTCAACGTTTCCCAAAACGTATCCCTTGTAAACCTATCAAACTCCTCGTCGGCCCGTAGGATCAGCCCTATTCCACACACGAGGTTAACTGCGGGCGGATCAGCAGGTACTCCCGATATCTCGTCGTCCGGTTCACGCCAGGGTGGGAATACTCTTGAGAAGAGTTTCATAATCTTGACAATTTGTTCTTACGGTAATAGAACTTCGCCTACTTCCGGTAATGTTGGTTCAACACGGAATCACGAGTTATAACAACCGTCAAAGCCTTCACCAACGGCCATCGAGTAACCGGCTTCAACACTCTATATCAGTCAGGGTAACCCGGCCTCAAGCCTTCACACTCATCACCATCTTCTTCAGCGAATTTACTAATTCTACCTAATAACCCAATATCATACTTCGCCCTATCGACAGTCCATCACGATGCCTCAATTCATCTTTGTCGAGCTCCCAAGCTTCCGCATCAAGAACGCCAACGGACACACAGTACGCCTCAACTACGACCAACTAGGGCTAGTAGGCGCTTTGTATCAATTCGTGCGGAGCGCCCTACGCTCAAACGACCAAGTCGACCTCGCAGCGTCTCTCCTTTTCGCCGACGGGGAGGCGGACATATGGACGGCGATAGCCGGCAACGGAGACGGCGGACACCACCCTCACGCCGAGGAAAACATGCTCCTCTCCTACTTCCAAGCCTTCGACTCCCCAGGCTCGTACCCGATCGTCGACGCCATGCTGCTACGCCGCGGCGAGCCCTGCAGCAACTGCGCCGGATACTTCACCCTCGGCGGCAAGCAGTTGCGGCCGCAGGACGGAACCCCGGCGTTCCGCGCCAAGTTCACGGCCCGCTCCGACCGCTCTTACACTCCCGTCTTCTACCTCGCGCGCGGACTCGACGCCGCGCAGCGGGCTACCTTGTGGGCGCAGCTGGCGCGGATGAGGACGGATGAGCCTGGGGTCGTTGTTGCTTCTAGTGCTGATGTTCCCGTCGGTCAGGCATATTATCTAATCCGCGATTCGCCCTGGTATGCGATCAATGGACAGGAGGGTATGACGGACGCGCAGATCGCCGAGGCTATTTCGAGACAGGGCGTTCTTCCTACCTATTGGATTGGGAGGTAAATAGCATAATGTTAGGTAAGTCAAGGTACCTGTGTTATAACGTGATATTGTTGAGGAATTCGTCTAACGTTTGCTCCATACCTGGTAGTCACGCGTACCTTCGGTAGGCACATACCTGTACCTTTACCTTCTATCACGTTTTAGCAACGGAAGCCACTTCGATAAAATTCGGGAGCTGTATACGTCCTGTACGATAGCACAGACGGGCCGGTCCCCGTCGAGGAAAGAAAAAGGAGGTTCTGTCGGGGGTCGATAGACTCGGCCAGGGGCGTTTAAGGGTTCGGTTCACTTAAAACACTTCATTCCTTTGTATCAACATGTATAAGGTTATCTCATCGAGACATAATAAGTTTAGACATAGACGTCTCTGGATACAAAAAGTTTCATTAGCAGATTTATTTAAATTTTCGTATAGAAGACCATGATCTCCTATGTTCCTGACCTTTTCTAAAAAGACACGGATTCACTTGTCAAGTGCTGTGAAGATAAGCCCTGTTTGAAGCTCACTGTCGACTGTTGGGATAGTGGGATCTTTTGCTTTTGAGATTATCAAATATGAGACATTGCTAGGACTAATACGAGGATAATTGGAACACAAGGAAGCATTTCAACAAACAAGAACAAGTCCTTTGACTCGAACCTTCGACGACAAGACGTAGGTGGTTCTTAGGCTCATCTCATTCTATATGATCACCGCTTCGTGGAGTATAGCAAAGGGCCCAGTTATCAATGCACTTCCTGACCTTGTTGGTTTGATCTCTAACTTCATTGTAAGCAGAGGTTTTCTAGCTTCCCAACGACGAATCGATGTTAGAACTCTAAGAACTTTTCAGAGTATAAAAGAATGAAGTAGCCCGTGTCTCCACAAGAGGAATCAACACATCTATTCAGGTACCTAAATACAAAGTAGAACCTAAGTAGTCTTAAGCTCATCCCATATCATTGAATTAAGAGCATACTAGAATGCCTAGGCACCTAGGTAGGTAGTCAAATAAACTACCATGTCCTTAACGAGAGGAAGTCCAGTCCACCTATATGTAAAGAGAAGGTCACGGATAACATTTTAGGATATGTGTAGGTAAGCCTCAGGTCGGAATGACGCTCCAAATTTGAGGAATATATCACACGTACAGACACCTAGAATGATGCAAAACAAAAAAAACTTTTTACTCCGCAAAGATTTGCCAAAGGGTATCCGGCCGAGCCATTTAAGGGGTTCCTTTGTCTGTCTTGACTCAAGCTATTCCTCCGAAAAGTACCCCCAATAGGCGAAGCCTTGAGCACGTGTACTCGTGGCGAAATATAGATAGAAAGAGAATACTACCTACCTCTTAGGTATTACCTATCGGAATATTGTTGGGAAACGACCCTTTGTCCTGCTGTCTCAGGCTCCTATCGCCACAACAGGCCTAGACCTCCAATATCCAGACCCCCTCGACTCAGATCTGCAACAGCTAGTCTTCTAGCGATTTAGACACAGTTGGGCCAACTAGCATGAACTGATAGAACAAAGTTTAGCATCTAGGATAGAGAAAGTGTTGAACTCTCACCCGATAATATTAAGAGGCAGGCAACTACAGCATAATTCCAGAATCTGGCGTTAAAGACATAACTTAAGAGAGCACCAAGAGCCAGATTTACTGACATCTTTTGGTAAGAGATGGTCACATGCCACACAGAAGGAATCAGGGGAATATCTTCCCAGACTTCCCCTCGCTGCTCTCCGCCACTGCCCGATGGGATTAGCCACATCTTTGCCCCTAGCCAGACATGACAAGCGACCTTCCTTTGCCAAATCATAATTCTATGTCTGTATAGTTCAATCCTCCACATGATTGTGGCGTCAAACTACTGCAAGTTTGCAAATAGCGTTATGTGCGCCGACGACAAGGAGACTGCACCTCCTCTCAGTATCCCCGCTTCTTGGCTATGGCGACGTCGAGAACAGTACTAACGTTTCGCTATACTATTTCTAACAGAACTAGCGGAGAGGAGGTGTCGTGCAGGGGAAGGTAGACTGAATAGGTTTAAGCTCAAAGCCTTACCGTAACCTGGAGTCACGCGGCTCTGTATACGTGTTTGGCCGTTTAGGTACATAGGTAGGCTAGGTAGATAGATATCATAACATTGCTCCGACCGGTGGAGATAGCTTCGAGGACCTTTGTCGAATGAAGATGGCACATGATGTAGATCCGAAACTCAATCTGGGATGCTTAAAGTTCAGCAATGTATTTTGACTGCCGATTGGGCACGGGAGTAGCCTCTATTCCACCCTGAAATATCGTACTGAGAAAAGGCACGATCTAACGTCAAACATGGTATCTAATTCCTAGTGATATACTAGTGTCTCAGGCGACCATCCACTTTCTAACATGCATTGTAAAGTCTATGATGCATACAGTATTAGGTAAGAGCACCTAATATCAATGGCGAGCGTATGCCTAGAAGCTGTACTTAGCATTATCCCTGCGTATATCATGTATAACTTACTCCTGTATGTGGCCTAGTGAAGATACCATACTCACCGGTGTCCTCAGTCCGAAGCTTCTCCACAGCGGACAGTCGAGACCTCGGAACAAGACGACACTAGCCAAAAAGGTTGTTCTCCGTTCCGTCTCTTCCGGCCGTTTGTTCCTAGATTGAATTACGGTAGGGTGTAGTGCAATAGGTAATTACCCCTATCCTCACTTGATTGCCATATGACAGCTTAACGTGAGGTGGGCAGATACCTGACGCGTATTGACAGAATAGTGAAGTATGGTGTTCTCGGCTACTCGGAGAGATGCTCGGTTACAATGGGAGCAAAAAGAGCTAGTGATATACCCTGATTATTACGTATTATAGACGACGCGTCTTTCTCATATGCGTAGGTCAGTATGTAGTATAGTTCGGGGCACTCCGACCTGGGAAGAGCGGCTGTGATAACCAATCAAGCTTATCGAGGACTTAAGACCTTACAGACTTGGTGCTATCCTGGAGAAATTTAGAGCCCACAACAAATTGTATTCAGTGTAGAACAGTATGATGACTCGTCCAGCCATCGGTAAACGAGGATATTGCGTAACCCCATGTCGACAGTGTACAGTGTTTTGCGTATTACACGGCAATGTGTCCTGTACGCAACATGTCTTCATTACCCCAGATCCATCTGCGATGAAGCCTTGGTTTTCCCAGGAAAAGGAGCACGGCCTTCCAATGAATGCATCCTAGTTCCTTACATCCAGAAGGAAAGAATGTGGAGAGAGGAGTTGAATTGTAGGAGTGGAGGGAACTGTTAGCGCCAACCGAGCTACCCGGCCCCCAAGGTCAAGATCAAGGTCAAGATCAAGGTCAAGATCCCTCCGGTCCTAGTCCTTGTACCGGTTCTTCGGATTCACCGCTATTTCGCATGTTTCAAGAAGCCGAGCCCATGGCCGTTCTTGGTATCGCTTGGTATCATACCATACGTCAACGCCTTCGAAATCTATCCGTACTGAGATTAATCGTATGATTGGTAAACGGGTCTTGTTAGAGTCGATGATAAAACACTCAAATCTCACGTGCAAGTTGATTCACGTAGCGAGTATTAAGTTTGCATACTAACGCTTGGCTACCTAATATTCTGCGGCTGGTCACCTGTACAATCCTGTGCGGAGCATCATGTCCTGACAGTAATAGTGTCAGCATCCATGCGGCGTACGTGGGTTAACGAATCACAGTCAAGTATGCCATTTTGCGATTGCGAATTCTATCGGAGCAGTTCATCCGGGGACGGTCGCACGACCGCCACTACGGAGATGATCACGGCATGCAGTTTTGGAGTCTTATCAAAATACATTCCGTAGAATTCGCTGAGACGGTAGATATAGTCTGGTGCGATATTCGACGCAATCTTCAGAAGGCTAACGAACTCACTAGAGCGTTTAATATTCCGTAGACAATTTTTGAGCTTCCCGTTTGCCTGATAAGCCGAATAAAAAGGAATACATGACACCGTGTGAGCGACAAGAAGCCATGTGATCTGTTGTGGCTCTGTTACACAGAGATTAGATCCTGTCAGCTGCAATTCTAACGTCATCATTATTGAAGTTCCCTGTCATGCAGTGGAAGCGGCAACAGCTTACGATAAGTGAGTGTTCCACGACAGTTGCGTGAATGGGCCTCAAGTATATTCATGTACATCGACCCGGTCCGGCGTACGGGTGTATCGGACTTGTTGATCGGAGCTTCGATGTCCTCAGTCGGGATAAAGAGATCGGGAAACGAAATAAAAATTTATCGTCGATATACCGCTATACCGGCGCAACTGAACTCAGTGACGCCGATTCCCACCTCCCACCTCCGTATCCGTATTATCGGATCCGCGGAGTTGATAATGTGCAAACAGGCATGCTCCTGGTAGATCTCGTGCGACTAACCCCGGATGAGATGGAGAACGCATTGTCCTTCCTACGATGCTTGTCAAGCTAAACTCCGGTTTAGATTAGTCTCATTCCCCGCGAGACTGGTCCTGGTCTCTCATTGACTCTTAATAAGCCTACTTATACATATTGGGGCATGGGGTGAAATTTGGTTCGTATTACTAAAAGATAGCGCCTTGGAAGCTTGGGTCCTCGTCAGATTGGTCGATTCCTCACCAAAAAGCCCGATGCCCGTACGACCCAACCAAACGTGTGCTTGGATTAATAGGCCATTGATAATGCGAGAAATATATGTTGCAATTGTGAAAGCCGTGCGCTGAGACAAGAGGGAAAAAACTGTTCGTGCGTGAGGGTTAGGTTTCGGATTATACCTTTTACACCGGTTGCAGACCAAAAAAAAAAAAAAATTGAGGCAAGAAATATGTTTCGAGATTTGAGATCAGTCTCACCGCCACAACACCCATCCAATGAAACTGATAAGTACCTATCTACCTACCTATACGTGTAACCGATGAACACCTCTAGTTTTTACCAAGTAGCCTAGGAGATAGAATGAGAGGTAATAATAGAGGTAGCTTTGCATGTGGACAATCTCGTCTCCAAGTTTGCAAATATGTTCACACATTCAAGTCATATAAGGAATGTACGCCACTATCTCTTGTCATCAACGTAATAAAATACAGAATGGAGCTAGCGGCGTAGATGCCTCATTAACTTAAGAGGAGTTAGTAGTAAGCTGGGAATAGCCTCAGTAAGATTTGAAAGCTCGTGGCGAAGACGGTAACCTATCATTTAAGTTGTCTCAATGCGGCTTTCCGACCTCTCAATTGAAGGCCAAGATGGAAGACCCGATGATCGACACGGGTATGGGCATGCTCGTCCCATTGGAGAGCATGGGTCCCTGTCGTTTCCTAGCACGGAAACCCGAAGGATTGCAAATTTGGTTACAAGGTCCATGTCTTGCCGGCAGTCTGGAAATTAATAGTCCACATAGCACAGAACACCATCTATCTCCTCAGGAGTTAGGTATTTTTTTTTATAAGCTTCTAGTGGCGATGGCGAGGAGAAACTTTTGGTATCGTAGTCTTAGTGGCAGTAACATCGAAAACAATGTTATCTATTAGCATACCTTAGGTACCTAGGTACATACAGGTAACCAACAAGGTGGCATAGCCTCCAACGCTAGATTTTACAAGGTGTTGTCTGACTTTGCACGACGTGCTGCACTATGCAATCCGGACATGGAACTTGACTCTCACCGCATTAGGACAATACTACAAATAGGCTGATGAGAACTTATTCCCAACCAATACTCAGGAGTGTCGATGGTTTGTGAGGCAAGGGCAACGTTGAGTAAAATGTAACGGATGACAAGGTCCTGTTGTAGCATGCGATACGATGCTGCTTACATAGTACATACCACACAATCACATGTCACCAGCTGCAACCTCGCTGCACGACATATAGTAGGTTCCTTTTTAGTAAATGTACGAATAAACACCAGCTGCATGCCCTTTCCTTGCAAGTGGTAAACCTGTCAATCAAGACCTCGCATCCTCCCCAACCTTCAATATAATCTTCGGGCCTATCTCGCGCATGCAGATAATAGTTTATGCCCATGGGGAAGAATAGAGCAGTCGACAACACATCTCCATCCCGCCGAGATCTGCTTTCTCTTCCCCAGAAAGCCCACACCAACGCATACTGATTAAACACGGATTTATAACACGAGCTCTAAGAGCTAACGTGTTGCGATCGGATTTGAAATTGTTAGTGCTGGAACTGGGGTATTTTTTTCTACCCCTCTATTTACTGCGTACTATATACATACATGTATGGCGCATTTACTCCTTGTCAGCGCTAGAAACAATGTGGGATTTGTAGGCATCATTGTTGCGGTGTGACTTCTTCGTAGTCCCAACAAGCTACTTTCACAATTGGTTACTAGTTTCAGCTAATTACGCGCCTTTGACAAGTTCTTCCGTCACATGGCTTCCATGCTTGGCGTTGTTGGATCCTCAGCCTTACATGGGGAACTAGGGCAACGTGGTTTAAATCAACGCCATTTACGGAGCAGCGAAAAGAAAGACATTACACGTGTACTAAGTACATAAGCAGAACCGAATATTTCGGTGCCCTGTATAGCGAACACACATGTGTCGTAAGGTAATAGAGTACATAGTGGCCTTATTTTATTTCGGCCCACTTCATTGCTACGGGCGAATATAAACCTAACTAGGTACCTTACTCTAGCCCGCCGGTTAGGCTACCGCAACAAGCGCTGCAAACGCTGCGAAACCCTCACCATCGTTTCTTGTCAGGGCGTAAATACTACGTTCCCCTGGGTTGTGTGACAGCGAGCTTCCTACCTGAGATTACCGACGCGTCTGCATAAGATGCAAAATATCCCCGATGCCCCTCCTCTTGGCCTCTTCCGGAAACTTATTCTCACCGTGAGCTGCTGTCTCAGGGTTGAATTTATTTGCGATTTTTTATTTATAAATTACCGCATTTGTACACCTTATGCCCATCGCTAGGTCGTAGTTGCAATGATTTGTAATCCCTGGTCCCGACAATGTATGGCTTCGGTAGTCGCGGAGCCGAAGGTGATTATGGTCTCTTATTCGATTTATCCACCTGAGAATACCCGCTACTGCTGTGACTGTACCCTGTCTTTTTTTTCCCAATATAATGAGAGTTTTGACCATTGTCCATCGCGGGATGTCGTCATAGGCCAGGTTAATGCTAGTATGCGCCGGCATTGCGCTACGCGAGTACCATGGTTTGGAGATTGGGAGCCGCTTTCATGGAGACACTGTCGCTTTTGAAGCTGTCGTGGCAGTTTGAGAAGGCGCATAATACTTAATACCCCAACAGCATCTTCCCTTCAGGTATGTTTTCTCGACATTCTCATCGATACCTGAACATATTTTGCGATCTGACGTATTAGCCGCTGATCATGACACGGACCAACTGGAATCAAGAGCAGGGAAAAGAAGCCTGGAGGTATGGGTCCACCTTATGGGGATGGCCATAGCACTGACTTATGGATCTATCTAGACTGTTGGATCGACATTTCATTACTTTCTAGTGTATAAAAATAGTGGTGGACCACGTATTGAGATCCCGCATTATGGAGTCTCGTTATTCCCGGAGTAGTCGTTTTAATGGGACGAGTTTGTGAGTCTACTTGGGGATGAGGAGTTGGGATCAAGGTCTTGATACCTAGGTAGACATGCCTTAAGTCAATAAACCTGAATGATACCAAAGGGTGTAAAAGATCCCATGGAGATGATCAAACAGGAACAAAAACGGAGGACTAAGCGAAAGCTCGGATACAAAAGCCGATATAGTTGTCTGATTGGTGAGTAGCCGAGATATTCAAGGATCGCCGCGAGGATTGTTACTGCTGTCATCCCTGTTTGTAAAGATGCTACTATGAATATACCTACAACGCTGTATCTTATAGGTGATCAACATTGAGCCTCCTTCTCTTTAACCTCTAACAAATAGGCTGTACATCAACGGCTTATTCCGGGTGCAGTAAAAGTCGATGCATTTTTTATTGTTTCTCTGAAATGTTGAAGGGAGGAGTATCTGTGGACATGTTATTCCTGGGGAGCCTTCGTAGGAATGGTCCGATGTGACGTGCAAGAGGGAACATCCGATGATCTACAAAGTCATCGAGATTCGTCATGAAGCGATCTGACATTATTCCCCATACTTCTCATCACCAATCCATCTGGCTATTATTGAAATACAATAAAATTGACAAGTTCGACGGTGATGCCCATAATAATGAAGACAATTGTATACCTATTCATGATAGGTACACGTGGATAAGTCTCCCCTCATTGAAATGTTAACTATGTAGAACGCCAAGATCGTTAATACACAAGGGGGTATGGAAGGGAATGGGGACTGACACTCTGGCGAATCTCTCCTTTTGTTACAGTATGGTGCATCTACAATACAATACTGTAGAGACGGTGACAAGAGATCTTCAAAGTTGCAGGCTCCATAGCCAGGGTGACAGAGTGAGCCCCGTCTCAGCCCTGGTCCGGTATCACCTTGTTTCGCTTATCAAATCGTAATTAAATGTCGGCATCTTTCGGATTTACGACGCTCGTATCGATTGCCTAAAACGTACATGTTTGTCGAAATGAGAGACAATCTGTCAGCCTCGTCGCCGACCTTGTTTATTTGTCGCCATCCGACAAGGATTCGGATTCGAATATTACAGGATTATTAATATGATAATATGTATCTCAGTAATCCAAGTGGCAGAGAACTCATGCGAGACAACTCTTAAAGCCACATGTACGTAATTTTCGCCTTATGAAGTACGCCGTCCGGGGAAGATGAATGCGGAGACCTCTACACACACACACGCACACACTAGCATAAGGACGAATAGAATACAAGAAACGTCGGCATGGACCGTATATAGAGAAGACACACCTCGTTCCATATCAGGCGAGGATGGAGGAAATATCACACAGCGGGGTAGTCAACTAACAGAACTGCATGCTTTAGAGGCAATTAGCATGTGAGTCTAGTATCTCTCTGGAATAGCGCAGAGTCGTACTATAGCAAGCCAAGGCATGATAGGACGACGCAAGATAGGGTTGCGTCTATGCATCTTTATATCTAAAAACGGTAAAGAGGCGCGTTGATCAGTAACACTAAAGAAACAAGTTCTCCCTGAATGATTATTGCGCGAGTAGGTAAGAAAGGGACCTCGAGATGTTGGACCCTAGAAGACCCTTTCAGGGGGACCCTTCGAGAGGGGAAAAACCAAGACTAACAGAATCTAGGAATTTATTCCGCAATAGGGAAGTAGGCAGCCGAGAAGCTGTATCAAAACTAAATGGAAGTGTCTCATCGATGAGGCAAAGTTGCATGGCGAAAGCTCGTAAAGGAGGGCCGTTGTCGGACTTCTTATCTGACCGGATTCAAAGATCTCTACCATATCCAGAAGGCGACTTGTTAATTTCGTGCATTAGAGCCAACCTAGCCGCAATTCCTTCGATGTTCGAGAATGTCTATAAGTTTGATGGATTTGGGATCGTGCTTGTAACATTAATCGAATACGAAGTCGATGCAGCGTAAAACAAACAAAAGGTGAGGTTGCGGTGTATGGGAAAAGTTTGTCTGGAATTGTCGGCAACCGAAGCAGCGCTTCCAAGCCTTTAAAGGATTGTCGAATCGCGAGGTCTAGACTAGGAACTTATGGCTGGGCGTGCAGATCCGATTGTATGATCTGGGATGATCATGTCGTAGTCCAGACCTGGTCATATCGGGAGTGTCGTGTCGTAGAACGGCGCCTAGACCGATATTCACTACACCAACGAAACAAAATTAGTTATTGGCCCTTAGCTACGCCATTAAGGCTTCCTTGAAATTTGCTGATCCGACCCCCGGATTGATCTAAGCGACCATCCCCATCGAATACTCCATACCCCGGCCTTTTCTTTGATCGGATGGGCTTTTTTTTCGAGTTATGGAGATGGGGAAGAGGAAAATTTTTCTCTTCTCCTGAAACTTTTATAGAACATCTCGCTCGCTAATGGATGAAGCCCCACCATTGGGAAATCTCTCCTCGCGTTCGCGTGCGCTTGGTGTGAGCTCCCCTCGATACCCCCCGGCCAGCTAACAGGGATCAAATCAGAGCTATGGCCAGGCGGTGGCTCGTTGTGTAAACAGGGATGGGTGGTATTTTGATGCACCTAGCTACCGTAGTTCGGTAAGCCAAGACGACTCGTCAATGTTGAATTCGTACTGTGCAGGTATGCTTTTCTCAACGCATACATATTAGTACCGTACCGGACATTTCAAGCAAGATAACGAAGCGCCCAGTCAAACAACCAACTCGGTAAGCGCATGCAGCAACGCATGTACTATCACCAAAGCCGCGTAACCGCTGTAGATAGGGATACGCGATGGCGAGATCAAACCCGGGCTCATAGAGGTTATTTCATTGGCATACGGGGTTTGCTTAAATGTTTTAATTTATATTCCGGGCTTGGAGATGTCGACGCCGAAGTTATGTGAATACCAATGCCTAACAGTGAGTAACGTCCGCGATTCTCTGCTGTGAAGATCGACTTGTACTGCTTGATAACGTTATCTAGAGTATGACATGAGGTAACGGTCAGCCAAGTCTAAAGGCGCATTTTTACACGTTCAAGGTGTAGATCCCCGCAGCTTCTATGCATGAGTAATACGATCGCGTGCGTGATATCAATCTCTGACAGGTTGTCGTGATCTCGGTCAGTGATGAGCTATGTATGTTGCCGCTATCGTCTGAGGCGAAGCTTCCGCCGAGTTAGCCGGCTCCGGCTCCGTCAAACTATTATTATTTTATTATTAATTTTTATTCTCTTATTTCAAAAATCCCCCCTTCTACTTTAGCCTCGCCAAGACCTTGAACTTGGGATTTAAATATACCGTGAATAGCAACAATAGGAAGAAGTTCCTTCATCCCAATGCAGGGACTATACGGAAACCCTTCCTACATGAGACCATTGACTAAGCGATCTAGAAAGGGAGAGTTTTAGTGCGAGACTAAAAGTTAGAACTCGTTGAGAGCTGAACTGATTAGTAGGTTTCGCAATTGATAACGGTCCCGTTAGTACGATGCTACCCAGTATACCACACAACATCCGTCGCGCCATGACTAAACGCCCGTGTGGTGGGAAGTAGATTCATCACCGAGACTCACTCTATCGGTCCCCTCCGGTAGGTATTATATCGAGGCATACTATTCATTAGGTAAGTGTTCAATAGTCAAAGGACTAACTAGTCATTTAGACTACAGACGAATAAGTTGAAGGTTGAAGCCTCTGGGCAGTATACGCTCTTATCTTGCCATTATAACGTAAAACTATATCGACATACCATATACCATACCACAATGTATGATATGTTTCTTAGATGGCATCGTTATTCCTTCCGGGCAAGGCACTTGTGACGACACTGCATCAATGAAACATACCTAAGTCACAAAGATCGACAACCAAGAAAGGTAATATTATGGACTAAGAAGCACATCTCTGAACCGGCTGGCACGGAGCGGGGCATGCTGGAAAGTTTGCTATAGAACAGGAGTAGTTCGTGGTAAGAAGCGAATTACAATGCCATTGTTGAGGTCTATACTTGAGTAGGTTCAGTCAAGAGGCCTAGCGACTTACCGTGGTGGTCTAAACTCCTCAGATGAACTATAACGGGAAAAACGGCCGTGATATGTGGGACGGCACGGTGACAGGGGGTATGGTTCAACGGCCAGGATGTCAAGCTTAATACATAGTAAGTTCAAGCAGGTCTGAAGCTCTCACCAACCGGGTATTTCACTTGATAGTGGCTCCCTAATTGCCGTTTGCGGGCTTCAATAGGAGAAGTGCTATGGGCATTTATCCTTCGACGATAGATGCAAGTGATACCAATCTAGGGGTTTATTCCTGTACACACAGATACCAGATCTTCATAATGTCGGTTAGTCTTTACCCATTGGCACTAGCGGAGCGTTTCTTTATACCTCAAGCATTTTTGATAACGCCATCCGAAGGCTTATCGTTCAGTGACGCGTGCTAGTATGTAAACCATTTCGTGATGTCCCTACCTAATCGAGATAGAAGTGAAGATAAAGTGAAGAGAACAGAGTATGGCATTTCTCTGAAAAGGTCGTATTCAGTTGATTAATCGAGACAGTGGAAAACATAACGACCGCGATATCACTTCTATTGGCCTCGTTCATTGCCATTTAATAAACAGAGTGCATGATCCTGCTGCAGTCCTGAAGTCTCTCATGCACTGATACGGTTACTGGCTGCATACGCATTGCATCGCCGTAAAAATGGTCTGGATTGACCAATATCCGTAATGTAGGGAGATAGGTAAACCAAGGATAATAGTTTTTAATCCTCGTCCTGCCCCCTACGTCATAGTGATACCTTGCGTGATGTGCTACATAAATAATTTTGGCCTTTTCTAGTTTAGACGCTGATGGCCTGCGAAGAGATAACCCTTGTTAGGTAATACCCACTTGATTCTAGCTTGCAGATTGGAGTCCCACCTTGTTATCCCTGACCTTGTATGCTGCGGCTTAGACAGTACCGTTTACTGTGTCCAACTAAGTAAACTTAAGGTCGGATAACGTTTCTTGACAGAGGAACGGACCCTCTTCCCACACTCCCCTTTCATACCTACGTATGTACGGTATGGGCTTTCTTGCAGACGGAAAGATGGCCCCATCGTCGTTTGATACTTCTCTAGGCACCGGGAACTTTAGGGGGTAGACTTATGCATGCAAGCACTTGGGAATGCTAAAGCCAATGCTGCTCGCTTCCCTTAGGTATTGTGTTGTAAAGATATGGACTATACAGTGTGGCTATACAGATGCTTATTGGTGTTGGTAGCTTAGTAGCTTAGTAGTATGCTGTAGATTAGGTGATAATATATGGGGATTCATATCCGAAGGAGTTAGCCACCTTCCGACGAGAAAATGTCGTTCGTATTACGCAGTATAGAGAGAGAGTATGGTCTGAGGGTAAAAATCGTATCAGACCAGGGGCTTCTTTGACTAGGTAGAAGGCTATGATAGGATGCCATAGCGTTCCTTTGACATATACTCGAACCTTCCTGAAACCACCGATTGCGTATGAAAGATGTTAAAATCCCCCAAAGAAATGTTTCCGTAGCACCGGGCAGCCGGGTCGAGGCTTATTTTGGTTGACATACGTTCATTGTACGGATATCGTGTGTTAAATTCTACGATATCGGATTGTGAATTTTTTTTTTTTCCTTTTTTATTTCGTGCTGCGGCTTACGGTTTACAGAATTACAGTAAAAAAACACAGTACGAGATATACACACACCTGCACGATGCGTGTAAATATGTATTTACCAATGATATGTTATCAATCCGTTAGAATCCACCTTTCATCCTACAAATTTTATTGGATCAAAAATAAGGAACCCCTCCCCCCTCCAATTGATTCATGGTCCATGCTCCTGTCCATTGATAATCGCACCATGCCTCTGGGTGGATAAAGCTGTGCATAGCGCGGTGCATAGCGGGCGACAAGAGCTTCCAGGGGTGCCGGGGTCGTCCACTGTACTATGCAGTAGCCCCAGTGGATACCTGCTAAAAAAAATAAGTCACTGTGTCCGCCTGTTAGTACGCCTTAGTGTTGCTAGATACATGTACTGTACGTATCTAAGTACCTCCTCGTAGTGGCCCCAACGCCAACATTATTGGCCACCCACTGATATTGAATAAACCTTACTACCTACCCACTCCCGTCGCCGCCGAACTTTTTTTGTGCTTCTTTTCCCTGTTTACTCACCACCTCTCCCTTCCACTTCCTACAGTTCAAAGGCAGGCCCAGGATTGTAGATAGCCTCGTCCGCAATTCCTAATTCTTTCTCTGTTGCTATTCGCCCTGACGAACAGGAGAAGAAGAGCCTTTGCCCACCCTGTGGATTTGGATCTGGATATCGACCAATTTGTGTCGAATCCGTCATATTTGCACTTCACCACTGTAGCCTCGACTGGTGATCGTCTCTCGATCGTCGTCATATACCCAAGGCTCAGGAACCGCCCTAGAGCGAGAGTGTCGATATAGATAAACGGTATGTACTGACAAGCCTGGGCTCCATCGAACAACAAAGCCAATTAATCGTGACAAAGGACGATCTTCGAAAGTTCCAACACCTCGTCTCGATATCCACGCATTATACCGCGTAGGTCTCCGACGGATTAAGACGAACAGCCTTTGTGTATTGCTGTTTCACCCTTTCAGTCGCAATCCCTATCGTCTCTCTCAACTTCGAAGTAATATCGCTCCTACCACGCCTGCTGAGAAAATTGTCCAACATTCTGGAGTTCTCCAAGCACCGACTACCCTAAGTCGATCTCTCCTTGTTGAGTCCGCAGAAGTGAAAAGAGATTAGCACCGCTGCTGAAATATTGCCTTTGCACCTCTTCTCCCCTCTCTGCCTCTTACCTCGAAGATAGATTTTACGGGCATTTCCCTCTGAGCTATTCTTCACTCCCTCTCTTTGTAAGTCAAAATTTTTCTTTTACACGATGCCCAACCCAAACCCCTCTACCCCAACATATTCAGCCGCAGCTGTAGATTTTCAGGCAGCATGCCACGTGGGGAAATGTGTAAGACATGAAAATAAATGGAAGGGATGGGTTCGGTATGCAAAGTGTCATTCTTGGGCGTCGTCACCTCTGACAACGCCACACGCCTTGGAATGTCTCACTGCATGTTTTCTTCCGGTACCATGCTTGCCAAGTATATTTTTAAAGCTGTCGGTGCCGCCGAGTCACTGGCATTGCCTTTGAGTTCATTTCCTGTTTGGGTGACCGTTTCGAAGACTTAGAAGTCGCAATTGAGAAGACCAACCTCTACCATGGAAACTTGCACCGAACTAAACAATGCTGACAAAACCTTTCTCCTTCCTAGGCTTTTGCGAGAGCCCAATCGCCCCTGCGAGTTCGAAAATCGACGGTACTACTACATCTGCTGCTGTTGCTGGATCTGATTCGTGGCTTGAGGTTTGGTGGAGGAGAATATTTCCCTGTCTACCTTACCTGAACGCCGCCGTTCCTAAGTCCAGCACCAGTAAGCTAGTAGACTCCCACCTCGCTACCAACCATATAACTCCTTTTCAGTGGCAACCCAAATCCTTGGGAATGCCTTACACACCGCCCTCCCACCGTTCTCCCGCCGCCTCAGCTCCTACTTCGCCCGACGCTAGTCGAAGATCCTCCTTCAACTCGCAGACACCTAATTCGCCAAGACCTGCTCTGCCCCGATCAGCCTCGTACCTCTCCCGGCATCGACGGACGCCGTCGGCGGGGAGTTCGAGCTCGGTTTCAACTGTCAAACCTGCAGATGGACCGACTCCGGATATCACCCCTCCGGGGACATCGGACAATTTGAAGGGTATGGTAGCTTCCCATGCAACTTCGGTTAGACAATCCCCCCCTCCGGTTGCTGATGCGCAGGCCATGCCTCCAGGGGCTATCATCTCGCCCCCTGAGTCGTCAAGTGAAGATGAAGGGGCCACCGAGTTGGAAAACCGAGGGAGGGAGATTGAGAACATGAAGGAGTTGAAGGAGGCTATCAGTGCGATACCACAACATCGTGCACCTTCGCCAATAAGGACGTCGCCTGGTGATCTCCTTCTATTGCCATCGCAAGTTCAGAATCTAGCTGGTGACTCGCGGCAAACACTGCTCAATGCCGCCTTACCTGCGCTCAGCACTGGAGCTCGCAAGATCTCACACTCGAGATCGAATACTGATTCTCACATTTATATGTCCAAGTCAGCAGAGGCATCACTGACTACGTCCGAGGAAGGCTCAGAGCAAGATGAGCCACTAAAAAAGCCGCAGATGGTGCGGAAGAAGTCGGGCGAGCTCGTTCGACCTGCATTACGGGCGCACAGAAGGCCGTCGAGCATGCCAGGAACGCCGACCTTCTCGAAGGCTGTCCACTTCGATTCGCATCTCGAACATGTGCGGCATTTCTTGCAAGTCGATCGACCGCTTGCCGTCAGTGCCGGCACTTCTCCGGCGGATAACTACGAGAGCGATACCGAGTACCCTTTCTATGTTGATGAGACGCCCAGCAAGCGGTCACCAGCATTCGAATGGGAACTCGTCGTCCACAACTTCCCCGCAGAAACTCCGATACGCAAGAGCCTGCCTGTTCGATTGGAGAGGGTATGGATGTCGCCCGACCAGAAGTGTCTGATAGGATCGGTAGCCGTAGCCAATCTGGCTTTTCAAAAGACGGTGGTGTGCAGATTCACGTTTGACTACTGGAAGACAACCTCCGAAGTAACTGCCGAGTACCACCACGAAATCCGACCACGGGAGACCGCAACCGGCCATGATCGATTCCAGTTCAGTATCAAGCTGTCAGATCTCGCCAATCTCGAGTCCAAGACTTTGTTCTTCTGTATACGATATAACGTCAACGGACTCGAATATTGGGACAATAATGACAATGTCAACTTCCAAGTTGACTTCCGCAAGAAGATACTGTCCGGTAACGGTAAGGGCACACAGGGTGCGTCGTCTCGATCTACCAACGGTCTACCGCGCAGCACCCGCCGAGCCAACCCCTCGACTACCGCGAGACCGAAGTCCATGCCTATCGGCCAGTTCGATGATTTCGGACACGACTCGAGATTCGTTAACTTCGACCAACCTCTTCACGAAGTCCTCGGAGAATCTGAGTCCACGGGTCTACGTCTTAAGAGTTCGAAGTCGACACCTAGCTTACCTACCGACAACCTATCAAATCGCTTGTCGGCCCCGAGTGGTCAGGCTTTTGCCAATCGGTACGATTTTAGGGCTTCGCTAAACGCCGCGAAGCAAGCCCAGCGAGATTCGAGCCAGCGCAACGATGGTCTATATATGAAGCCCAATAGGAAAGCCCTGTTCGGTGCCGCTCCTACTGCCACTCAGACCTCCGAAAATTCCCAGACCGGCCCGGTTCCATCCACGGCCTCATCTACTTCAACATCCGATGTCCAGGTCTCCACCACTAGTGGTCCTACGATTCCCGGAACAGATTCTCCTTCATCTGCCAGCATAGCGTCGGCTTCGTACGAAGAGATCCTCAACAAATACTGCTTTGTACGTACACCTCGTAATGGCCTGGCCTCTCATCGAAACGGGGACCATACCCGGAGACATGAAGTATTTTAAGATTTATTTACTGACTCCTCTGATCGATGTAGTTCAACGGTTCGAAGCAGTCTAGCCCCCAGCAAAAGGATGGGACCTTACGTACTGGTCGATACGACGGCGTAGACGATTCACTAACTCACGGCACCAATAGTAGCAACTCGAGCTCGAACGGTAGCCCGAACATGGTCGATCAATCTTATCACTATCATAATAGCGCGATACACCATTCGCTCCGACAGAACCTTGACCCTTACTTCAGCAACGGGTACATGCCAGCTATCGGCGGTTCTCCAGCAGAATCCCCGCTTTCACAGCAGCCTATCACCCCGTCTAGCTCCGTCACTCCAACAGGCAAAACATCGTCTCCGGGCTCGATGCCTAGCTTCTTTCCTCTTACTGGTACGTTACCGATGAGGTCCCCCGCCCACCCCGCTCCGTTTCGCGCGCAATTCGTTCAAGATCGTTTTCCATTCGTATCAGAAGCTTATTCTGCGACAGCCATAAGAGGTTGAATATATCGGTCCGTTTACGATGTGGCGTAACTTCGTCGACGGTAGGCTCGTTGAAGCTCAGGGACATTGTAGTCTGTCATTTTATGCATTGCGTTTGTTCGCCTAAGATGGATTTATAACGATCCCATCGAGCACGTCTGCAGGAGCCAGCAGTTTGTAAAATCTTCTGCAGCACTCAGATTGTCGCGGATAATGTGTAGCATTTGCCATCTGTTTTACACCTTTTTTCCCTCTCAGCCTTTCATCAGTACATGTATGCATCTTTCGATTACGGCGTTGCGGAAATTTGCATGGAGGCGTTTCGAGACTTATGATACCACCTGTACACGATACGGTTAGGTAGGAAAAGTTTTACGTTTACTTGGTAGCCGATCAGCGCTCGTGGCGTATGGTTTCAGTTGTCTTGGGGAGTGACGCGGCACGTATGGCCGAGATCGCTGGATTGAGAAGGCAGGTTGGAGTTTAATGCATCATTCTCTCATACCATCACCCCACCTTTACGCCAGCACCATTCTCAACTCAACGGTATTTCGGAAACGATTGAAGAGTTTGTGAAGGGTCAGAGGCGGTGCAGTACACTTCGTCTTTGATGAGGCAATGCTTTAACGGCGCGGTGTTGGGTCATGAATGAATTTATGTTTGCGACGAGACACGGATGGTGTGGTTTAGGATGGGATAAGGTACCTATATTGCTATGAGACAGCAATTAAATACGTTAGACTTTCCCTTTACTACACTCTCGTTCTATAAGAGGCAATCTAGTCGAGTACGTCGTAGCTCTGGCGCGTTAACGTATTGACGGACCCTCATGCGCTGAGATACAAGTATCTCGTGCTGCAGAGCAGTCCTTATCTACGGCCGCCAGAATCGTGCCGACTTGTATAATATTCATAGGGGAAGGGAATAGGGACTGGGGTGGATTTAAAAAAAACAAAAGGAAATAGATACACGAATAGATTTCTGGTAGGAGGGTAATGGCTGGGCGGACTGGATGGTGATATTCGGGGAGATAAGCTAGAGTACCTAGGTAGCTACCTATGAATTGACTAGGTATTGACTCGAAGCTTTACCTTGTGTCTCGTATTCTACTTCGTCATTCTTCGATTATCTTAAGTGTGAGCGATATCTCTTGTAATGAATTCCAAAAAAAAAAATAATAACTTAGGCTTTGAAACACGTACGTCAAGCGGCATTATAAGAGCAGTTCTTTGCAGCTGTTGCTGGAGAGATGGATTAGGTATTCTCTGTCTATATGAATAGGTTCGGATGCCTCTTTGGAGAGTATGTGATACATATCGTAGGTGTGTGGTTCTGATATACGTATGATGCTGTTCAACTACAACTGGGCTGACAGTAGATTTAAACTTGAAGTTGGAAAACAACGAGGTCCTTGAACATTCATCTACATTCAGGTCACTTGAAGTCTCGATTGTAGACCGATATCAAGATTCCCCACTCTCCTAAGACAAGTTTCGGTAGAGCATTTTTGTATGGTGTCACCATGGAAGGGAGGTCTATCTCAATCATCACACAAAAGGTGTCTTGAGAAGTTGTGTACCTAGGTATTAATAAAATCTATGTTAACGTGGTAACTACCTAATCACTTGGGGCATACCCCGGAGGCGGGTGTTGTCCATCAGGAACCTCCAGGTCCGAAGTGTAATACACCGGTGCGGAATTCCCTTCCCAGGCTTCCTTGATACTGGGCAGTATGGTCCGGTTATGAAGGTCATTGGCGTCGGCGAGGTTAGGTCCTGGGTACCTGTGGTTGACGTCGTCCTCGTTGTTCAAAGGTCCCGCATACGAGTAATTGAAGTACATGTTAGCGAGGGCGACGTCACCGGACCAAGATCTAACGGTGTCACCCGTCTTCTCGGCAACGAACTTGAACACGTTGGCACCGACGTCGAAACGCCCTAGCGTGTGTAGGTCCCAGTTGGCCTGGGCCGTGGCAATCTCGCTGTAGTGGTTGTAGTAGGTGTCGTCCGTCGTACCGACGAGATCGGCGGGCACAGCGTCGCCGATCAGAATGGCCAGGATACGGTTCTGAATAGAGTACGTCTCGTTCTCGTCAAATGTGACGATCACTAGCGTGTTGTTCATGAACCGCGAGTCCGAGAGCAGAGGCTCGAGGAACGAGCGCGTCCATTTGCCTGCGACGGTGACGTCGGTGTCGTGGCCGTCGCTTGTCATGTTTGGCGTAATGAACATCCACTGCGGTAGAGTCTCGTTTTCGAGGTCTTTATAGAACACTGGAGGACTTGTTAAGGACTATAGCTATGGAAAGTCTTAGGGGGAGTGCCTATCTAGTGTCCAAGACTCTCAAAGAGACAACTTTAGCCCCTAGAATGAGGACAGATACATACTAGTCAGGTTCTTGATGACGGCCAAACGGTCAATGACGCCAGCGTTCGCGTTGTAGCTCACGGCTGGGTTGTGCTTTCGGACGTAGTCATTTTTGCCATTCTTCTGATTGACGTACGCGATACCCTCGAAGCCACTGTACGGCATATCTTCTTGATACTCGCCCCACGAAATGCCCTTGTCTTCGAGCAGGTCGACAATAGTAGAAACATTCTTATCAATCTGCGTGAAGTCATCGTGCTGCATTCCCAAGTAGTCACCGCTAATTGAGCCGATGTAATTTGGCTGTGACGGGTGCGTGAGAGCATGATAATTTGAGAGTGTTATGCCTTTCTTGGCTAACCACGCCAGGTTTGCTATAGGAAATATTCAGCCATTTCTTATTTTTCATCTTTCATTTCATCTTGTGTATGTAAAGCCAGAGGCAGAAAACTAAGTCACTTACGATCACCGATTGCCATATCATAGTCCGTGTTCTCTAGCCATATGATGGCAAGTCGATCAAATGCCTTCCCTTTCACATCGCTAGTCGGACTTAATGTCTTTGCCGTAGCCCTAGCTTGTTCAACATCGCTGGTTGCCGTTGCGGTGTATGTATTCTCAATTTGAGCAGCGGCGTTGATAGCGAAGACTAAGGCCGTAAGAATAAGGGAACGCATGGCTAAATGAAATTGCTCGAATTCACGATCACTACATTAGGGGAGGAAGACTAGGTAGGTGAGGAGTTACGAGTAACTAGTCTATTACGACCACCTACCTCAAATAATATCGCTAGAGCCTAGGAATGGAACCTCTGACATCCTCGGCGCAATGGGAATGCCCCCATTACTCAGGATGCCTTTTTGGACCGGCATGGTTGTTGCCGCCGCACATGTGCGCGAGGGGTTATCATCATTGGCGGGCTTAAGGCATCCTGAATGGAGAAATCTAGGCCGCCTAATGGGGTAGGGTTGCATCCATCTCTTCTACTCAGGAAGGTGACCGATATGGTAGGTGTAAGGACTTACATAAACAGGTAACAGTGCCTACAGATTAATCCGGGTATGGAAGCTCGCCCAAGGAACCATGGGAGTGCCATATGCTATATTTATCGGTAATCTCGCAACCTTATCTTGGATGAACGTTCGACGCCTGGTGTCAGTTAGGGTCTGAATCATTATGGGGGTTAATGATTTCGTCGCGAGCTTTTTTGAATAAGAATACGTAAGTTTTTGTCTTTCCTAGTTCTCGAGTCTTCAAGAGTGATTCTGAGATGAAGTGTTTAGTTGATGATTCCCCACAGTTAAGACGGAATCATATGTAGTGGAGTTCCAGATTCCAGGATTCCGACCAGGTCGTTGATGATCGACGTTAAATATAGCTAGGATCATGGGAGCGATGTACGATCAACAGTTGATCGATCTGAGAGACCCATTTTGTAAACATCATATGCGAATAGAGGCATATAATACATACGTCTGGCGTGGTCTTGGAATAGTTTCGCATTCCCAAGGAAGATTCGAGAGAAGACGAGTTGATGATCGTGTGTTTGCTTAACCACAGTGGCATGAACAAAGTCGAGCACGTGCAGGTTCGAATGGCCAAGCAATGGCTTAGCTGAAGAGCAGCGCCACAGAGATACTTGTCTAAGCCCCATCTTCGCTCGGATCGAATACAGTTCAGGCATAGCTGACAAATATCTTATTTCTGATTGGCCAGGATTTATAACTTGCTTTTCATTGAAAAAGCCAATCCATGGGCTCGGAGATGTGCTTACTTCTTTCCAAACATTGACCTCCCTGGTTCCTATCCCTAAATGGGTAGCATATGTGCCATCAACGTCATGACTAAATTGCAACTTCTTCGCGAGCTAGACGCATTGGGAAGTTTGCATACCGAAGGACTCGGAAGTCATACATGAAAAGAAGAGTAAGTAGGTGCGGCTCGTACCAACTAACACGTAACTCCGAGGTTTGCCTCAGGACCTGAACCTGAACCTTGAAGGATACAATAACTTGATATAAAACATTTGCATGCAAACTTCTCTCCTCACTCAGAATCATCACAGCATCAGGTACTATTTCCATCGAGTATCCTACTTCATCACACATTGCCTATAACTTTCGTCAACATGCACATCGGGTATATTCAAGAGTTCTTTGCTCGATTCCGCCACCAAGATGAACGCGTCCAGGACACTCTACCATATTCCGCTCTGCCAACAGGTCCGGTGGATCATATTAACGACTCGATGAACAACGACGGCGCCTGCGAGGACCCGAGTTATGATGATTATCAGACAGACCAACAACGGGAAGTATCTCGGGGTCGTCTATCCCTACTTCTCTCCAACTTCACTCTAGGCTTTGCCGATGGCCTCACTGTTCCATTTGCGTTGACAGCAGGCTTGTCATCTTTAGGTGAAACTAGAACGGTCATCTATGCTGGTGCCGCTGAGATCTGCGCTGGATGTATCAGCATGGGCATCGGCGGATACCTCGCAGCTAAAGGAGAGGCAGCCACGAAACCAGATGACCATGACCATGACCATGGCGATGATCCAGAAGCATCCGAACAGAACAGCGTTCTGGAGTATCTTGCTCCGCTAGACCTCCCTTCAGACCTCCTCCAGAGCGTGAAGGCCCACGTTGACAGCCATCCTGTCATTTTGCACCGACTGGTATCTCACAAGGACTCGACCGCCGGCAGTTTGAATGATCAGCCAAGGGGTTTCTCGCCAGCAATTCTCGGGCTTTCGGTATCGTTCGGATATTTGGTTGGGGGTTTACTGCCGCTATTCCCATACTTTTTCGTCAGTAGGGTAGACGATGGGTTGAAATGGAGCTTCGGTGTCTGCATCCTAGCCTTGTTCGTCTTCGGATTTTCCAAGGAATATTTCTTGAACCCTGGATCCCCTGAAAAGACTTGGCAACACAGACAAGACAGAAGAGAAGGAGTCCGATGGGAAAGGGTCAAACGGGGCTTCTGGGAAGGAATGCGAATGGTCATCATGGGAGGTATTGCTGCCATTGCGGCTGTTTTCTGCGTCAAACTCTTCGATGACATCATGCCGTAAGCCAGCAAGCCACCCAAGACCATTGCTTCTTGTACCTCAATCTTAATCACTCCCCTCTTCTCATCACGAGACAACTCTACACCGTTTACTTTTCCTTGATGGCATTTCAACCTATTATGAGCGTCGGTTTATAATGACCTAGAGGGCGATGGAAGGATTTAAAAGGCGTTACAGACGAACACAGCCCAATTCCGTTATGCGCATTCATTCTTATTAATCAGGAGGGCCATTAGATCGCTATTATAATCCGAACATGGTTTTTTCTCCTAGGTGAAAGTTGAGGCTTGATGGGTGATTCACATGATTCCAGGAGGTGGTCCGCCGCGACCCATCATAGGTGGAGGCCCACCCCGACCTAGTAACGGAGGTCCTCCTTGTCCCATCATCGGCATATGTCCGCCTTGGCCAGGAGGAAATTCCATACCGGGACCCGGCGGCGGCATTGGCGGCATTCCTGGGTGAGGTTGTGGCCCTGGCCAGCCTCCCGCAGCAGGTGGTGGCATCCCTGGCATCGAACCCTCAGGCATAGGGTCTTGGTGAATCCATTGATCTTCGGTTACCTCACTTGCAGCGGACCCCATACTTGGGTTGGTTTGAGATGAATTGTTCGATGAAGCTGAATCGCTAGAGCTAGAACCGCTTTTACTTCCGTAACTTGATCCATGCCGCCGACTTGAGCGTCTTGAATTACGGCTAGGAGATCGATCTATGTGTGTGGTAGTCAGTGCTGCACTTAACAGGAATGCAAAAGCTGACTCACTTCGTCGACAACAAAACCAGATAACTAATATCAACACTAATAGAACCACAACACCACTGAGGATCGGACCAACACTTTGGTCAGCACTCGAGCCTGAATTTGACGCAGGAACGACTATTGTCGGCGACTTTGTCGTGTCAGTGCCACTTCCAAGAGTCCATGTCGTAACGAATGTTGAAGCAGGCCATGTTACTGTCTGCGTACGAATCGAATCATCTTCGGCTGGTCGGTCTGCCATATCGTTCAATATTGCTTTGCTAGAGTGTAGGGGGGCGTAGGTTGAGTGTGTTGGCTGGGCCCTAGGGATATAGAATTGAATTCTCTATCTTACCGGTGTAACAAAACTCGGCGTTTGTTGTGAGGTACGAAACCGGTTCTGATATTACCCCGTGGATCATGAGAGGCCGTGCTCGTTACTTGTTTCGCATTCCCGAGACATACGTGTGTACCAAGGAGCCATTTAGTGATCTGAGCAATGCCATTGGCGCCCATGGTTAAGCACCTGCATTGGTCTTGTCCGTTGACACGTCGGTCCTCCTCGCCAGGCATAAATAAAAGGCCATTCATGTCTTTGAACTCTCTCAGAGAACCTTGTGGTTGCCGATCAAGAAATCTCAATAGCCCGTTCTCCCACACTCACCTCATGGCGGTCTGCAACGTCCCGATAGCCCCATCAGGCGATTGACTCATATTAACAGGCCCACACCACTTGCGTCTCGCTCTACAGTAAAAATATTAGGGGGGGGGATGTGACAGCTCACCCCAACAACGACGACCTCCTGCAAGGCTCCGCAACTGACCGCACACGGGTCTATCGCACTGCATGAGCCTCGCGTACTAGCATATGCGTGTTCAGTTGCCTCGAATTACCGTATCATTGGAACCTAGGTCTGAGGTACCTGATTTGATCTACCCCAGCATAAGTCGTCGGCGCAAAGTGCCACGTCCTAATTCCGACGTAGCTTGCCGCGCGTATCGAGGTAGAGGGGATTGCTGAACTTTTCTTTTTTAATCCCTCCTAACCTGATCCTGCGGGTAGCCAGATCTCGGAGACGCGAACATACCAAGCAACGGACCGATCTTTGAAGTCTACGAATTTCATCGCGTCACACAGCAGCCGGCAGTCTTAGCTTGTAATCTCGTGTTATGGGGTCTCGATGCTCGTGTCCGCTCGTGGGATGGGTAGGGAGTTGACTGCAAGACCCCTGATTCGCTTGGGAACATCTATCACGTAGGACACGGGTTGCCCGACTCAAGCGCTTGTGTAACTATTCTGAGGTTGTTCTTGGCCTTGATCTGCACAACAACATACCGGCGCGGTGAAATGACACACCACCTTTGGATCTTGGGCTGGTGTGGTCTTTCGGGTCTCTTCGTACACCAGTGTAACCCATGGTACGACGCATAGCGGCTTTTATAGACTGATGTATGTGATTACCGTGCGGCTGTTGTCAGATATAATATGACACAAAATTTGGCAGTGAATGAAGGGGTTATAGTGCTACCTACCTTAGAGCCTGTTCACCACAGAGGCTCTTATTAAACGAAGTGAAAAGTTATCTTTCAAGGCATCTATTCGTAGGTGCGAATAAAAATATGAAAATGATACAAGACTAGAAAATCTAAGCTTACTTCTATCAACCCAATTTGCGATTCTTTTCAATACTCTAGCCTCTCGTTCTACAGAATAAGGTTATAGATTTAGGTAGGTATGTTAACTGTGAGGTAGCATGTAGCAATTAGAGTTACGCATAGCTGTCCATTGACTGAAGAATAATATCCATTGCCCCATCCTACCTGTGATCCTGTCCGGAGGGTCCACTATGAAAAATACCAAGGAAATTTCGCTTTCCTTTGATCCCGCGAATCTTGCTCATGTTTAGGGATTAGAACCTATAAATTGTCAAAAAAAAATATTAAATTATCTCTGAGCTCGATGGTTTTTACATCGAATGGAAATCGATATAGAATTCATGTATTAATAGAGAGGTTGACGTTGGATATACGACTCTCGAATTCCTAAGAATTTGTGGTATCTTGTAGATCGGGACCCGGTACGCTAAAAAGCGGGATACCAGGCACCGCGCCGCGCTAAACTGTATTGTATAAACAGTACCCCGCATTGGAAGGTAATTATCTAGGAGGTATTCTCCACTATTGGATACCTGTATGGGCTGTATGGCGATTAGAAACTTAAACTAAAATTTAATAACGACACAGTAGACTCTCAAGCAACAACGGGAAGGGAATATTTCTTTAATCTGTGCTGTCGTTCTGATTGATAACATGTGGTAAGTCAGGGATGTCAAATTGAATTTATAGACTGAAGGTCAACTAACCATCACACAGTAAACACATATTAAACGCCCAAGTTGCGATACGCTCGCCGTGCTGTACGTTCCCGAGACACCCTTCTACATGAATATACATTTATCATCCTATACAGACATTCCCCCCACATTACGTCCGATAAATTCGTTCTAATGCCCTATATCTAGGCAAAAAATGGTTCGACTGCGCTGAATGTCACCATGAGCAGGAATCGCACCCCTTGTTACAGACCTTCGAGATGACCTTCGCCTGCAAAAAGTGTAAAAAATGTTTCCGCAAGGATGCCCAGGAGTTCGAAGAGGCCGATGAGTACTGTCCCCACTGCGACAACCACTTCGTCATCGACGCTGTTGTACCGAAGCCCGCCTTAACCGTTGAGGGCGAGGATGCGCGAATGGATAACCGTATGTTAAAAGATGATCGGGTGAAGGGGGACAAGAATAGATCCATCTTCGATATTCAGGCCGACGCGGATAAGCTGGGTTGATCGAGCTGTGCTAGGGCGAGATATGAATTTCGGGGATGATGACTCTGGGCTTGGGGAGCGATGCATTTCACATGATACCACACTTTTAGACTTTAAAGGAGACAAAATGACAATAAGCAAGAAACCAACAATGCGTGCTTCCTGCTTGGTAGTGTACATGTTACTATCGTGGTGACATCCTCTATGAATTCTATTTCTGGAGGTCCATGAACTCTACTTGAGTCTTAGCACTAATCACTACCACCTTCTCGCTCTCTCGTCAAGATAGCTGCACTGCCTGTTCCTGGTGTTCTGCCCGTCTTCTTCTTGGCGGCCTCCTCTTGCTTCTCTTGCTCGATGTTCTTGACGTAACCCTCGATATCTTCCACGGGTAGCATCTCGATGGTCTTGCCTGGAGCCATGATGGCGATCTCGATGTTCTTCGCACCCGTTTGCACAACTTCTAGTAGCGACTTGATAGCTAATCGGATGGTAGCCTCGCGATCCATGTCTTCCTTGTAGTTGCGCTCTAAGAATTCTCGGACCGTCTTGCTAGAGCGACCGATGGCATTTGCTTTCCTGTAGAGTGTATTAGTATGCGCACTGCTTTAATATCTTTGCGGTAGGCGTGATTGATAACATACCATGCGGAGTAGATGCCACTTGGTTCAGTCTGATAGAGTCTTGGCACCTTGCTGCCCTTGTCGAAGCCGACGATCATGGTGCTGATACCAAATGGCCGCACACCACCGCTCTGTGTGTATCGCTGTTGTACACCTGCGACATACTTTGTGATATACTCGATAGAGACGGGGTCTTCGACTGTCAGGCGGTGAGATTGCGCCTCTAGGCGCGCCTTGTCCACCAGGATTCGGGCATCGGCATTCAGACCGGCGAACGCGAGGCAAACGTGGGTATCGATGAGGCCGATCTTGGAAGGAGTAATACGCGTATCTTGCAGCTTCATTGCTGATCTCTTCTCACAGCCTAGAACAACAATATCTGCACCTTTCACGCCGACGGCGCAGGTCCCTGGCATTTATGTTAGATTGAGGAAATCCACGGCGGGATCGCATCTATGTACCTCGCTTAACGGCTTCACCAGCATATTCGACCTGGAATACGTGTCCATCCGGACTATAGATATATTAGTAGGTGGTGATTTGTCGAGCGCTTGCGTTTATTACGAACCTGAACACTGTAGGCAGAGTAAGTTAGCTAATCTACTGTTTCACCGTTATAAATATGGGTTTGGGGAGAAAACGTACCGGAGAGAGCTCTGTCGTACCCTGACGCCATGATTAGATGTGCCGAATTAATATGGCTTGATGTATTTGGGCAATGGCGTCTTGAGTGGTGGGTTGGGAGCTAGAGTTGAGCTCAAGAATGGTGGATGATTTCAATGAGGTTAACGGAAGACGCAAGGCTGCCAGAGTTACGAAGCTCCCTGCAGCGAAACGCTAAACAGCGACCGCCTAAAGCTCAAGCCACCGGAAGCTTCAATCTTAACAAGCTCCAGCCACAAAGGGTACGGTCGCAAAGCTTAAACACGTGGGTACTTTGCAATGTACCTTTTTTACACGATTATGTAATCAAAAGTCGTGCCGCCTCATTGGTCATTTCTTCACGAAGACAAGTTTCACAACAAACATCATCAGAGCAAATATCTCGATATTGGAGGTTTAACGAGAAGCATATCATCTTTTATACAGATCCGAATCTACCTGAGAAGTCTATCTCCCGGCCTTACGCCTACTATCATTATATCATAATTTACAAGATAGGTTCCTTTGCTATAGCAACTCCCCTATCCAAACTGCTTCGTTTCAACCCATTTCTTCTCCTGTAACCATGAACCCACTTCGCGGGTCTTTGCGTCTAGTCGTCCCCTGAAGCTGGAATACCACTGGCGTTCTAATTCGCCTTCTCCAAACCGCCCTATCCCGCTATAGAACTCGCTTACAACACAGAGTGGTGCAGCTAAGAGGTCTGGTTGTCCCGTGGTTTGAAGGGCATAATCCAAGCTTCGGCATACATTTTCCGCGAGAACCCTAGTCTGTGTTGGCTGGTACCTCTGGAGGTCTAACCCTGCAGGTAATTCGGGCAGCACACTTGGACCAGGAGAACCCTCACGCCCCGTATCAAAGATGGCATCTAATAGTCCGTATATACATTGGTGGAAATTGATAAGAACAGCCCAGTAATAGACGTGGACTAATCCCATCAACGGTGAAGGGAAGTTGAACGTATCGATAAAAGGTGTATGTGCGCCGCTTGTCATCCCGTCCACTATCCAGTAAAGTGGAGCTCCCGATTCGTCAACTCTCTGGTGGACCATGCTATACCAGATGTCAAATTGCCTTTCGATGTTCACGCAGTTACTCAAGAGGTCCCTGGCTTTCATTCGGCGAGGCTGGCTGACGTCTAGCGGTATTACGCGATCTGCTCGTGAAAATATTGACGGCAAGAGGACCACTATGTCGAGGAGATCATCAAGCGGCGTCCTAGGGTGGCGTTCCCAAGGAACAACTGTCCATTCGGGCGAACAGAGGAATGTCGGCTGGCGGTTAAGCAAGGCCGCCCATATCTATCCTAACAGTTAGTCGTCGAAGCTTATAATTGAGATCGCGTGCTTACGGCACTGGGCCGGTAGACCCTAGCAAAGAAATGATGCTCTGGGAACGATTGGTACGCAGTCGGACCCCGGGATCGAATACGGTCGGCTTGAACGGCAGCGTCTTTCCAAGGCGCTTCGTTACTATAAGCAGACGAAGAATTCTGCTAGAGTGCGAGTTCAGTACCGAAGAGAATAATGAGGTTATCGACGTACCTCGTATAAAAATAGGCAAATCCCTTCTGAGCTGTTGCTGGCCGTTTGTCTACTGTTATTCCTTGGCGGTAGATGCATGAGGCAATGAGACTTCAGGCTGAAAGCCTCATTTCTGAACGTTGGATTCGCGTCGAAGGCACACCCACCACCTAAAGACAGCATCAACTCAGTCTTTCGTGGCGAGCTGGGACTACCAGCTTGGATCGCCGAGCTAAGGTCCGTTTGAAGAGCAACAAATCGAACACGGTGTGGTCCAGCAGCCGACGACAACGAGATCATATCAATCCATGCAGGCTGCCATGGCTCAGTGGCGATGAACTCTAGTTTCTCTGTTTGCCGAGCCTGGTTGTCTTTAGTTTTCTTGCTGCCTGGTTGGTTCCGCGGCGGATGCGACGAACATCTCCCTTTATCTTTCGGGGTGCCGACGATGAAGACAGTCTAATTCGAATTTGGCCGTCAGTTATCATTTGACTATACAGTCTAGAAATCATTACAAATGTATAAACAGAGGTTAGGTGAGGCTGACTCGGGATTCAATCATTCAGGAGTAAACTACTCCTCACCGGCCTACATTAGCGACTAAGGAGTCTAGCTACTAACCTCCCTTTCGTATCCACCGCATTCACGACCATAATCCGTGCACTTCTTGCAAAACGGTCTTCCGTTGTCGCATGCGACTCGTCTAGCTCGGCAAGTGTTGCACCCTTTGTATTTTCCAGGAACGCCGACCATTTTGAATGTTTGAATCTGCAAGACGTGTGAGTGAACGAAATCTTGCCATGTTACATCATGCGTGTCATATATTTGGCTACAACGTGGTTGGGAAGTTGGAATGACTGACCTGTCAGATAGATGTGACCCTTAGATTATGTGCAACATATCTCTAAGGTCACTTAACCTTGAGGGCTGGACTTGAGGCGGGCGCCGTGGGAATATAAAGAATTTCCAGTGCAAGGATGGGTGGTGATGTGCCGTTCAAGATGAACAGCCGTACCTAATCTGTTGCACAACACAGCTTCGTTCTGACATCTAGAAATAACCCAACCCACTTGAGTACATGAGTACTTATATAGGTATACATATACCTATATATATATCACAAGAAGCAAAGCATCGTCTATACAGAAATACAAGCATAGTAACATTAAGGAGTTTCGTCTTCCAAGATCGTCCGGGGTTTGGTAGAGGGGAATAGGATGTACTTTTACTCCAAGACTCGTAGGAGTTCATCGGCATGACGACTACGGTACAAAATGAAACCAATTCTAGGTATGTAGCCAGTATTCTTTTCAAGCTGCACCTGTCAGCGGTGAAATCCTGGTGTGTGGAATATTATTCGTCTCCCAGATTACTGATCTAGCCTGGATAGCACGATGTGTGATCGAGGGTGATTATTCTACTGGGGGGTTTTGACAGGTCATGCCTGCAGGACACAAAAGCTGACATGGAATTATTTGCGCGCCCCTCGACGCCCTGTAGGGCTGTGTGGTCGACAGGGATAAAACCGAGAACAGCCACACCAGTTGTACCTGGTACAACTTGTACGTCCGCTGCGGATCCGAGAACGAAATGGCCGGTTTTAATGGACCCCCGGGAGGTGCATTGAGTTGATGCTACTTTACGATGATGAAGCTTGATTCGACAACGAAATTTGAAGCTTCTAATTGCGGTTTGTGCGACAGCGAAGCGAACCTACCTAGTGACTAATCCGTCTCAAAGAGAATGTTGGTGAGTGTGGGTAACATAGAACGTTTCCAGTTCAATTATTGCTCACTGCTGCTCAGATGCCGTCATAACTCCGGATTTCGAAGTTGGACCGCACCTGAAAGTATCGCAGCTTGTGTGTGGGTGTGTACGTGCGCTGGATGGGTGTGAATGTTACTAAGCTCGCTGTAAGTTACCTCCGCCGGAATTCCCATTTCTAAACTAAGTATGTTTGTATTTAGTACGTATTTTGGTCCAATATCGACCTGATATCGATGTTGCCGATAGGCTGGATTGAAACTGGAGGCTTAATATGCTTCCAAAAATATTTTGAAACAATCGTAGAGTCTTGGTCCTGGCACGCGGGCTCCCTGTGGCGTTCTTTTCAACTCAACTATCAGATTGTTCATCTATAAACAAGTTTACAATAGGTATTCCTTGCCGTCGGCATCACTTACCAGGAACCGGGGCATGTGGATCTCCCGTGTCCGCAGGGGTTGTGTACCTACCGCAGATGGCCATAGCCATGCCGCTTGTGCTACCCACACGTCTCGATCGACATCAACCCATTGTGTCCGGTTACACTGCTTACTGCACGTGGCATCGTTCTCGGTGATGGCTTGGTTCAACGGTACGGTGGATACGAAGAACGTTCTCAAGGCAGCAGCAAAAGCTTTAATATCATTTGATAGCGCCCGCAATGGAACTTAGTCCTGACGTTCCTCAGTCGCATTAGCCCCGGAGCATAGTCCATCGTCACCGATGAAGTCGGGGCCCTTTATCCTCCCGACACCGTGCTGAATCGTTCTGATTCTGTTGCAGGCGACCGCGAGGGATCGTCCTAGTCTCCATAGGCTTGAGGCACTGAGGGAGCTGTGTAGAGCAATCCAATGCCTGATTTCGAACCAGCTGAGTGAGTGGGGAAGTCCTCAAGTGACAGAGCTATCAGTGATCATGACGACGGCAAAGATTGTCTCAGTTGGGATGTCGATCCTAATTATGATTGCTAGCTCGAGAAGGCGTCGAGGCTTCGAATCAACATGGCTTGATTGACGCTATTAAAGAAGATTTCACGCCCAGCTAGGATATTTCTTCAGTGGCTTTCTGGAGGATCTAAGCTCCGGATCTTTGGAGATTGACGAACGTAGTTCTAGACCGAGGCCACATCATCAGGGCTCTTCCTTGTCTTCGATTTGGATCTAAAGTCGCAACCGGAAGCTCGGCGGCAAACACACCTGAATTTGTGCACGTTGGGGACGGCGATACACCCAATTTACGAAGCTCTACTATATGACCTAATCGACCAGAGCTTGTGCCCACCTTTACCAATGAGCTTACTACGTTGGTAAAGGGGCTCGACCAATACAAATTCAATACCGCGCTAGAAACTAGTAGGAGATTTCATGCAGTCGAAAACGTGGTGGCGATGTTTATCCATCCTACGGCATGTCCAGCTAATTCTGGAGGAGTGCCCCAACCATTCGGATACCCATCTGGTACCATCAATGACCTATTATATCATGATGTTAGAGGTAGTGTGGATACGATGAAGAGGCTACGGGTTTCAACAATGACATGTGGCGCTTTAGGATCGTTGGTCGTTGGGATTAGAGGGAAGGGGTTCGTAATTCGTTTACCCCCGCCCACATCTTCCTGGGGGTGGAACCTGGGGTCTGATCGTTCTATCGGCGCTTTTCATGCGTCACGTAAGAAGCTTGAAGGGCATTAGCATCATTGCCATGAGGCTTGGTAAGATCTGATCCCATCGGTCGTAAAAATACGAAAGATGGTGCCCCAGCACTTTGGCGGTCGGTCCGAGAGACAAGCACGTGAAGATTCTAGCTGGGACTTAACTAGGACTTTTAAGGCTCCCGTGATTTGCGCCCCTAAGCTGGAAGGGTTCAGATACCGGTTACAATTAACAAGCTAGGGAGAACAGCTTCAAGCGATTTGAGTAAATGGCAACTCGAAAAGAAGAACATGCTAAACATTACGGAGACGTACGGATTGATCCAGACCAAGCCATCATGATGGACTACGAACCGTGAGTCAAATATGCACGATAAGGATCTCCGAAGAGTCGAAACGAATTATCCAGGCAATTTGGATGGTAAGACTCGGCCGGGAAGTGTACACTCCGGATTTCTTCATTGTGTTCTCGCTTCTGCTTGGCTGAACAACCAAGCCACCTACGGAACGGTACTTTCGTCAAATGTATCGCTAAGGAATCGCCGACTATTGGTGGTTATCAATAGAACCCGCACGCGAAGCAATTAGCTGCCTCTAGGAGTCTACTCACATGATCCGCGAAAGACCTTGGCGAATATCAATATCAAATTACCATAAAGTTTTACACTGATTAATGTCCCATGACTGCAAAGGACTTTCGGTACTTGGAGACAATTCATGGGCCTGATATGATATTATGCCTTGGCTTAAATATCCCAGACAAGCCACAACCTTAAAACAACCAATACGCTGCTACAGGTTGTTTCATAGGCCATCAGGACCATATTATAATTGCTATAATTGAATATGACAGGCCCAGATCAATACGGCAAGCCATGTGCTATCCAAGGGGCTCTTGCATATAATTAAAGTGTGTAACCGAATGAGTGTCAGCCTCCGGTCCCGAAAGTTTCCTATAATATTCCTGTCCCGAACGCCATAACTTGTCGGGAGCGATAGACGCGAACCCGCGAACTAAGCGACAAGTTTATAATCACACGAAGGATCTTTTGAGGGGGATTTAGCGCTGAATTAGTTGCACAGGTTACTCAGGCGCATACCAACTGCTACATGAGGGACACCGAATGTTGCTCATAGTGGTACCGAATTACTTTGCTCAACCGGCTTTGTGTTTTGTCGGAACCGACCAGATCGCCGAGGGCCTGCTAGTTCTGTCTTGACCATCTTCACCTTTTTCTTCGGCACCGTGCGGATCCTCGATTTCCAACGTTCCTTATTAATCTCATGTCGCACACGCTCACGGGACGTAATATTCGGCATAATTCTGCGTTTATCAGTTGTCAGACTGCTACCTCGCCCTGGCTTGCTAACAATTCCTCGGCTAGATTTTCTGTATGTGTACAACGAGAATATATAGAAGGGCTATAATGGGTCCTTGTATGTTTGGTGGTCTACCTTTTTTTATTATTATTTTTCAATTCTAATCCCCCTATTTTCTTCCATTTCTTTTCCTAGCCCGGGGACCTCTACATGCGGCGTTACATCTGTCGATTTTTCTAATGCCATACCCTGGCTACCCCATAGTTCGTCTCGTCCGGTCTCGACAATCTCAACAGCCCACCTAAATCCTCTTGTACAACATTCGCAGCCTAACTTTGCTGCGCGTAATAACACCAATAAAACTGGTCAACCACCGACTCTAATGTTACACGAATCATACCCTTGAGCAATGTTCTTGTTTATTCTGCGTAACCAAACCAAGCCACAGGCGGGGCTTATTATTCATCTCATCTCGTACACGTAGGTATCTGCGCATGGCCCCATGACGATCCAAAGGCGTCATGTTGAAGCGTTTCAGCCAAGGCAACGAAGGCATCCGGATAAGCCTCGTCAATACTAATTGTAGTCGCTCGCCGTGAACATGAAAATCCAGTTTACCTTAGGTATGTACCGGGTACAAGAACATTGAAGCCAAGGACTTTGATAATTGGGTTTATTGCTTTATGTATTTACTGCCGGACGATACATGGGCGCGGATACGACTCTAGAAGGTACCTATCCGCGGTCGGCCCCGGTCTTCAGCTTCAGCACATGTCAATCCCGGGCTACGACGCTATTCGTACGAAATCATTTCCCACGCCGCATTCTGACATCCATCCCGCATATTAGAGGTTTTAGGTACGTATTCTGCGAGGGCTTTTTTCATACCCAGCACGATCGAAATGTCATTGTCTTGGGGGAATGCATGCGAAAACGAATAGAAACGTCTGTGCCTTAGGTGTTATTGATGCACAGTGCATGATTGGGGGAATATTCAGTTCTAACAGAATTTAATCATACATGTGCCATAGCTAATAAAGAGTTAGGTAAGCCTTCATTCATTGTACGACGTCGCGAAAGTGTCGGATTTCGATTACTTAGGTAGATATCGTCACTGAATCCCGAGCACCTGGCTTCAGCGTCTTAGCCCCTGCTGTGCCCCTTGCTGAGCTTCCCACGTCTGCCACGCGACATCCCCAGACCTTTCTTCTGCAGTCTGATTGTGTTACTCGACGACCAGGATTCATTTGATTGATAGCTATAGCGGACCTATGAGGAGGACTACATCAGACCACTATGAGTTCTGATTCGTCTTGGACTCCTCAACTCCTCACCGCCGAGTGTCTAGGTCTTACCCGCAATACTGTTAACTGCTGACTTACATGTTGGTGGACCAGTCATAGCTTTACGGTAAGCTTACAGCTGAATACACCGAGTTTCTGAGCATATTCAGGTAGATATGCTCAATGTGTAACTACGAAATATTCACGCCGCCTTGGTTTATCGGACCACGATTTGATATCGTTTGCTTGACTCTGTACGCCGGACAAACCGGCATAAAAATGATTCGACCGGCACATGGAATCATCGAGTCATTGGCGTTCCTGAAGGCAACGTTACCTCAGTTCAATGGGGAAATTACTGCGAGATTTCTAATCGCTACTGCCTAGAAGAGCTTTCAATCGGATCAATCGACGGAGGTTGACACGCGTTCTTTCTTCGCCGCCTTAGCCTCGAGATCTTGTGCTACCGACTATTATGATGTCTAGTACCAGGTACATGTGTTAAGGACCCCAAGCTTCTTGTATATGGGGGCCTTCAGCAGCATGGGGATGCGGAAAGAAGCCGCCCGATGCCAGGTACGATACAACATAGACCCATTTTGATAATGAATTGAATGCGACATAAAATGTGGCGTGAATCATTCGGCTCGTTTACCGAGCACTTGCGCTGGAACTGCTAAGCCACCTAGCCTCTCTAGCTCGCTTACTCGCCCCGGCATTTGAGGTGGTCAGCTGTCTGCAAGACTCAATAGGCCGACGGTTGCATACGGCACAGAGCTGGCTGGTGATGACGTTGCCGAAGACTACATGCGGCGGGATTGACTCGTAATTAAGGGTCGGCGAACAAACCTATGAGGCCCGTTAAACCCATCAACCCTGTTCAAAGTAACCTTAAATATCGTAAGCCGTAGGTCGTACAAACCGAAGGCTTCCATATTGCTTCCATTCCTGAAGGCAGAATCAGGGCATCGGTTCGCGAAGGCGCTGTGGCTCCCCGTGGGATCCGTACGAACATTACCTAAGTACACGACAACCCTTTCGTCTTTGATATGTAAGGTATTGTTAATGCAGATTCTCTCTAGTGATTGTTCCTCTAACTATGACGGCACGTTAAGGATGAGTTCAAGGCGGACATTTCTTAATATTTGGTATTATACCTGCCTATTTTTGCTAGCAACGTCATCTAGTCCGGGCTGTGCTCTGTGAAATCATTGTTTCAACGCCTCTTTTCCCTTAGTAATAACTACCTAGGTACAAATTAGATTGTGGGAAGAACCCAATGCATTAGTAAATTATCATAACAGTTTGGGTAATCTGTATGAAGAATTCCCTCTATGTGCTACATTTAGAGCATTCCCTATTGCAAGGCATAGGACAACCCCCAAACTAAGGACTTACTCCCTTCTTGTACTTAGTAAATGATGATGAATTCTAGGTACCTATATTTCAACGACGAATATCCCACAACTATTCAACAGGTATTGACGTCTTTCCTTCCACTTTGCATTTCCCGTTTCCTGTAGGTCATAAGTCTACCTACATGCCTAAGACCCGTTTATCAAGCAGTAGCAGAGCGATATCTCAAGCACACAATGTGAATAACTACGTAGGTACCTAGGTAGGTTGAAGCCTTAGATTAAAGTAGGTATTGGATGGAGTGTTTTGATCTAGGTCCACTTGAAGCATAGTTCCTCCTATCCAAACCATTGGGCGGTGTCCTAGGTGATAATGATCATACATAAACAGACTTCTTTATGAAGTTTGACACATCGAACTTATGGTCAATATCTTTGTTTTCTTTTGATATTCATCACCATCTCTGTATATTACAGTCCGGACTAGAGCTCTCTCCTATGTTCTCTATCTCTCTTGTCCCGATATCTTCATGTTGCCGTACCGCGGTTCCTTTATTATCGCCGACGATAACAAGATGGTCGACTTAGTTATCTCCAATGGGCAAGAGACGCGGTGCAACTGTACTATCTAGCATCCCTAGCTCCCTAACTAACCCGCCAAGGATGTTTTCACAATGCCATCGTGGTCTCAATCATGACCAACCACATAGCTCGGGGGGAAATGCGACGCCTAGGACACCGCTAATCAGTAGGGCGACTTGCGTGATATTCAATAAACTGATGCTAACAATGGGAGTAGTAAATTTATACGGAAATAACATATTCCAATTGTCTGCCTTCTATGATACGATAGAGATTGTTTATGTTCCCGTCACCTTTGCGGCGGCAGCCAAGGCAGATCCAAACATCAAGCTTTGCCACAATGATCTCGCCACCGAATTACTGAGTCCTAAGGTTACGGATGTGCAGGATATCTTCAAATTGAATTCGTACCTACGGCTCTTAGGCCATCGGAATAAGCGTATAGTCGTACTTCGATTTTTAGTGGGATGCCGTCATTGGCGAATTTAGAACTTGGAAGCATGCCAGCATACGGAGAGCAAGTGGCCACACAAATACCTGTTGAGGGGGCGAGGTCCAAGCGTCTTCTCGGGTTTGGGCGGTGCTTTATCACGCGTGAAAACCCTTCCTCAAGGTCCAGCACACGATACGATTATGAAGGCCTTGAAACGTTCTAGTTGCAATATAGTAATTCCGTTTCATACGACGAGGCGAGGTGAATTTAAGGGGGAGTTACTTGTGAAGTTAGAACGCGCCGGATATATATTTCGTTAAAGAAATAAGAGTTGTTTATGAAATAATCCAATTGAATAACGCTGACGGGATCGCGGCCCGCTTTGGACTACTCCGTTTTTGGCTAGTGTATCTTGCCGTCGTAAACGGGCTGTGCTGACGCCGAGGCTGTGAAGTCTGGAGCTTCTTCCACATGGTTAGGCACTACTAGATGCCTTATTTTCCTAAGGGATTTATCAATGAGTCGTTGTCGCTATCTCGCCGTCTCATAACACACGTAGTCAGAATGACTTGACAATGTGTGGCAGAAATGAATCGCGTCAGCGACATTTCAGGAGGCAAAGAGAAGGCGGTAGAGCGGGATGAGCAGGATGAGCAGGGTGTGCAGAAAGCATCTTTGCCGCAATCGAATACGCACATAGCCGATTCCGGTATATCGGTTGTCTATGAACCAGAACTCTCTGAACCTGTTATAGAGTAGGTCTTGTTTCATGAACTCCTCCGTGTGGCTCCCCCAAGCAGCGAGACCAACGTTCTAAATCGTGCTAGCATTGCCTTCATTCATGGTCTTCAGGGTCACCCATTTAAGACATGGGCCGTAGCAGCCCATCATGACTATAGAGTTGCCCCCATCCCCCCAGAGAAAGATGGAGCTTTGGTAGGCTCTGGGGCGCCTGAAGTCGGCCGAAAGGCGTCAAAGAAAGTGCGCAGCTTTTTCTCGCGTACGAAGCAGTACAGGAAGGCGGCACATGTATCATCAGAACAGAGATACTGTGTATTTTGGCCGAGGGACTTGCTCCCGCTTCAGTGTCCGAAGGCTCGTATCATGGTCCTCGGGTACGACAAGATCATTGCGAAGCACCAGTTTGCGGGCTCCGCAAACAAGAACAGTATCTTCGCACACAGTAGGAACCTTGTCAATGACCTCTCTCGCTCTCGGACACTAGGGAGGCCAATATTATTTGTCGTCCACTCCCTTGGTGGCATTGTGATTAAAGAGGTAGTCCTCGACCATATCCCTTGATACTTATGCCTGTGGGGCGACTAACCATCTAGAAGATGCTTTCGATATGCTCAACATCAAATAATCAGTCCTTTGAAGATATCCTCAAAAGTACTGCTGGCGTGATATTCCTTGGAACGCCTCATAGGGGAAGCTCAGCAGCAGGTGTAGGTGAAATTGCTCGCAAAGCCGCCAGCATGCTCTTGATGGATACGAACCCACGAATACTCGATAGCTTATCCTTGAAGAACTCGGATCTTGAGCGCTGCCAAGAGACTTTTTCGTCGCTATGGAATAAGCATGGTTTCCAAGTGAAGACGTTTCAGGAGGGCCTGCCGCTGAAACTACCCATTCGTTTGGGACAGTCGAAAATGGCGAAGGTAGCTTTGTTCATATTGAATTTCATCTATTGGGCGAGCTGGTCATGCTTACACCTTGAAGATTGTCCCAGATATATCATCTTGTATAGGAGATTCTCGTGAACGAGCTGAGATTCTTGATGCTGATCATAGATCCATGTGTCGGTATGCCGGTGCGCGAGATCCCAATTACAGAAAAGTGTCAGATGAAGTGCGATCGATTTACTCAGGCTATGTTCATGATAACCATAGGGAGACCATGTCCAGGACAAGTTTACCGTCAGCAGTTAATCCCATCCTAAGCCACAATAAACAAGGTAACGTTTCTACCTTTTCCTTCTCCCTACCTATTTATCAGATCTCGTCGCATCTTTGATAGAGATTAACCTAACCGGCGTGTCAAGAAATCCTCGACCATTTCAGATTCTCCGAAATGCGTCTTCGACAGCTTGCTATTGATCCTCCTGCAAAAAACACTTGTCAATGGCTCCCCCGATCCGTTGCCTTCGGCCAGTGGATCGAGCGGAAGAACGTTGGTGTCCATTTCGGCCTGCTTCAAATCATAGGCAAACCGGGTTGCGGCAAGTCAACCTTAATGAAGAGGTTATTCGAGACTACACTCTCTTCTCTTCGCGCAGAAGGCACCTGCGTAGCTGGCTTTTTCTTCAATGCCAGGGGAGGGGAGCTTGAACACTGCGCGAGAGGTCTCTTCCGTTCTTTATTATTTCAAGTGGGAATTTCGCACCCGGCCTGTCTGGATTCAATTCAAGAACATTCCATAACGGAGCTTTCGACGATGGAACGTGCCAATCCTAGAGTTTATGTACGCATATTGAAATCTATTCTACAGGAAATATTCTCGAACAAGTCTGTCGCCCCACAGAAAACCATCTTATTCATTGACGCTCTTGACGAGTGCGATCATAACGAGACATCGGAAACTGGACACTTCTTTGCTGAACTTGCCGAGTCCGCTTACCAAGCTGGTGTGAAACTTAATGTTTGTATATCAAGGCGAGAGTACCCACCCATTATTCTACGGAAGTGTCTTGAGATTCAGATGAAAGATTTCAATACAGACGATATACGACGATATATCCACGAAAAACTTGATTTAGTTGAGTTCGAACCTCCGAAAGCAAAGATCTTAGCGGATATGATAACGCAGCGATCAAATGGCATTTTTCTCTGGGTTGTTCTAGCAGTCGAGGGGATCATGAAAGATGTCCAGGACGGAAAGAACACAAAATACATCCTTAAAAAACTTCCCAAAGCACTTGAAGATCTTTACGCCTCTATGCTCAAGAATATAGACCCAAATAACCGGCAAATGGCACTGCGACTCTTCTACTGGGCTATTTTGGCAACCGGACGCCTTCGGCTTCGAGAATGGCACCACATTCTCGCGTTTATACGAGAGGACCCGCCATCTTCGTTGAAAGGGTGGAAGGAATCCGATTACTACACTGAGAACGACTCTCAGCTTGAACAACAGATAAAAAGCTTGTCGCAAGGCTTGGTGGAGGTTAAAGAGGTGTTGAAATTCTGGAAACGATCGATGACGCAGAATCTATGTTCGCCGGTGCCGGCTCGTTAGATAGCACTGCCGGCGACACTAGGGTGGTGCAGCCTATCCACGAAACCGTAGCGGAATTTTTTACTAAAGGACATGCGGATAAAATACTCACGAGAAAGTTTCAGAAAACATATATGTTTGACTTTACTGGCGAGGGCCATCTTTCCATCATGGGCTCGTGCTTGGACTATATTAACATCCGGGAGTTTGATGATTATGTCGCCGCACGGGAACATCTACGATCATCGTCTCCTCAAAATCCTACCATGTCAGATTCTTCTATCGACACAGCATCTTTCCGTCTTCCTCCTCGTATATGGAAGCCGCCTCAGGCACGGAAGCTGCCTCGGCGCCGATACCGTTACAGTGCTACAAGTTTTATGTCCTCGGCTTCGTCTTACTCTGCACGGCGGAGCGTTAATTATAGCGAGTCCGAGGAAGATTTGGACATTTTTAAAAAGTCCAAGACTACACTAGGAAATCTTAAACGGCGTCGAAGTACTGGTTCGATGGTGGCTCGCACCAACCGCTCTGTCGTGCAACTTGAACGGGACGTCTTAACTGCAGAATGGCTCTCCAATATGAGGGCGAAGAATGACAATACGAAAGATAATCTTCAGCAAGCCGCGACTACGCCAGATTCTGTGATCAACTCTAGCGCAAATCCAAAGGGCTCGCACCCTGGAATTTTGTTTTCGGCAGCTCACCGGACTTCTACTCATGTAACATCTACTGATGGTGATTTGGCGAACCGACCTCGTCGCATTGAGATAACGGAACCTAACTCACCCGATCCAGCCGTGCAGGCGACTGGATCCACTCCATTTCAAGAGGCCGGATCAGTGCCACAGTTTTTCTCAACCGCCATCATCAATGATAATAGTGAGGACGTCATCAGCGATAAGATTTCGAATTCTTGGCAAACAAAATCTCAGATACAGCCAGAGCCACTTGCTCTGGAGTTGAACGATATAGCGGGGAACCATGTTATGCCTAGTGATTCCTGCAAGAATGACGGTGACGATGACGCCCCGGATACTCGATCGATAGACGACGTTGAGCGACAAATCCTGTCGCCGTCATTCCCCGCAAGTAATACGTCGATTCCTGGGAGCTTTAGAGGGAGTGAGATACACGGTGATGATAGCGTGGCCGATGTTCAATCAACAAAGTCTCAGACGCTCGAAGAATACCCCGCCCTAGCATCGTACGCCATCAATAGAGCTTTCGTGCACGCGCGTCTCAGCCGCGCAGATCCGGACGAGATTATCAAGAAGTTAATTCAGCAGAATTGTTGGTCCCGCTGGTACGCTTTACAAGAAGGCGTCACGACTCATTCCACCTCGAAGGAATTTCTTAAAAGCCAAGGTCTACAGAACTGGGTTGAAATAGCTAGAGTGTATTCATCATGAATGCATACCACCAACCAGACTCAACATTTACGGGAATACACTTTTCAAAACATCGCCGTACTCGGTGTACGACAATCCCATTTTCTCGATATCATAATCGTTCCAGTATCCGCCACCAGCTACAGGACTTCGCGAATTCCAACTCTGGAACCTGGACTTTGCCTGAGCCGCCGTGATACCTTGCGACGGTTTGGAGTCGTTCGTAACCCACACAAGCGGCACTACCTTCATGCCGAGCGTGCTCTGCCAGCTTGCAGGGTCGTTTCCCGCGCCACCGTCGTAGCATTGAAGATATACCCTATCCAATAGCAAGTCCGGCTCCGAGAGACCGCTGTTAATCTGTGTCGTGATAGATTGCCAGAAGCGCGTGTTGGTGTACGGCGCGGTGGTGTACTTTAAGCCCACTTCCCCGAGCATCTTCGCAAAGGCGACGGTGCTAGAGACATCGTATATGGATTCGTCATCATTGTTGACAGCATCCAGGCCCCAGGCATCTTTGAGCGCCTCAAAGTTACGGTAGAGCGGTGTCTCGGGCCCCGGTCCTGGAGTGCGCATTAGGTCGGCAACGTGCTGCGCGTTCATCGAGATCTCGACCCGGTTGATTTCTGTATCACCCGTTTTGAAGGACCGTACCTTTTCGGAGAGTGCATCACCGCCGACATAACTACCGTTGGATGCGACAAGGGCGTCGGTGCTTCCCGGTGTATTCGAGTAATACATGATGTCGCCATTTCCAAGGATGCCGACGCCGAAAATGATGACGCTATTGAAGCCAGATGTCTTTAGAGCCGTGGTGTTGGATTTCAACACGTCTTTGAATAGGTATATAGCCCTTATACTGGCCGCGTTCGCACCGACGGCAACAGAAACACATTGGATAAAGAGCCCTAACAGTAAAGCTCTTGCCAATTCGTGGAACTTCATCCTCTCGAATTACCTGTTGGTGCTATAGTGCGACTGTGTTTTACGAATCTCGTGACTGACAAGATGCTTGTCGCGAAATGTTTCAATCCGTTGGCCGTTCCCAGGGGTTAAAGTACATGCAAATGGCTGGAGCATTGGTCTTAAATACTCTTTATTGCAGGCGCCGAGAAATCCAGATTATAGAAGGCCATGTATGCAATCAATTCCTTGGTTCGAGGTAACATCGTCGGCAAAATGGAGCAGGATGCTTCTTTAGTGTTGCGACTCAAGTGAATACGAGCAACTTCTCAATCTTTAGTGGCGGCTAAAGTACCTCCTGTCTAGAGGCATGTGCTTCTCATGACAGGTAGCTAAGACCTATTATCAATAGACCGAGTCAGGCCATACTATTCTTTTATTCAAGTTTTGAGCGCCGTAAAAGAGCATTCAGTTTCCATCCATTTCAGGGATGTTGAAATACGGGGTTAAGTCCTCTCCGAGATTGCACCACCTTCTTCTTCCAGCAATACCCCGATCTCTCGTAGGTATTGAATGCAACTGTTCCTTGGATGGCTTCTCTTTACTTTCCTCAAATTCTCTCATTCTGCGTCCCCAGTATGTTTCCACAAAGTCCTCCAGCGGCAGATTTAGCTGTCGCAGTTTTCTATCAAACTCCGCCATTAGCGTAACGATCTTCCTCGCGGATTTCTTCTATCTCCTCTAGGTCCGTGCGTTGTAGTAGGAGGCCATTTTTGATGATGTCTTCCCTAACAGGGAAACTTCGATAGCTACAACATGTGTGTCTCATCCCAAGCTTCGAAAAAGTCATGGCACGGATCAATTCTATTGCGAGCCGGTTTTCGTCAATGCCGGATTCTGCTGCCAACCTTTTGGCTAGATAAAGTCCCTTGTGATCTCTTTGAGGGGAACCTTCTGCGTAACCTTTAGCGAATTTTGAGATCGAAGTGCAACCCTTCGCCGTGCAATAGCACCTACAAGGGTCCGCTACGTCGTACGCAAAAAATATTTCTTAGAAGATCCCGACCGCCTAAAAAGTCCTGTTCACATAACCAAGCACTGCTAGCGGTGATTCCGAATGCCTCTGCCGTTCGATGGGTAATCGGATGAATTGATGGTAGGCTGTCATCTCGTGTACAAGAATAATAATCAGGAGCTGGAAGTGGTGCATAGAAATTTGCTCCATGTTTCTCGAACCAAAGTAATAATTCGACATCGTTTAAACGGAGGACCCCCGAAGGGACTATAGTTGCTATAGGGGTGTATCCATAGTGTGCGCTATCTACATCATGGAACCCGGCGTCGTGAAGCTTCTGGACGATGGATATGTCAATGCCTTGCCAGTGGTAAATAGAGCCGGGCTCTATCGCTTCAAAGGCAAGCGGGATTGTAATTCCTCGTTGTTTCAAAGCTTCAATGACATCGAACGCTTTTTGGTCGAGCAGGACATCTGTTTGTAGACCGAGTCCGTCGATATCTTCTCTTGGGAGTTCCGATAACGCGAATCGTAACAATTCTCTTCGTTCTCGAGAGAGCGCGCCGACTAACACGCTTGCTATCCTCTCGTGTGGTATCCTATGCTTCACAAGTTCAAAGCGACTGATATACTCTGACCTTAAACATATCCCTGCATCGCATGCCAATTCAACGGAGTCTGCTTGTCCTATCTCAATAGCATAATCTAGAACAGTCATGTTCCACCTATCTCTAGTGTTGACTATAGTTTGGATCGCCTTGCCACCATGCTCAATCAAGATTGCAAGTCCCCGGGGCCAATTAGCAGCAATATGAAGTGGCGTTTGCCCGAGATCATTGAGCTCGTATATCAGAGACTGGTCGCTACGGAGAAGTAATGAGACATTACACTCGGATCGGCGGAGGACTTCGTACGAGAGCTTCCTACAACCAAAAGCTTCCCGAATTAGCTTCACTCGAGCCTTTTGAGACTTTGCAAAACTTACTATCACCTAGATACATGTTCACATTGTCCAGTGCGTGCCCAAATTGAAAGCGATATCCCGGAACCGAACTATCAGCACCCATATCTACAAGAGGTACGTATTTTCTCTGTGTCTCATATGGTTCTCTCGACTCAAATTGGGACAAAATAGCGAAATCAGAGTGCTAAACGGAATTTCTGGTTAGGTCTAAACCTCGGTGTCTTCGGAATGTGGAGGAGTTATATAGTTCCTTACCATCCGCCCTCGTAAACGTGATCGAATGGTACTCCCATTCGTACCAGAGAGCTCAGCAAGTCGGATATGATATTTACATGGTCATAAGTTAATTCTCGATATTGCATCACAGAGAGAACATGCTTATGTCATTTATTGTTAGTATTGGTATTAACATCTATATACTTGACGATATGGTTAGAGGGGTATGCTTACATGAAGCAGGCTCCACCGTATTTGGTCTACATCCGTCGGGGACCCAAGGCGACTTGCGAAGATCCGATTTATTTCGATTAAGCAACTCCTTGAATAGTTCTCTGCATCTTTAATCGTTAATGCGGTGTAAATATCTCGTAGATACTTGTGTATTCTCCCAAAAGCCGGGGAGTTGTCAGCAACCATAGTTCGGAGCGTGAGACTCGGATATATCCCGAAGCTACGAGACCAAGCTCTCCGGTCGTATTCATACCTAAATGTTGCGGTAATTTGACGACGGAAGATCCCGAAACTTGCTCTAAACGTATGCTTCTTTTTACTATCAAAATATATGCAGCCAGTTCGATGCTCAATGCTTGAAGTCGCCAACCGCGAATGTGACTCGTTAGACATTCGATACGCCGAGCAAGTGCATAGTGAGTTAGAAGAATCATATCCCGCTGTAGTTGAACATTAAACACCCAAAGCCGCTCGTATATGTAGGGAATCGCTTGTTGTCTGATTTGACCAGTGACATCTGGTTGTCAATTTCCGTGTTTCTGGTTTCAGTATGTACCACTCTTTCTGGAATATTGCGAAGTTCTTTTTGCTGAATCTCGAAGTTTTGGTTTATGTGATTGATGATTGCTGCCATCAGATGAGCTTGGATCGAATTGATTATTTCGGGCGCTATGCTCGAAATTGAAGAGTTAAGTTGGGCCTCCAAGGATTTTGTGGCCAATTCAAGACGTGCCGATTCAGAGATGGCTATTCTCTTTAAATCCCGCGTAAGATCACTTTGTATTCACCATTAGTTATAATGAGACTCTAGTGCGGTACCTACTCACAGATTCAATAGTTGCAAATGGCCCAGCAGACTGGTATGGAACTCTTGAAGTTGGGATCGAAGTCTCTCGAAATTATCTTTATCGAAGGGGTACCGCAACTTGTGCGCTAATTCTTTGCTGTGCACTCTGAAGCCGCCATGTTGTGACGTAGATGTATACTTAGCATGGAGCTGCTTAAACCCCTGAAGACAGGCATTCGAGGTATTCCGGCACCTTTCCAGCGTTTTCTGAAGCCCGGCATCAGGAGCCTGTTGTTCAGTGGTTCGATTTTTGACGTTATCAAGGACGAAGCGTAGATGTTCAGCATGCCTAGCGAGCTGAGCGAGATCAGCTTCTCGGGATCGGTACACTCTGCAATATTCAATAATCCCATTCGAGATGGTAATGCCTAGAGACACCAGGCCAGCAGCGCTTGCAACAGCAGAAAATGGATCCATTGAGGTTCTAATGTCATATTTCGGGGAAGAGACAGTAGAAAAGCCCTTTCCAGCCGCCAGGCTTCAGAATTCAAGGCCTTCTCTTATCCAGGTACCTCTCAGCCGCCACCATCTCCTAGTCCCCGCTCCGACATAGGCTGCCCTAATGGGATGCTAAATAGCGCCATGCAGAAGGCTATTGCGTGGCTTGACGCAACCCACTTAGCGTACTGCTTAGGTACGTGACTCCTGAGTTTATCGTGTATCCTGAGGTAGTTCGTGAGTAAGCATTTGTATCGAGGATCTCGTTTCAATCTCGCTCTGTCAGGGGTATAAAATGGGGCTAAGGAGAAGCAACTGTATCTAACTAGGTACATAAGGGGTGCTGTACACCCCGTTGAATTAGAAAAATGTAAGCGAGTTACCGTCTAGTAGCTATCACTCCGTACACGGCCTACCTCTAGTGTTACTTAATTTCTCCGGCAATAGTATACAGGCCTGAGTACGGGGTCACCGTTTTAAGTATTTTAGCAGCCGTGTCATTTCTTGTGCTTACCCTGATTATTTGAATAATCATTCCTTGACTTTGGCTAGTCCATCAGTCCTAGACTTGATAAAGGTAGTGATAAAATTACCCATACGGTTTTTATAGTACCAAAAGTAAAGATTCGGGGGCTTAGCATCTATGTATAGCCAAGACCAATCTACATGCCTGTTCACAGTAGCCATCCTCCCGACTTTCAAGGTTAAGGTAGACGATTAACCATCTTATCTTTATTAAAACGCAATATAGGCTCCCTTTCAGCTATATCTCAGCTAATGGGTTCCTCGATTGTTAGCATTCTAGGTACCATTTTAACCTGACGATGCCCTATTTTCCTTTATCGTTGATGCTATACCACTTGTCACCGTTGATGCTATACCACTTGTCACCGTTGATGCCATACCGCTTGTCACCGGCAATATGTCGTATTCCTTTCTTGGTAGTTGCGGGTCTGTCCTTCTCGGCCGCATATTCACCAAATTAGAACATATTACGCAGTTAACAGATTCTTCAACCCACGATTTAAATCATAACTGCTTGCCCTTTGCCTAAAGACTCTACAAGCCCTAAAATCCTCCCCAAATTCTCCGTGCTCTGAATCTTCATGCTCCCACCATTGCCTCACCCCATAACTACAATCAACCCAAACATAAAACTCTTAAAAATTACCACTATATCTTCCTCAAGCGAAAGGCTAAATGAATGACTCCACAATCCATTGGGTCTCTAGTCTACCTACTTACACCAGTTAGCAAAGCACTACCTATGTCACATCCGCACCATACCCACCTTGGTACCTCTTGAGTAATCAACAGCATCACCATTGAGCGGATTCATTATTGCCGGATATCATCTTCATACTGGAATCTGACATGCCGGAATTCCTAAACACCACCTACTACTTCAACTTGAGTGGTCCCTTCATCAACCATAGAAATTCCATTAGCTCCATTGGCTATTAGATACGCTAATGTACCTTGGTAAGTACCTAATCATCTTCTATTCATTCTCTATATACTTACCATCGCGCTCTCCTTCTACCACTACACTTCCACGGGTTGAGGTACACTACTACTAATTCTCCTTGCAGTGAGTACATCTGGCGACTCATCTGCTTCTGAGCTTCCAATTTTCATTACTAGGTAGCTTCATAGAAGTTCATATAAAAACTGATATCTTTCTGAAATCGCTAACAAAGATAACAGACCTAATCCATCCTATTCTCCAAGGAAAATATTCGCTTGTGAACCGGGTATTTTGGCCGACCTTTCAAAAGACAGAACGAAGATCCGGAAACCCACATTTCCGGAGTCTTTGGCATGTGTCCATCCATAAAACCACATAGTTGATGCATTCAGCTCTCCAACCTCCTGCGATCTGCGGCACCATACCCTTCCGACCCTATGTCAAAACATTTCTCACCTTTATACAACTCAGCTCCTTCTACACTTCTTTCCGCTCCTGATTCTATTGCCAACGAGTTTCTCTACAAACTACCATAACCAAACCACAACTTCATCAAATATCGACACCGCCAAATCCATCCAATTGTCTTGTTGGTAATCCAAGTCAACACCCAACAAATTGTCGATCATAGCCTCATATCATCGCAGAGTCAAAACGGATGGAGATCTTGGAAATACCGGTGGTGGTGGCGCAGCCTCATTGCTAAGTTTCTCAGTCATCCGCGGTGTCACTGCTAGATGTTTCACCTATAGGTGTTACCCGAGAAATGGTAGACGAAGAGGCGTCACATCGTATACCACGTCCGTAGCTCGACGGTTTCTAACTCCCAGCAGGAAAATAGGTTCCTTTCCATCATATATGGTGCGACATGTGACTGTCATATGGCCCACGTTTATATTAAGGGAAGGAAGCCGTTTTCCCGCAGGGAGCTGGAAACTGTTGAGCTACGGACGTGGTATACGATGTGATATCTCTTCGCCTACCATTCCTCGGGTAACACCTATAGGTGAATACCTGCTCTACGGACTCTCTCAAAGACTCCGAGCTACTCTAGGGAGCAACAGGACTGGGATAGAAGATGAGTTTCTCATAACTGGTGCTGTCACATCCCAGTTAGGCGCTGGTGAGCTTACACCAGTGGGGGTGTCTCCTTTGGGCATGACAGAGGTGGAGGTCGACGCGGTGACCCCAGCCATGACGCATCCAGCCGGACAAGGAGAATCCAAATAGCTGCAACTATTACTATTATACTCGGAGAATCGCCCTACTTCACACTCTAGCTAACGACCCCGTTCCGAAGGACCACGGAGTGATCCTGTGGAAAATCGAACTTGTTAAGCTTGTCTGTGTGCAGAGTCCTTGGACCTATAGATGATCTAGTGCCTCTAGGACAAATGACAACATGAGCAACTAGAAACACGAGACTAAGGTCGTACCCATCGAATATACGACTTCACGTTCACATGCTTTCTTCACTATCGACCCTATATCATCTACGTCCATTAGTGTCCACTGATGGTCTGAGCGACGATCGAATATCAGAAATCCTTCTGCAGGGGAAGAAATAATGAACATTCACGCCCCGTAGTCATGGTGCGATGCTCCAGAGATACGACAAGTCGGAATTGGTCGTGGTCCCCTTCCCCAATCCCGACACGAAACAGGTTGTTGGGAGAGAGCTTGTTGAGAAATACACCCAGGATAAGGGGAAGCACCAAGAGACCTTAAATATGGATGCATAATAAACTCAAGACTAAGGTCGCAACACCGGAAATCCAAAATTGCCCTGAGAAAAGAACAGAGAGAAAACGTCAATGAGACCTAGTGATGAGAGCAGAATACGGCCAGGAGTATACCGGTGCTAGTAAATGGAAGACAAGAAAGAAAGCAAGAGGAGAAGGAGGGCCATTCGACCATCATCTGAACAGCGCCAGAATCTTCTGGAACTATTGTGGTGGGACCAGATCAATAGTTTGATGTCAAAGACTGAGGACGACTTCTAAGACAAGGTAGAGCAGGGAGCGAAGATGATGAAGGCGAAGACGGTGTCGATTTACTTCGCAGCTAGACCTACGTATAGTGGAATTGGCAACCGGACTCTCCTCTATGACTGAATGCTCCTTGGGACGAGGAAACACCGCAAGGCCTACAAGTGACTCGCGCGTCTATTCGAAATACTGGCAGGATACGGCTCACTACCTCTTATAGGGGATATGATAAGACTGCATACATACATATATACCCCTGAGCTGGTATCAGATAAGAAAAGAGAAAGAATTCAACAAGGGCCAATTGTCACGAGGTGGTATACTTGCCAGCCAACAAGACCATGATAAGGTTCACTATCTTACAAGACGACGTTTGGAAGCCAGGAACACGCTACCTAAAGAATCAATAGGTCAAGGTCCAACAAGGGGTCTCTAGGAACTAGGCTTCGTTACAAGGATAGGCGGGAGCTAAACACGGAAAAGCCGCCAACGGCATCGTCATTGCCGATGGCGGAATAAGTGTCATTAAGCCCACAGCTTAGCCTGGTTGTACTTAGTAGGGCTGAATGACGCCCGGTGTATCATCCCGGCGGTGGGTCCGTCGAAAGGCGATATCACCGACATGGTGTCAATGAGCATGGACTTAGATTCAATATGGCTGGGGAGGAACATGCCCACGATCAGATTAAGAAGTTTGACAGCCCCCATACTCCGACCCCTATCAGGAAGGGAATGAAGTAGAAGTGACCCACCAAGAATGGTGGGAAGAAGCTAGGGTCTAGAAGACTAAGACGATGGTGGCGCCTTAGATCATGCAGAGGATTCTAGGGAGTACCCCAGCCAACAAGGTATTCGTCGGGGCCATTCCTCCAGTAAGCTACCTAAGTAGTAGCGCCTCAATTAGCACACAGGCCGTCTCCAATCGATCATGTTGCAATGACGCGACCTGCCATTTTGTCCTATCGCGCTGACTTGGACAAATTATCGGTGGAGGAATGGGAGATTCAAAAGGCCGTAATGCTGGTTATAAACAGAGTAAGTACCTCGACGGATGAATACGTCTAACGTACCTTTACTTAAAGCTAATTTGTTGTCCAGCGACGATTGCATGTAGTCAAGTTGAAGGATGTCCGAATCTCGTGATTGGGCTACTTCTAGCAGTCTCCTTTAGTTGGTCTTCTCACCAGGCTTGGCATGGTGTTAGCGGTATAGAAGTCAAGAGGATGGTTGGCAGAAGGTGAGAAAGGAGACCACCAAGGTAAAAGTAAACGGGCCGGCCTATAGTTCTTCCCAATTATCTTAGTTAGCGAGACCGAAATGCTAGTTAGCGTATAGAAAGCTGCTAAGAGAACAATAATAGTCTTTTAGCCACTACCAATCGACTTTACCTCTGTCCATACGATGATGTTAACTGTCGACTATGATAACTTAGAAGGTTAGGGTGCGGTCTGGGCGGTTTGAGTCCAGTGGGGTCGCTAGCGGGCCGAGCCGAGATTTTCGTCATGTATAGCGCTATTAGGGCAGCTGCTAACCGTGCTAATGACGTATTATACTTGCTGCAATATTTCCGTAAGTTTCCTGAGATCAAGGTAATCTAAAGACTTACCGTTGGATTCATGGGTTTAGAGCATTTTGGACTCTAGCCAAAGGGATATCTAACTAGATTGCCGACTTCTACTGTGATACATTAAAACGCGAGGGACTTTTACATTTTATTGCCCTGCCCTATTAATTTATCAACATGCCTCACCACAAGCGCACAGAGCTCCTCGAGGCAGCAACAGCATTCTGCGATAGCTTTGCGCAGAAGAAACCACTGGACGAGATCCTAAGCCATTTCTCCTCCACTGACAACATCGTAGCCTACGAGCATGGCCTCCCAGAGCTGGCCCCGTTCCTCGGCCGAGAGTTTCGGGGCCGCGAAGGTGTGCAGGAATACTTCAAGATCATCTCTGCGTGTCTAAATTACGAGAATATGCGCTTTGCGGATTATATCGTAGACGCGGTGGGGAATCGCGTCGCAGTTCGAGGTACAGCGAAGTTCACGTGGACGGCGACCGGCGAGAGTTGGGATGAGGTTTTTGCATATGCGCTTAAGTTTGATGATGAGCACAAGGTTGTGAGTTACGAGATCTGGGCTGATTCCGGCGCGGCGTATCTCGCTAGTAAAGGCCGGCTAAAGGAATTAGGGAATTAAGGAGTTAGGTGGAGATAGGCGTTCCATTATTGGATTGGCCGGATGGTATGGTTGGTGCCATCTCGTTCGCCGCAAAACTCGTTGCAGTGTCGTCAGTTAGGTCTATATATATTTACTTCATCACATCATGGTGTAACTAATACGGGTCGAATTACTTGCTCTATCCCTAAACTTTGAAGCAGACTCGGTCTGATTATTTAACTAAGATAGCACACTCAGAGCCCAATTCTCCTCTCCTACTATACCCAAAGACAAAGACCGTCCCTTATACCCGAGACAAATGAAGGCGGAGTCACCTAAACGCCTTGACAATTGAAACCCCTTTCCTTGACAAAGTTTATAATTCCTAACCTTAGTCCCTTACTTCGTCTTCTTCGCCTTGATAGCGGTGTCGTTCTCGCCTTCTTTTACAATCTCGTCGCGGTCCCAGAGCAACGCAACGACTGCGCCACTAGGACCACCAACGAGCGTCCAAAAGAGGGTCAAACGCAGAGTTCGCCCTAAGGAATGCCCGGCCGTCGTAGCGTGTAGGTAAAGCGCCCACAGCAATAAAGCCAGGTTGCCCGTGTACAGATCGTACTGAAGGAAATTGACAGTCAGGGGGGCGAGATCACCGGGCCCATAAGCGGCGGGGTCAATAGTCGGCGGCGCAGATAGCGGATAAGGTACGAATGTGCGAGCGAAGGTAATCTGTGAGAGCAGAGGAGCATATTTGGGGAACGCGGAGGCGAGGGCGGAGCGTAATGAGTCGGGTAGGACGGAGATCAATAGTACAGGTACATGGCTCACTACGCTAATCGTCAGAGCGTACTGGTACACGCCTGCTACAGCACCCATAAATCCGTCTCCGGGTGTAGTCGGCTTGCCCTTGGAGTCTTGCGGGCTAAGACTCCCAAGCAAGTAGTAGCAGGCGTTGTGGAGAATGTCTTGAATGAGCACCGTCCACTGTAAGAAACATTGTCAGTCACGAAGAGGGTAAGACGAGAATTGAATGAAGTAGAACTACCAAATAAGATGTAAACTCAGAGTTTACTTACCAGTGGGAAAGCCTGCCAAAATGCGATCCAGCTGTAATGGGTATCAGCAGTTTGGTTAAGGAGCGAGGGCATGCTCATAATAACAGTGGGCACAATGAGCCCCAAGGTCACAGCCATAGGGATTAGTGCCAGGTCCCAGAGGTATACAAACAGGCTCTGACGAGCAGTATCCCCCACAGTCTTCTTATCCTTGCTGCCCAGCTTCGAGATTGGCGACGTGAACAGGTGGAGCGCAAGGTAGAGAGGTACAGTAAAGGTCCACGTCATGCCCTGGAAGATCAATCCGACAGTACCGACCCAACTTACAAGGCGTCCACGGTTTCCAGACCGCCGACCCTCGAGCACAAGTAGAGTCCACCCAGCAGCGAATTGTCCCATACCCCAAACAAAAAAGGCAGTAGTGTCCCAGCCAGCACCACGGTCATCAATCAGGGCCGAGAAGAAGCCTACGAGTATCGACAATTGCTGGTCGACTCCACGAATTCCCGTATACTCGCGTTTGAATGGTGTCGGCGCACCAAGAAGCTCGGTGTTTCCACTTGTGACTTCTCTCAGCAACTTGCCCACCCCGTTGGTGCTCATCGCGCCTATAGTGGCGCGGAAGCCGAAGACTGAAAGTCCAACTAGAAGCGCTGCGAGCGCAAATTTTCCTACGGGAGCCTTTCCATCCTGATGGTTAGCCTTTTCATGCTATCCGAAGTTTCCGACACCTATGTTGGGGGGAGGCTGTAGCCTTACCATGGTGTTTAAGGAACTCCGGCTATATTGCAATTGGGTACTCAAAACAAGTAAATAGAATTCATATAAGCAGGTACGATATAACTCTCTCTCAGCAATTTGTGTCGAAATTTTCAACCTCTCTTCAACTAGGTATCGAATAAATAATCAAGGGCGAGCTGAAAATAGAGCTTACAAACCGATCCGAGGTAAGTGGGGTCAGCATCCTCTTCCAAGACTACCTGCATAAGCCACAACAGCCACACGGTGACGAAGATGGAATCATCTTAGGTATCAACATAGACAGTTCGAGTCCTTAAAGAGTTCCGAGCTCCCTGATAAGCAAAAGTCATGCTCGGTGCGCTCGCTGAATGCGTACATCATCTTCCACGGATTAATCTCCATATCGATGACCCTGTGTCGCAAGAGAGTCGATCGCCTTCGTGAATTTACCATCGATGCCTTGTACAAGCAGTTGCAGGTGCCGTATGCCGGATGGCTGATCGGCACTGGCTTCGCCGACTTGTTTCACTTCCCCTCCGGTAGGTGCCTGCTGTTTTTGACGCATTGGGAGTCAATCAGCGACGTGATATCCCCGATGAGTCGCGTCTCATACTCTCTTCACTCGGCTAACGTAATTCCGTTCCCGTCGGGCAATTATAGCTTCGATTCTTATCTAGAGGTAATAAGCCTCTCTCTAACTACAATGTGGCACTAGCCGGGTGACCTTCATCCTGTTCTTGCGATGGCTAGAAGTTCTTGGATAGTGTATTTGATCTCTGGGAGAGTTCGAGGATTTGGAAAAGGGCATCTCTTGCCGCTCCAGTTTCGTCCGTAGTTCCTGACGGGTCGCTAAATCGCGAATTCTTGTAGACTCGCAAGGCTTCCCCCCATCTTGCGAGCCGCTATTCGAGCATTCTGAGACGCAGTTTCAAGGTTTGGATGGTATCCTCATCGAACCCCCCACTTTCTGCTTGAAGGTTTTCCAAAACGTGACCTGTAGAGCGGTATAATCATTATACCGTACCCAACCATCTTAAAGACAGAGTTTTCCAGTCAAGACTAAGAGAGAATGGAGATTTAGCCCTAAAGGGGCGATATCTGCCTTCGCCTAGTCGATGACGCTAACAAGGTGACAAGACTTCTTATATACAATGATATTGCACATGCCAAAGTCTCGGTGGAGCAGGACCATAGGCAAAGAAAAAGAGCCTCCATTGAGTACCTAGATACAATCCTGGATAATTGGATAAAAGTGATCTGGTAACGCTGACAGTAGAATCCGCAGGTCTTTGATGTACCTCTCGCCTAAATTCTGACGATAGGCTTCGCCGGCTTACTGGGAATTCTTCCATGAGATGGCAAAGAACCTTTGATATTGAGCTACAGACGCCTTGCACCAAAGCAGGGACGACGGTGCCCCCAATCAGTTTTCTTGCTAGGGCGTTGCATTCTGAGCGAGTGGTTGATGTCTTCGTAAAAAGACTGGTAATCTCTACATTGACAGAGTATTCTGGATTCCCAGAGTTCATCTTGAAACTAATTACTTACCCTTAAATATGCATGAAGCGGGTGAAGTGGTCCCGTGGTACCTTAGATGTTAAGTGTGGCGTAGTGTAGCTTGTTATAAAAGGGGTGAGACGACGACCCATACGAAACGTCGATTCTGAACCAGAAATCTCACTTAAGGATTAATTCCCTAAACATACCTGATTCAGCATCACATAGTGTAAAATGATTTGACTGGTCCGTCCCGGCTCTAACAGGGGTGATTGAAGATATGCGTCCTAACGATGAGTCTAGACACGAACACAGCTTGAGTCTGTGTTATTGGGGACTATTTAACATAAATTTATGTGGTAGTAGGCCATTCTTATGCTGCACGACTACGCTTGACCTCCTTGAAAATCCCCTAGCATCGTCTAATATTCGTGGTATCGTCTATTCTATCTCTCATAATAGCATTCTATCCACAGACAAGTTCATCAGCCGCAAGCGTAGGCCTCTTCGGGTCCATAGCCGGCTCCTTAATACCCGCCACGCCATCCGACTTTGGTAATTCTTCTTCTAGCCCCTTACTCCCCTTTTCGTTGGCTTCATTTACATCCCCCTCTACCACGGCCTTCGCTGCCATATCTTGTTTCTTCTTCTCCTTCTTCCCCAGACTTATACTTCCATTCGCCAGGGCCTCCTTGGGAAGCGGCCGGACAATAGGCTGCGCGATCCACCACGGACGCTTGCACTTCTTGACCGTTGCCACCGAGCTCTCCGGATCAAAGTCCGCATCCTCCGCACCTTCCTTCGTCGAAGCTTCCACAGACGTCGTACTTTCCCGTGCTTTCTGCTCCGGCTCCGGCTCCGGCTCTTCTATGCTCTTGCCCCCGGTCCTCTCGTACTCGATCAATCCTTCCGCTATACGTCGCTCCACCATATCTAGGACCTTTTCTACGGCCGGGACGTCGCCGGTACGGCACCGCGCGAGAGCGTCACGGATATCCGTGTGTTTCGAAATGAAGTGTCGCAGCAGATGGAAAAGGTGCGGGCGCATCGAGATTAGATTCGGCGATGTGCATTTCTCGTTTTTGCCGCCGTCGTTCTTCTTCCGCTTCTTGCGGGCCGGTCCTTCTTCTTGCTCCGAGTCCTGAGTTTGCCCCTCGGCGAGCCATGTCTCGTCATCCCCGACGATGAATAAGGGCCTTCGCGTTGGTGGCTCATGCCGTAGCACGTGTTTGTGTATGATATCCATGTAGCGTCTGAACACGGCGTCTACTCGGTAGCCGCCCTTGCCATCTTTACCCCGCCAGTATTCCCGCCCTTCTTGTCCTGGCGGAGGGGGTTCTGCGAAGATGGCGGGGTCGCTTAGGTTGCCCTCGGCACTCATGACGGCGTCGGCGCCGGTCGCCTCGAGACAACGCTCGATGTCGCCGTGTTGTAGGATGTTACCATTGGCGAAAATGACCGTCTCCTTAGGTAGATTTTCTCTTAGGTAGCGTAGATATTCCCAGTCCGCAACACCCGTCAAATGTCCTTTTTGTTCTCGTCTACGTCCGTGCACGGTTATGATACTCGCACCTGCAGCCAACACATTCTTCGCATAAGCCAGGGTCTCTTCCTTGGTCTCCAATATCCGTATCTTGGCTGTGACAGGTATTGGAAGGTTCTTGTGGAGATTGTTGATCAGCTTGAATATGAGCTCTTGGTCCTCTTGTAGGAATGCGCCGTAGTGGCCTTTGCGCGCAATCCCTTGTGGACAACCCAAGTTCAGGTCGACGGCGTCGCAATAAGGCGCGGCTAGTTTCGCTGCGGCTAGCAAGTGCTCTGGATCATTGGCGCAGAACTGTACGAATAGAGGGCGGTCAAACGTTGGGTTGCCGTCGAGGAATGGTATGGTTTGGGGAATTTGGTCGGAGTTTGTAGGCACAGAATTCGATACAACAGCGCTGGAAGCTGACGGAGCAAGTTGAGTGGCTTCGAAATGCGAGTCTCTATACTTTGGCGCCTCTTCAAATAATCGGGCATGAAACATAGGCGTATATGCTAATAATTTGGAATTCTCAGCCGGGGTCATGAATGATCGAGTGAGCATGCGCCAAGCCTATATGATGGACAAAGTAAGCATTCTGACTTTCAAGTCGCCAAGGTTTAATATAAAAAGACATACGAACTCGGACTGATCAACCATAGGCGCAAGTACAAACTTGGGGCTTCCTATGCTTTCATAGAAAGCTCGCCCGTGTAACTTGGGCTTGGTGGTGGCCGACTCTCCGTTCGTTGTGCTCGAAGCCATTGCGACGCAATTTCTAGCGAGAAATTTCCAGCCAGAGCCGGGAATCTTCCCGTGTGCGCGAACTCTTCTTAAAATCTCCAGTATGCCGATTTCGACGCAGTGTCAATATTACGACTGAAGAGAACTGTAGAACAAAGTTCGCGCAGCAATAATTCGTTCGCCGAGAAAATCTACCAGAATCAATGGTGGGGCAGATCTAGCTCAAAAATTACAATACCAATTATGTAATGCTAGAAACTGCACATTCAATATATAAAAATAACAAACTCGACAGACGAGAAAACTGAAATGGCTATAAACAATCAATAATCTGAAAAATGGAATTAAAATTATTTATTTGCACACGTCATCCTGACATGCCTCTCAAAGAGTCTGTACGACCCTTAGAAGATCTTAGATGCATCTCGTTCAGCCTCGCATAAAGAACCCCACGAGGCTGGCAATGCGCGTTTGCGAATGGGATTCTAGGATGGGACTGAGAAATGAGCTTAAAAGTGCTGCGCCTCCTTTGTACCCTCTACTTCTCGTATTACTTGTCAGAGTACCAGTACAATGGGGAGATCGAGTTGGGTCATTACGACGTCTTGGCAAAGGACTTAACCTCCCACGGATTAGGCCGCAGACTCGCTAATGGAAGACCCTGCAGAGCAAGCATAGAATACTACGATAGAAGCAGGGTTGCGGGTGAATTCTTCCGGCCTCTTGATTTCTCTTGACTGAGTGATATTATACCTATGGAAGCTAATGTAGACATTGCGAATAAGAACAAACTGGCACTTGTCAGCTAGGTACATATGTACTCGACAATCGATATTGATATTTTCACTCTTTGTCCCGTCCGAAAATACGTAGTGCTCAAATCTTTCACTAATAGTACATTACTTCCATCCCTTGGAACAAACGTCATCATGGTCTCGAGGTCGTGAACGATGATAAGACAAAATGTATTGATCCTCTCTCGCTCCAACTTCAGATGGTAACTCCTTCATGTCCCTTGTCTAGAAATTAGGATGATGCAACACCCCGTAGATACATACATCTATGCTTGGTTCCAAAATTTGGCCTTGCTCAGCTGCATCGTCGAGGGCGAGGTTGAATTTGTGTTGGATAGGCAAGGGAAATAGGTGTCGTTTCGAAAATCCACCACCGGGATTCGATGAGTTTTCCCAACCGCATCAGATTCTCATCTACACGTGTTAGCCATAGTGTAGTAGGCGCCTTCTCCCTTTCGTAGGACCCGGGATGTGGGATGTGATTTGAGACATTTGCATGAGATTATGAAGTCATAATCCTGATACACCAGAACATGTACTGTCATATATGCTTGGCACATCATAGACATTACATGCCAACAAGGTTACAAGCCGTAATTTGCTTATGGACAGTTTGGCTCAGGCTCCGGAATAAGCATTCATTGCAATGTCTGACGAAGGAGGCGTCATTGAGAAGACATCAGATGCCGCTGTTACTGGTATGTTCGATATTATAGCAAGAGGTTGCTTTTGTGCTCGGAAAATAGTAGGATAATGTAATTCGAAAACGCCTTGACACCTTACTATGCTGACCGTGTGCAAACGCCATGGACTCTAACACTGTCAAATACATGATTGCAGGTCTATAGGCCTTTAATCGAGAACGGAATCATTTTTGCTGGGATTTCGTGGTGTAGTGCTCGTCGTCATTAGAAAAAGTGCGTGTAAATCTTGGACGTTTCGTGAACTTCCATCTCCTACAATCAGATGTCAGTAAACAATAGCAAAAAACCAGATGTGACGTTTTCATCCCAACTTACCATTTTGAAGCTGTTTAACTCTTCCTTGATCTGTTGGGCGAGCATGGGTGTCAAGCGATTACAAGTTGCGATATCACCACGACGGTCATATTCTCCACTCGGCCATGTGTCATAGAAAACAATCCGCGGGCTGAATGTGGCACATCGTTTGCCAGAGGAACCCTGAGGTGTAGTTGGGGCGCTTTTCGTGTCTTGACGAAGGCGAAGGGCCGACACGAAATAATCTTCACTGCCGATTGCAACAGATTCATTTCGTTTATGACCTTGGACATCGTCATTCGGCGTGCTAGGAGCGCTAGAACTAGGGGAGTTAGAGACGTTAGGGATCGTTGGGAGATCGAACGTAGGGCCTTTGGCCTCGGTTGCTCGTGGTGAAGGGCTCGGGGAATTGCTACGAGCTAGCACGATGTTAGATATAGAATATTCAACAAGCATCAAGGCTTAACATACTCTTTAAAATACCCTTTCGGATTGTCGCGAGCACTTCAGCTCTCTCCCTCTCGCCACCTACAATACTCTTTCTCGCACCCGAACTGTCCGTGCCCAAACTTCCTAGACGATCGGATGGGGTGTCTGCCGTGTTCGTTGCATCCGCGTAAGTATTGTCGAGACGAGGGGAATTGGCACCACCGGCTTGCTGGGAATGTAGATCAACAATAACGTTAACCCTCTCGCGCTCAGCTTCGACTGTAACCATGGACACAGCCGCTTGAGAAACCTCAGGTATACTCAAATCCTCAGCAGGTGCACCGATGATAGATTTAGGCCGGAACAACCCAACCAACGATCTGCCACCTTTCTTCATCCCCCGCCCCATCTTGCGGAGCATAATCGATGCAGAAGACGCCGTCGATGAAATCGAAAGGTTATCAGTTGATCCCGAGAACAGCTTAGTACCAGAGTAGATACTACTTCCGATGCCGCCTTCTTCCTGCTTCTGCGCAATTCGTGCTTGTTCTTCCTCGTATAGATCCTCGGGCCTGGGATCCTTATGCAATCTTGAAGGCTCAATTTGCGAGGTCTTCGCGGCATCGGAGGTGACATCTTGTCCAGTAACCTTTCTCAGTTCAGCGGCGCTTCCGAAGGAGAAGGCTCGTCGTAGTCGCGAAGTCTTGCTCTTGGACTTTCCTCCTTTCTCATTGATCGCAGCTAGCTGTTTAGCTGCAGGGCTATCGGCTATTGGATTAGGAGTAGGTGTTGACGCCTTGGTGGCCACCGCCTCCGGTGTATTAGTGGGTGCAACCGAGTCATCGGATGAAGGGCCGGGACCCATGGTTACCGGCTTGGATAATGGCGATGGATTAATAGTTCGTTTGCCGACATCAGTTGATGAAGCCCGGGTCGGTATGCTCACAGGCTTCGATTGATCGTGCCCAGGCTTCTTGTCCGCAGAAGTGGAGGAGGTCGAGGCGGGGCTTGCCGCGGGGGCAGATGCATTGGAGTTTCGATTGGCAGACTGTGACAAAACATTCAGTTAGTATGTTAGTGAGGCAATACCGTCTCGTTTTCATCTGATTGGACAATCCACTGGGAACTTTTCTTTCGGTCTCAAGGTTATAAAACTTACCGATGACGGTCTGGAATTACTACTTCCACTCGAAACAAGACTCTCAGAACTACCGTTGGTGGCATGCAACTTATTCTTTTCCACGGGCACTGTGGCGGAAAGGTTGGAACCATTTCTTGCACCATTTTTTTGATCCTTGTCTAAACCACTTTGCTTCCTCGACGCGGTTAGCGCTTCGGAGCGGAATGATTCCTCCGCACGCTTGAGTTCCTGCGGGGTCAGGGGGATGGGATAATCGGTAGAATTAATTGAGTGTATGCTGCGCCGCCGAAATCTCTTAGCTTCTTCTTCGGTGGGATGTCGGTATAGATGCATGTCGTCCATAGCTACACCGGCCATAGAACCATAGGCGCTATGTGGTCTGTTGGCAAGGGCCCCAGAATTTCTAGACGTTCCCGTTTTTCGATCCGGCATGGCGCGAGGATTGTAGAGATGAACAACAGTAGCCATGCCGGAACCTGATGGCGCTGCCGAACCCTGAGGCTGCGGTGTCTGCATTACACTGGGTGAAGAATCTGTATACCTCGGCGATGGTCGCCTATATCGCTCTGGTGTTGCCTTCGCAGCTGCAACCTGTGCGAAGGTTGGCTGGTTAGACGGAACATTCAATGGAGCCAACTGAGGACGAGATGAAGACCCGGGATTGGTCCGGTTATCATCTTGAGACATCGCAGCATGCATGGCCGGTTGGCCGTTGTTGTTATTGCCAGGCGTGTTCGAATTTACAGGATAGCGAGAACGCGCCGCAGCGTTCGGATCTGTCATTTGCATGTTCGGGACATTCGACGATGAACGGTAGGCCCCATATTGTTGCCATTGCCCACCATTAGCCAGACTCGGCGTGGTTGTGAAGGCGTATGGCTGAACTGGAGCCGACGTGTTGCCACGATAGACAGTCGGACCTCCTCCGACACTGCCAGATAGGCCATGATAACTGTTTCTCTGCTGATTGCCTATGTAAGCCTGATTAGGCTGGTTCCCTGATGATCCCGACATCATTCCCGAGGATGAGCTTGGTCTGGTTTGAAGCAATGTTACTGTTCCACTTTGCTGAGGATATGTTTGGACCAACGCAGCCATATTCAATGATTTAGAGCCCGATTGGTCGGCTAGATGGGCTCACGAGCGAGGTGATTCGATTCGCTTGCTTAACCTATTGGCTATGCGAGGACTTTGAATGAGGGAAAGGGATCCGTTGAACGAGATGGAAGGCAGACCCTAACAATTTCTAGTTAGCAAGTGGTGATTCCTGTGACTCCAAATTGAAAAAGATATATGTAGATACCCGAAATTCCGGCTCATGCGAGAGCAATCGTCATACGTGAAGCGAAGTAGAACACACACACACACCTTTGAAATACCACCACCGGGTAACTAATTCACTCGGACGTAGAAATGTCGGTCAAGTGACGACGAGGACCGGAATGGAAAGTTAACGATGGTAAATTTGGAGGGAAAATAGAAGGGCGCCTGCGACCAGGGAAAAACGAGTGATGATCTCCTGAAAGAAGCCTACTATTACCGTAGACTACCTCCTCGACCTAAAAATGTCGACTATCTCACGACAACTAGTCTCGGAGAATGGCCAATTCGTGTTGGATGGATTTTCGGTGCCACGATTGACACGAAGAGGGATTGACGAAACTCTAGTTGGAGTACATGGGGGAGGCTGCCACAGTTGACCCTACCCGTGTTTATCGACCAAGGAAAATAATGTTGTTTTTGGTGTTGATAGTTTTTAATTAAGGAGATGTGAAGGACCACCTAATCCGATGGTGATAGTATTGGACAATCTGAGACAGGAACCGGATGGGAAGAGATGGCACGAAGGAAACACGGGAAGTAAAAAAAGGGATAGCAAGAAAAGGGACCTGGAGTGTAGGGGGGAACCGCGGGATGATGACAACAAGAAAAAACAGAGTGCAATTTCTGAATAACGCTATGTACGATGTAGTCAAGTAAATAGAGAATATGACTAAGGGTAGGAAGAAGGAGAGATAAATGTGAAGGGGGGGAAAGAGAGTTGATGTTATTCAGAGGTGCATTTGGGGTGGAAAGGGAAAGAAGACTGGAAGTTGAGGTTTGAATTCTGTTTCTCTCCTGGCAATACCAGTTACCTACATACATAGCAGATAGCGTGTATCGTAGCGTTATTGTAGCGTTGTAGCGTCCGATGTAGCGTTGGAACCAATTCGGGCTACCGCTGTAGAGGGTACATGTCTGGGGGGGTTTTAGTGGTGGACCATCTATGGATATTGACCTAGCCAAAGCGAGACCCCGTGTAATGACCGTCGGTTGCTGCAGGTCTTGCAGTGATGCTAGCTGAATGTAGGTAGACTGTACGAGGGACAGGACCCACAGTTAGTACCTGTATCTCTTAGTGGATTAGTGGATCATGGATCTAATGTTCAGCATTGAATGTTCACAATGTTCAATGTTCATGTTGTCACGAGAAGGGGTACATACATATGAAGTGTATTTAGCCCACGATAGTGGATACCTTACATGCACTCTAGCATTAAATTTCATGGATGAGAAAACATCCGTTTAAACCTGAAATTGTATAAATATTCTCCTCCTTAATCGCTACATGTACCTACCTACATGTAGGTACCTAACGATTTAAATATTAGCACATACATAACATACGCTACTAGTAATATCGCTAAATGGCTATGCTATAATTGCAATTTTAACATTGAACAAAGAAGTTGAAGAGCTTAGGCTCACACATACACGCATGAGTTTCTAGCCGTAGCAAAAGATCCAATGTATGTATGGGCTGATGTAGGTGACTAACCAACTGCATGACATTCCTAGGTACACTATTACTGCTCTTCTCTTCTTTTATGCTATGAACTTAATTCATGGATGCGTTACATATACATGGATAGAGGGAAGGCAGGAAGATACAGATGCGCTAACGAGCCCAAAAAACCGTTATTGTAGCATTGTTTGTCATAAGCAGAGACGTGTTTCGTGGAAAAGTCAAGTACCGCGACCGCGCTATCTCAGATTACAGGGCTCTCCCTCTTTCTAATAAAGGATACTATTAAACCATATTCATCCATATCCGTATGCCCAATTGGCCTCCACCCTGGCGGGATTGTTGATGAGACAAATGAGTGCTACCAAATGGCCATTGGTTACGCCCATGTCGCGCTAGACACGCACGACAAGGGATCGGGGGTTGGTTGGGGGATGCCTTACAGCATGACGCGGCGACCATACGGAGGTACAGCATTGTACATACATAAAGTAATGGAGTGCCCCCGGAAAGAATTCGCCGCACACCGTTCTGCACCCATGGTTCGATTGCCTTTGCCCAAGAACTCCTCACAATGCAAGAGCTCTTGTTGCGTGTGGAGAGCGGAGTGCCAGAGTGGGTTCCCTAACAAGCTTCGAGAAGATTTTAGATGTTTGGAACATGACGAATAGGCAATCAAGGTCTTTACGAAGGGATTCGAACCTCGGTGAACTTGTATACTCCGATACCTAGTTTATGCAGTTGCGTCAATCTAGGAGAATGACGTGATTATCGTACGCGGCGGCTCTGAAGCTTACATACGATGTTAATTCAGACGATGCTTGCCAGGTACCGTAGTTAGGTCCCTGTCATCTAAAGTCTTCAAACCTTAAGGATCTCGGTGGTTTAATGCTTGGTGTCTGCACTAATGCGAGACTTCAAACTACATTCAATAAAAACAGAAGTGCGGTACGAAATGCATCGGCGGACGCATTTAAGCGATTTAGGTATCGCAAAACCCTCTCTCGAACCTGATCTAACGTGGATCGGCGACAAAATGGACATATCTTGATAGATCGACAACAAAAGATAAGTAAATAATCCACAGTCCTTGTCTTAGACTGTCAGCCTGTCTTGTTTTCTGCAGGTACCGTGGTTCATTCTACCCTTTGCTGTACCGTATGTATTATTCAGGAGTACGGGATCAACGGAGTCCATTCGTTTTAAGAAATTCAAGTGGAAGATCTCCTAACAGGAGCTAATTCGCACTGGTGATCAACACTGTCCTCTGCTCATTTTAGCAAGTGATTAATAATTATGCAGATGAACTCGTAAGAGAACAACGCATCCATGAGGACACTTAGCCTCATCTTCCAATATTAGAAAGGTATTGACATCCATACTTGATGCCAATTGAAGACGAGCCATTGAAATCGCCGTTCTACACTGCTGTACCTGAGATGAAGTCCTGCACAGTAGCCGGAATTTTTAGCTATGGAATAAGCCGACGTGCATACCGGGATTAATCCAAGGTTGGACAACTGGCCTTGTATCGCCACAAGACTTGCATCCATGCATCTTGATACAAGTTGAAGTAACCCTCGTGTACGGTAGGTGTAAATACATACAAATGGAAGAAGAGCATCTTTTTCCCCTCCCTATCGAATTACGTCTTTAATGTTGTCTTCACATCATTCCATGCCCACTATCATCAAGTCCGCTCCACTACGATAGGATCATCGATCTGATGATCTGTCAAGAAAAGCAAAGGCCAACAGGATCCAAATGTTAATATGGGATATCGATTACATGCAAATGAGAATTGCGCCAGCATAAATGGGGCAGTCACCGTTTTTTTCCATCTAGCATTCAGATCCATCCGTGGAGTACCCCTTTTCCCCACGTCCATCTTAGTTCTATTTATGACCTAGCACGAGCCCCTATCCTTATCCATGCCAGGGTCTAAATATCCATGCCCCATACTTCGCCTACATACTTCGTATAAAATTCTGGTTTTTTTATGCCAACGTGGTAAATTACATCACAATCATCCCATCCAAAGGAATTGACAGTAGTTAAAAAGGAAGACACCCGCTCACTTACCTGACCCGAGCATCTTCCAATTAGCCTCCGTGTGGGCAAGGAGGTCCTTCGAAAACGAGCGTCAATGGATGCGGTTTAGCATTGGTCAAGGGCAATGGCTCTCCCCTGCCTGAGTTAGAAGGTCTGAGGTTAGCCCCAAAAGAGCATTACAACATGGATCCCTAAAGATGCAAATTGTAACCTAAGATTCCCCTCCTGGAATTGTAACCAGCAACCAGTTGAAGCGCCCGCCCCGCGTCCGACAGGGAAGTTCTATGTATTCGCAAGCTTGGCGATATGCGGCCACAACCATCGGAGCAACGACAATCAAGCGGTAGCTCCAACTTCGCCGCTGGTTGGATGGCCCGTGGATAAGGAGAATTGATGTCTTTACTAACATACGTTGTTGGAGTGTTGGACAACAATAAAATGATGTTGTCATAGCGGTCTCCTTAAGAGACTTACAATCTCTAGGCGACTCCAGAAGCTCTCGCTCTTGGTGCCGCTTTTCTATCCTTTCTTTGTGTGGTTTAAGCAGCCATGGCGGACGCCAGCAACGGCCACGGATCTCATGTGAACCTATTTTCCCTAAACCTAAATTGAGCCCACAAGATTTACAGGTGACCGAGATAAGGTGGCATTATCAAATATATATATCTACTATCACTATTCGTTTCCCACTTCTCCCTTATCAGTCGACTACTCATAATAGAATACTTAGACTACGATCGATTAGCAACGACTATGAATCTTCATGCTAAACTGACATGGCTCAGTCAAAATATACGAATGCTCCTTTCAAAATGAATATAAAGTATTTGTACCGCATATATAGATATATATTACGGAACGCTACATATTTAAGTCCCTTTTAGATAAGCATGAAGATGGAGATCTAAATCGGTTGAACCATTCGAAGTTCAGGCCTAATATCAATACCGAAGTATCGAACCCCATGAATCTTCTAGAACTCCAATGTTAAAAGTCGTAGGGATTGTCCCTTGAGACATGGACATCTCCTGCGTGAAGCGGTAAGGTTCAATGAATCATCCATGTGAGATCAATTACCATCACCAATCATCTTAATAACTCAATCAACAAACGAACAGATCTTTACATGGGAGTGCCAGGACTCTCGTCTTGGCTTATCTAAGGGATTCGATGAGGCGCATCGAGTAACTCTTCCCCAAAGCTCATATCATGTAAGGAGACAAAAACAGTCCGATACACATTCCCCACATAGTAGTCAGTTGATCCAGACCCTTATGATGAATATAGGTACCCCGTCCCGAGACTCAGGATCATGGATAATCTTGAAACCTGCTTAGTTGAACGCTTGTGTAACTGAGCCAGGATGTCAAATCCTCGCTTAACCTAAACTCCAGATCCCTCAAGCCAAACGGGAGGATCCCAGCCATTCGGACAGTTCCACGAGTGAAGTGTCACGGCTTAGACCCCGGTTGAGAAAGCTTTTCGCCTAACGGGCATCCGCGTATTTTGCTCTTGGAGCACCGCATATCTAAACACAACGCAACTGACCCGATAGTGCTATTCCTAAGAGGTTATAAATAAATAAATAAAAACGCGTAATAGTTCTTATTTTAGTCCCCTTCCCCGCTCGCTGTGTTCTAGTCTACTGAGGATGATGTACATAACCCTCGTTCACACATTTCCCTGACCGGGGCGACAAAGAATGGAGCCGGCGACCGGGCAAATACACCTCTCACTTAGCCCTCGATATATGCTCCGAAGCTCGGCCACTCGTACCCGATCTGTTCCGCAGTATCGGGTATAGATGTTGACTTGCTCCAGGATAAGACCTACGGCTAGCGTCGTCGATAATAACGTCACTTGCCGCAGAGGTCGGTGACACTGAAAATTACAACTAACAAATAGGTACCTAGCTGTCACCTACCTTTTATGCACAATGACTAGTAGATGTGAATACAGGTAGGTGATACGCTGGTACACAGGAGCCGGACCCTGCGTAGGGAAATAGCCGACCGATCAACCTTATTTACCTAACCATATTTCGATTCTCAGGTAGTGTCAACCTTCGGGATCTTTTGTGATGAACGACACAAGATGTTCGTTATGCTTTAGACCTATGTGTAAGCTCGTTGTACGATAATATGTATATGGCTAAGATAATAGGTATAATGACTACCTACACATATCCTCATATACGAAATTATCTCGAAGGATTCTAGTCTATCCTTCATAACATTTGGGAGCTAATGTCTTCCTAGAACACGTATCTAAGGCGTGAGCAAGATCGGCGACCATTGACACACCGGTCATATGCACCGTAACGGGAACATATAAGCTATGAGAATGATTCTAAAGGAAGTGAAATTATTTCGTATATATGATTAATTCTAATTGGAAACAATGATTCTTTAAATAAAAATAATTACTTTAAAATTTTTTATTTTTTATTTATTTTTTAATTTATATATTATTTTTTATTATTACTTTTTTATTATTACTTTTTTATTATTACCTTTTTATTATTACTTTTTTATTATTATTTTTTTATTATTACTTTTTTATTTTTATTTTTTTTTACTTTACGTATAATTCGAACCTTTAACCTTAAAATATTTAATACGTAAACTTTACCACTATATTAATATATATTTATTAAAAATTAAGCAACTATTTTAATATATAAGGTTATTTTTTAAATATTTTTTTTAAATATTTAATATTTTTACGAAAATAAATCGTAAAATTATATACTTACTAACATTTTAATTTACTTTAAATAACGTTTTATATAATAATTTTTATAAATTTATTTAACTAATATTTATAAAGTTAAATAACTTTTTTAATTTTTTAATTTTTTAATTTTTTTTAAATTTTTTATTTTTTTAATTTTTTATTTTTTTTAGTTTTTTATTTTATTTATTTAATAATATAAATATTATAAATTAAATTAAAATTAAAGTTATAACTTATTATTATATTAATAATATTTAAATTATTAATTTTTTAAAAATATAATAAATTTATAAAATAAAATTAAAATAATTAAAAATAATATTTAATTTTTTATATTATATATAAATATTTATAATTAAATATATTTTAT